>VZZY01020307.1:0-46199 GCA_013400335.1 Eurystomus gularis | reverse complement strand
TACTAAACCAACACAGTAGTATACAAAATGATATCATAAATTAAAACATTTTTAAAATCAGGGAGTGGAATGTTTTACTGATGTTATGATAGATTTTTATGTTGGATTTTTCTGATTTTACATGCATGATAATTTTACTCAAATATAAACGCATCACACGCTAGTAAGGAAATCTGTGAAATTAGATGAGGTTGCCATGAAAAATCAAAACAAAGCAGACAGAAATGGTCTTTGCTACTTAAGTTGACATTTTAGGGAGAAGACAAAACGTTAACACTTCCCATTGAAAAAATCCATAAACCTGATAAGGTAATACATAATTTAAAAGGTGTGGAAGGTAAATAATAAACATTATGGTTAACATTTTAATTCATGCTTTTTAACTGTGATACCATCCTAATCTCTAGTCACTTAGACCATAGTGTTTCTAGATTTTTACTTCTAGTAGTAAATGATGTTCCATAATAAGGATGATTACAGACGGTGAAAAGTCCTCCTTGAAAGATGTAGCTGATCTTAGAGGAGAAAGCTCATGGTCACATCACTATTTCTGAACACTGCATGTGAGCCCAAGTCCATAGTTGGTCCAAACCCATGTAATAGCCATACTATCTGTGAACAAAAAATCAAACTTAGATTCCAGTGTAGGCCAAGAGAGCTGCAACACAGTCCTGCCTTCAGTAGATGAGCAAATCTGGGCTGCCTTAAGAATAAATACACATTCAGGCAAAAGCAAGCAATATGCACTACGGACAGTTGGTAAATGGAAGGCCCCTTGTTTATGGCAGTTATAGTGTTAACCAGGGTCTCCTGTGAGTATCTGGATTTGGAGAATTAAGAGAAAAAAAAATTGCTAGTGAAAGAAATATGTGTGAGAGGAAAGAAATATCAGATTTTAATCTTGTCCCTGCCAAGAGTTAACAGATTAAAAGTATACACAGTATTCCAGTTGTTTAGGATGATCTGGTTTTGTCATATATTCTCTGACTCGTTTGAAGAATGTATATCTGAGACAAATTTAGCATCAGGTACAGTATCTTGTGGTTTTTAAGTAGCATCTTAACATGTAGAGGATATATTAATAACTTTCGTTGAATTCAATTAGACTGCAAATGTTCAGAATGTTTGAACATCAGCAAGCATCTTAATACTATTAAACATGGATTTCAGTGCTTTGTTTTACCTACCAGTTTCTGAAAGCAGCCTTCAGTAATTTCATTTGGAATGGTATAACTCTATCCATTCCTGTAGTGTTGTGCATTCTTATGTTCCATTTACTTATTACTTCCTCTAAAAGGTGCTTATAAACCAATTGTATTTTCTTTATACTAGAGCACTAGAGCCCTTTGGCTCTCACAACACAAACAGGGAATGTACAGATAGGGCATTCAAGAACTGATACACAAAAGCAAAAAGATGAAAAAGATTTATCAAATTCTTTTTTAAAAATACATTCTATAACACTTGCAGTCTTTGTAAGTTAATAACCACAATGAGATCTGATAAATTATGTTGTTCAAAAATTAATTCATTTCCACAACAGAGGAGCAAAAATGTTCTCTCAGTCAAAATGGCTTTTATTTAAGATTAAAAGAAGGAATATACAGTAGATAGAGATTTGAATGATAAAGCAAAATAAGTTTTGGTCACATATTACGTTCACATAGGGAGAAAGCAGAAGAAAGAGCAGATAAAGTTTTAGCAGAATTTTGTAAGATGGAGAACTGTCAAACAAGAAAATGTGCTGAAATCCTTGAAGAAGAATGCAGTGCTTACTCACCAGAGTTGTTAGAAACAGCAGCCGCCTCCAGTGGCTCCAGCCCAAGATCCTCTGTCCTGGCTGCTGGAGCCTAGACTGGTGCCTGGTGCCCCAGAGACTCTGCCAAACCTAAGGGACGCAATTGCTGCTTTTTGTTTTTAGGTTCAACTAGTAGTGAAGCTGTGTATGTGTCCCAGAGACACATGCTTAGACACAGAGGACACTGATGTGGGCAGTTACACCAGCTGCCACAGACAAGGTACTGCTTTCAACAGCAGGACTAACGTAAAACACAAGCACAGACAGTCAAGTCCTCTCTTCAGCTGGTAGAAGCAGAAGACACGTATGTGACTTTCTCTAGATTCACAGCCACTAGCAATCTCCTGAGTACTGGCATGACCCCTTTGTCAGTCCAACAACCCAGACTAGATCCTGGGCCTTCTTATTTGCTCCACAGATCTCTCACTTGCTGTCTGGTCCATCTCGGTGCTTACTAGCAAACAAGTATGCACTCACACACTCATTTCAAAGACACCCTACATTCTCAGGTCTCCCTGAATACCAACCTGGACCAGTCCAGACCCAGAGACTCCTACTCACTGTCTGGTCCTGCTTGAGGTTTGCTAGTGAATATACATGAGCACTCTATGCACACATGGCTTGGAGGAGATGCAGACTAGGCCCCTCACTCACCTCACTCACACCAAACCCTCCCAGAATCTAGTATTTCAGGACATATACTTTTCTTACTCCAGTGACCGGCAGCCATACATTCCAATTGCTGAAACTGGGAGCCCCCACTAAAAAGTCTGGTTTGGGAGTTTGGTCAATAATGACATACTAAGATACAATAAAATTTTCTTTAAGAAAAATAATTAAAACAAGAAATTATAGAAAAAAGGCTATACTGATTAAACTGATTAGTTTTAACTATAGGTGCAGAGGAAAACTATTAAAAAAGCACATGGTTGTAGCACTGTTGATATCTTCCACCATTTGAGAGCTTTAACAAATGTGGCCAACTTGCTGGCCCTTCTTTTTTTTTGTAGCTGTATTGAGAAAGGGATCCTACCAAAATTTTGAGTTCTTGTACCTGAGAAAAGATAGAGGAAAGTGAAGAATCCCACATTTGAAGAGAAGCAGGAAAGCACTTCTTTCTGTGGGAGTTGGAGAAGACTATTGTGGGCATACTATAAATAGAATAGAAGTGAGACCTTGTCATGGTTTAACCCTGTTAGGTAGGTGAGCACCACACAGTCTCTTGGTCACTCCCCCACAGCAAGATGGGTGAGGAAATCATAAGGTTAAAAGTGAGAAAAGTTGTGTGTTGAGATAAAGACAGTTTAATAAGTAAGGCAAAACCAAAGCAACTTAAGGAATTCATTCACTACTACCCATGGACAGACAGAAGTTTGGCCACCTCCAGGAAAGCAGGGCTCCATCACACATAATGGTTACATGGGAAGACATAATACCATCACTTGGAATGTCCTCTCACTTCCTTCTTCTTCCCCCAGCTTTTATGGTTGAGCACAATGTCATACAGTATGGAATATCTCTTTGATCATTTGGAGTCAGCCATCCCAGCTGTGTCCCCCTCCCAACTTCTTGTGCACCCTCAGTCTCCTAACTGTCAGGGCAGAGTAAGGAGAAGAAAAGTCCTTGACTCTGTGTAAGCACTGCTCAACAGTAACTAAAACAACCCTGTGTTATCAACACAGTTTTCAGCACAAATCCAAAACATAGACAAATACAAGCTACCATGAAGAAATTTAACTCTATCCCAGCCAAAACCAGCACAGGCCTAAATGATAAAGTGTGGGTACTCTTCTCTGGAGAGGTGGATGGAGGAGGAAGATGGAATTACAGGTCAGAGGCAGAGTTTGCCTGGAAGGATATAAAAGAGCGGCACATTCTAGCAGGGCTATGAGATCTAGGAGAACTTTTTGATTCCTAGATTTTTGTATTCCTAAGTTTTAACCACCAGACTTAATGTATTCAATGAGTTTCCCATTAGGAAAGAAATAATCTAAAAGTTCTACTATATAGAAATTCCTGTCTTACATATGTGCTGATACTGTATCACATAACCAATATGTAGTATTGCACTATCGTATTATTTTCTTAATTAATTTAATGTTGATTATGTTGAATTTTAATTCCAAAACTATTAGAAACTCTCACTAATGTCTGATAATTAATGATGGTAGAAACTGTCTAAATAGAAACCAATAGTCAGAATCTGAAACAATTAACCTCCTTGCCAGGTATGTCAGAAGAAAAATAATAATTATTTTTAAAACCTCGGTAATTTTCAACATCTTTCTTTGTCAGTTTGCTTTAAAACATTGTTTCATGTGTTCTTACATTGCAGCTGGACTTTGTCAGAATGAAACAAGTTTATGCTTCAGCTGAGGAAATGAAGCAAAACAAAATCTATGTCTTACCATTTCTATTATTGCTGAGATGGACTCTTGAAAATGTCATGCTTATTTCAAGATTCAGCCATTCTATTCCCCATCATTCTTGACTGTCACTGTAGATATCTAATGGCTTTCTCCTATTTCCACTGCCAGAAAAGCAAAACTTGACTTCCAACAAAACATGATCAGGTTAAATATCCAATAAAAATGTGTAGTGGACAGTAGGAAACAAGTCTTTTTAATTCAAGTTGATTGTTTTAGTGTCTTTGAAATGTACTAAATCTACTGTGGGTTTTCTTTGTATGATTTTTTTGTATCTGGAAAAACAAGATGACAGCAGAAATATTTGCATTAAAAGCTTTGGGAGACAACAGACCTGCAGAATGGTATTTTCAAAAGAATTCTGTAGTGCTAACTCTGATCTTATTAAAGTCAAAGGAGCTTCAATATTGATCTCAGCAGGAAAGTACTAAAGACTTTAGAAACTATGCAGTGATAATATTGACACACCACTACTGCCTAGGAAATGTTATTCACTCATCTTAAGTTCTTTTAAGCCTCTAGTTTATTATTATTTAAAAGCATAATGAGATTTTCTTAAATAAATATCTTATTTTTCTTTACACTGCTCAGAGAATGAATAATTCTTTGTTACTTGTTGTTTGTTATTAAAAAATCAGCGTGAACTTTTAATAATTAGAAATCTAGTCCTGTCAGATTTTGCGTAATTTTTGAGCATCTAAAAACACCGAAGTGCCTAGCAAAACTGAGTCTCAAAACATCAGTCAATTTAATAATGAAGTTTCTTAAATAAATTCCTAGACTCCAAAAAAGCCCAAATTAAGAAATCCTCTCTAGCCATGTTTCCTTGCATAATTTTACACATATACTTCTAACTTATTTAATATTCAGCTGACAGAATTGAACAATAATGATTGCTTAATCATTTATACAGCCTTTAAATCTTATCATTATCAATTAAGCAACGTTGTGAGTTATTTTTGTTGTGTTTTATTTGCTTAATCTACCTAAAACACCTCACTTAATAGTCAAACAAATGGAGCTGCACCAGCTTTTGATAGATTCAAATCAATTAGTTTGGAAACCACTAAAAAAATAAAATGTTCATGAAAAACAAAAGTTTGTCGACTGTTCTTGAACATCTCATGGAGGATTAGGTGGCTGTTAATGGCAGATCTCTACTAATACAGAACAAATAATTTTCGGTTAAATAGCATTCTCATTGTAAATTTATGCCATAACTAATAAAGACAAATGTAAGAGATGGGAAACATCCAATACAAAATTGTTCATAACAGCTGTCTTTTTGACTTAAATATTTCTATTACTCTAGCTGCTTCATCAATGCATTCTGTTATTTTTCATGGTGTTTAAGTTCTGTGCTTTGAAAATAGTTTATTGAATTTTATCATACTAATGGATAAATGTTCCAGCTGAGACTAAGGCCCTGTTGTACAAGGCCTATTGTGCAAATACCTGAAAGACTTGCTGCAAGCTTGCACAATGTAAAATAAGGACAAAGGAAAAATAATAGCAATTTCCTCTCTATCGTCAATTAAGAAGAAAAAGAAATGACTTGCTAAAAGTCGTTTAGATCATAACCTTCTGAGGACACCAGATCAAAATGCAAGGTTTCAAAATTTCAGCTGTGAAGTACACATCTATGTAGAACTAAATATGTATATACATTTCAATATGTGACATTACTTCTATACATATAGTCTTCCTTAGTTCTCCTACACTTTAAATAGAAGATTATATATAAGAATATTTTCTGTCACAGCTGTCTACCCGTCATGAAACTGACAAAAATACCAATTTCACTCAACATCAATTCAGGATCTGTAGTTACAAAATAATTTCAGGGGCATTAATCTTTTAAAGCCCTCTCAGGACTACCAATTTTTGTCACTGTACATCTTCACAACAAGGAGAATCCGTGTGCTAGACCCCTAGCTGGCTCTGGTTGGCTAGGAATACTGAATATTGACTTCTAAAGGTTACTTGGGTTTTCCCAAGGGTTCCTCAGAAGATCTGACTGCCAGAATTATGGATCCTGGAGTTCTGGTAAGTCCCTAGTGACATAAGAATGAGATTGCTCAAAGGATTTAATTTTTTTCTCTAACTGCAAGAAAATGTCTTATTTTTTAATATAACCTCAGTACATTTGGCAATGCAACAGAGTATTAGGGAATTAAAATAAAAAAGCTAATGAAAATTATTAACCTATCTATAGAATATGTTACTAGCATACAATGCAGATTAGCATACTACCACATCTCATCTTAAAATGCTAAAAAAGTTTCAGTCCTGGCTTGTTCAAGTTATTAATCAATGAGTTTGTCAAGAGTAGAATATATCGATGCAAGTAAGGGTAGTAAAATAAATTATGCACTTTAATTTTCTTCTTTTACCATGTCTCTACAGAGAGATGAGATCCTTTGAGCATTCTAAGTTGGCTGGATCTACACTAGTTGAAGTCTAAAAGACATATACATATCTGGGCTAGTGTAGTGCTGTGCTCAGTTTATATATTTTAGGGAAGCAGAACATAAACAATTCACACAGTATTAAGAGAAATAGAATGTTAGTTTGGCCATACTAGAGCAGCTGTATAGTTTCTTACCAAAAATTTGTTTATATCAATCTAACTCAGAATATGGACCGAAAAATATGAATCTGTTTAAACCCTACCCTGTAATTATATATTTGACTGTTCTGCTGCCCTACAGGACACTTTATAGCTTCACAGACAAGATTTATTTTCATCTTCTTTACAGTGTTGTTAATAGGAGTCTTCTCTTTTCTTCTGCTTACATGCACTAACGGCTTGTCCAGTTTCAAGGTGGAGGACAATGGATAGAAATCTCATGCATTTCTATCTTCTTGTGTTTCTTGAAAGGCCCAACCACTAAGGGGCGAAAGAATTTAGATGTCCTGCACTTCACACTCAGAACAGTAAAGCTGCAGAAATGATCTAAGAAGGAGAGTGTACAGACAAGAAATGCATTTAAATGGAATTTTGGAAAACCATGCCTCAATCCAAACATAGATATTTAAAACTTCCTTCCCCAGGGGACGTATGGATATTCTGCATACCCTTAGATGTTGTCAGAAGCCTAAATTTCTGTATCAATATTTTCATAGCACCTTAAGCTCTTGTTTTGCATTTACCTAGAAGTTTTTTAGTCCTGACCTCGGCTATTCAGCTTGGCATCTAGTAAACGCCTAAACCTGGTCAGATTCCAGAAATTTCCCAAAGGAATTTGAAAAAGGGAAGATGATGTGAAGCTGCTCAACCCCCTAGCTATGGCTGTTCCATGAGATGTGAGACCATTAAACTATATGAATCATTGCGAGTGCAATAATCTCCTTCACCTAGGAAACACATCTTTTCCTCTTCTGATGTCACTCATCAGAACTCATAAATAAAGTAATAGTGCCCTGGCTTCCTTTAGAAAAATACACTAAGGTAAAAGTCCTGTTGCCCACTATTTCCTCCATACTAAAAGGCCTATTTGAGGGTTTTTTTGTTTGTTTTTTTAATGAGAAATCACCCATTTAAAATTATTGTCACTATGAGTAAAGGACTTTAATTCCAGAGAGGATGAAATTACAGTGTATGTCTAAATTGGTAAACTGAGAATTTAACTGCTGTTCATTATGACTGGTTGGGTATTGTTTTATTATTATTTTTCTTTAATGGTTAATTTTCCTTATACTTTGTATAAGCCTATTACCTAAAGCATGAGGGAAACAAAATGGACAGTTTCAAAACTGACCTCATGCACATTTTGTAAATTACAATCTCAGGGAGGCTTTAAAAAGAGCCCTTAGATAATTAAATATGCTAAAAATGTTAAAGCACTTAAGCAGTAAAATGTGTGAAATGAAGATTAAAAATATTTTCTCCTCATGTCTTAGTGATCATGAGATGATTAGATAATACCACAATGAGCTCATAAAACATTTCAGAAAAGCTCATATTGTAATATAAGAAAGTTTTGAACTCAATAATGTGATGCACATATAAGTGTGCCTATGCCTAAACTTGTTTTAAGCCCCTGAGGACATTAAACACAAATTCAAGGTTTCTAGGATAATGTGAAAGAAAATGAGATCAAGTAGTGCTTCACAGAAGGGCTGACCCCTCTTTCTTGGCTTCTGAGTGCTTGCTGAGTGCTACAAGTGAAAATGTACACTCTTACTTAATATATATGTATTTCAGATTTTAATTATATATTGTACTTTATGTTGGTCATAAGGAAAACTGCAGACATAGTTTTCTGCCTTTAAGCAACTTCTGTCCATCCACTGGAGTTTAGCTAATGGCAGGTATAGAAGAAAGTAGATTTTAAGTTTAACACTCAGTAAAATATAACACTCAGTAAAAAAAACCTGATTCCTTCTTTTCAATTTTATAGCTCCTCCCCTCCTGTTAACAGAGGCCTCTGAAATAATACCACTAAAGAATAATGGGAGCTGCTATAAAAAAAGTGTAAAGCTTTTAAAAAAACCAACAATCCTCAAAATAAAGATATTCCCAAGTGTACAAAAGCAGCTGCTGTATTGCCGCTTGCAATCTTTTACTATACTATAAGGCATTTGCTTCTCTTAAGAACCTATTATTTTGAAACATAATGCAAAGTCACTGCAGGTGTCATAATACTAGGCCATGCATACTGCATCTCAGCCAGATACAGAGAGCCTTAAACAAGCTAGATTCTCTGTGTATTCTATACTAAAAAATCAGCAATCTCTATATCACTGATCTAAGCTGGTTTACCACATTTGTATTGGGAATCATGACATTCATTTCTGAGACTAAATACTTCACTATGCAGTGTATCAAAGTGTTTAAAGTAATGCATCAGCTTAAACAAAAATAGTGGAATTAACTTTCAATAGCTCTCTTCTCAGTTTCAAGGAATTTGTATATTGACATGCCTAAATGCATGCACTATGTAGGAAAACCTCACTAATAATTTTACAAGTCTGTACTTTTCACTACGTGTCCCAATTTCTCATAGATTTACTATCAGATATTAATAAATGGCTTAATTTAATTTATATTTTTAATTGTAAAATTAATTTGCTAGATAATTTGGTCATATATTTGCTGTCTAGTTGTGGAAAAAATTAGCTTAAGTGCATAAAGTTAAACTAATTGGCAAATGGAGTGTTAAATTCTGAAACATTAAAACAATACTATATACAATCTTATATCCCCGCAAAATAAGATTCTATGAGTTATTCACTTATTTGCACATCTTTTTTGAGGTTTGAAATTTTAATCCTTTCTATGGGGTCTCATAGTTCAAATAAATCTTTTACATACGTGTGTGTTTATCTATATATATCACATATCTCCACAGAAATATCATTATATATTTATTAAAATATATCATGGTCATCTGATTGCAAAGGTGTCAAATTTAGGGCTGAGCCAACCACTAGACAAGTGACAGTCACTTTCTGTTAACCCCTCTCCCCTCCTCAGGGGAAGAGAAAGAGAATGAGGAGACACTTACAGACTGGAAAAGTAAAACAATTTTAATGACAATTTTAACGAGAAAATGAAATATATACAAATCCAATATCAAACCCAACCCCTCTGATGACAATAATGTCACTGTCATGACTGATGCTGTGGAGCAGGCACTGGGGAAGTCCCAGACTAGACTCAGTGGCAGACGGGAACTGGATTCAGGAGTTGGATTTGGGAACTGGATTCAGGACATGCATTGGAATTGAAGGCAGAATGAACAGAGTCCTCCTTGGACCCTGGTCACTGAAGAAGAGCTTGACCATTGTGACCCCTCAGCTCCCTCAGCTTTGTACTGACTATGGTGGATATGGCATGAAATACCTTGTTGGTCAGTTTAGGGTCACCTGTCCTGTCCGCTTTTCCCCACAGGTATGACCTCTTATTTTCTACACACCCAGCATGGTACCAAAAATTTAGCGATGACTTTGCTCTCCACAGAAGCAAGTATAATCAAGAGACTTTCTGCATATCAATCCCTTGTAGTGACAAAAAACTTTGACTGTTATCACTGCTAGAAGCAGACACTGCTCTAGTACAGCTCCCTTGGCAGTCTTGATCACAGACAGCCTGAGAGAGGTGAGCTTTTCCATGTGTAGAAAGCCTTTTACATGAAATGCATGATGGAGGCAGGAGCACATTTGCCTGTTACAACAAACATGCTAAACATGGTATCAGAGACACATATCCCTTTGCTTTCCACCATCAATAAAGGCTGCTCACTTCAGCCCTGATTCTTGTCATTGCTTCTATATCTAAGTATAATGGGAAAGTATTAAAAGAAGGGTAAATCTGTCTTTGTTGACTGTATAGGAAAGTAAGCATAAATTGCTACTAAAGCATATCCAAATACTAATATTTCTGTATTATGCTGAAATTAAGTCATTTGGAGAGCAACAAAATAATTTGGACTTGTCAACAAAAGGAGATATGGTCTCTAAAAGAGAAAATTGCAGCATAGAAAACAAGGAGATCAGTTAAATGAGAATCAGGAGCCTACAGGAGGCAGTTTCAAGTAAGTCACCTCTTTTTTTAAGTCAAGTAGAGCTTCTTACTGTAAATGGTGTCTAAAGTAGGCAATTTGCTTGTTTTAAATATTAACTTGAAACAATCTCTTAGTTTATATGAATGCAATAGAGGAGTATAAAGGTCTTTCAAATGAATGTCTGCAAACAATATTCTTAAAAATGTGAACCATCATGTGTCTTTATAGCCATTTGTTTAATAGATACCTACTCAGTTCCTTATAGCATCTAACCATTTGACATGTCTGAAAAAATCTCTCTCTCCCTTGTGTCTATACATGTCACGCCTGCTTAAACAAATTAACTGTAACCATAAGGAATGATTTTATAGTAGGTTGAAGAAAAATATGAAGTTATAAATTTATTCTGTCTTCCCAGATCAGTAGTGTCTATCCAGTGACAAATGCTTGATGATTACTTTGGTTTTTCACTTCATTGTAAGCCAATCTATTATAAGCTCATTTTCAGGGTCTAAGGAGGTCAAACCTATTGAAGACAAGTAGAAGACCATCATTTAAATGCTTAGGAAATTAAATAGGACAGCCTTGTGTACCTTGAAGAGAAGTCATTTTGTGAAAGTGGTATTACTTGTCAGACATTTTTGCTAGTGTTGAAAGCAACTGTTTTGAAAATTCTCCAGTTTTTCAGCAACATCTTTTCCCCAGAGCTGTTCCCAGGTGTTTTGAAAGGTCTTTCATGTGCCCCCTCTCTTCTTACAGTTATGAATTTGGTGAACGTGTCTGGCTTGATATTAATATTTTCTCTCTCTTCTAGCAGTTATAACATTGGAGAGGCTTTAAAATAAAGACACAAAGGAATAATGTAATTCTATCTAATTTGACACCTTTTGGATGTCAGTGTTTTAGTTTCAGTCACATATGCTCTGGAAGGCCATATATTGTTTATTTATTCCAGAAGTTAACATTTTTTTTCTTAATAAAAAGTTAAGACAAACCTTCAGTTAAGCTAGTTAATTAACTAGATGTGGTGGGTTAACCTTGGCTGAGCACCAGGAGCCCATCAAGCCGCTCTGTCACCACCCCACCCCCCTTCCCTTTCCTCTCCCTCCTNTCCCTAGCTTTACAGCTGAGCTGACGTCATATGGTATGGAATATCCCTTTGGTCAGTTTGGGTCAGCTGTCCTGGTTGTGTCCCCTCCCAAGATCTTGCCCACCCCATCCCACTGGAGGGGTGAATGCTGGGATCCTTGCTCAGCAGTAGTCACAACACAGGTATGTTATCAATACCCTCCTAGCTCCCAGCACAAAACACTGCTGCTATGGGGAAAACCAGCTCAGCCAGACCCACTACACTAGATTAATTGGAACTAGCTTAACTACTTTCCAGAGATTAATAACTGCGGCATACTATTTCCTCTCTTGCCAGTCTTAACCAAGATCTCATAGATTAGAATAATGACTCTGAGTTATGTTAATATGAAATTTAATATAGAAAAGCTGAAAACTCTGTTTTGTCCTTTCAGGAAACTACTCAGGATAAAGTCCAGTCATTTCTCATTGTGGCCCTAGTTGTCTCTCTGTAAAGACAGAAATAAGCATTTGAGGATTCTGACTTTTTAATGTTGAATTTCCATATTGTCGCTGCAATATCTAGTCATTCTTTTTATTTTTCTTTCTAATTTTGAAAATGTTATTTAAAGAAAGAATAGTCATACACTTCAGAGTAAAATCTTACTTAACTCTTTCAAAAAATCAGTGGAGGTGTAGAAACTTGGGCAAGGTTTTTTTTTTTCCTCTAGATATTCAAAACAGCAAGTAAGAAATACCACCTTGTTTTGTTCAAATTGGAAGAGATTACTTGCAGAAAAAAACATTACTTCACCAAGATTTTTCACAATACTGATCCTAATTTTTGTGCTTCATGTATACTTGATCTAACTTACACTGATTTCATGCTTGTGACTGCAATTTGTGCAAGATTGTGAAGTCAGTGATATTTTCTTGCATGCACTATTCCTCTTAGGCATGTTTTGAGTAATTTAAGATATTAAAGCAATGTAGTCAAAATGGAAGTCTGTGATGCCTGTAGATTAAATTGTGTTAATTGCTGTATAAATAACTTACCTTAAACTCTAATATAAGCATACTGAAATAATGTAACCAATGAAAGCATGTAAACATTTTTTAATACCGTGATGGCATACTAGACAGAATGCATGAACTTTTTCTGTAAGTTTGTGATCAGTGTGACCAACAGGAGAGAAATAAGTTGTGTGTAACACACAGAGGGTATACAAATACAAAAAAAGTTACTAGGCAAGGGCAAGATAATGACAAGAAACTGCAAAATGGTGGGGTATCCTGCAAAACGTACAAGAAGGATGTAAAAACAGTACTGGGAACAGATGACCTGCAAAATGATGTGGAGAGAACTAATAACGTAAAAATATCAAGCACAAATGTGCAAAGTAGGATAAAAAGAAGACAAGCTTACATCTGGTCCAGCTTCTGACAAGGAACTTTCTAATCTAGTCACTTCAACTCATGTGAGTAAAGCCATAAAGAACCATAACTGTAGAAACTCTACAATAGTAACACCCTGAGACATCACTAACATATGAAATTCTATACTTTTTGTAGAAACGTAGCTTCATAGATAAAAACACTGTTAATAAATTGTATAAGGGAAATAATATCTTGTAAAATTCAAATTTGAAAAATTCCCAAGCATTAGAATCTCTATACTCAAAGAATGAGAAAGGGTTCTTATCTTTCTGTATATATGTAAGGGTTCATATATTTCAGGTAGATGCTGTGATCCCTTAAACTTTAATTAAATCAGTTAGGCACACAAATACAATATTGTATTTGTAAGCAAAGACGTGGGAATATTCCTTTTAGAGATGTAACAGGGATATATTATTAACAATTTTCATTTTCTTACTACTCTAAGTGCAGGATAGCTGTAAGCCATGTTGTTACCCTGTATTGCAGTTCTGCATAATGATATTGTGCATCTTGTAAAGTTTTTCCATGTTTTGTGTTTCTCATAACATTCCTTGGTTTGGACTTTACCCATAAGCAACCTGCCCTTGTCTGAATGAAGCAATTAAAAAAGATTCTGAACAAGAGGATATTGAGAACTCTATCTTAAATATATTTATTAGCTCAGATAGATTGGGAGTGGAAGGAGAAAAAAAAATCTACCATATTTTGGGAAAAAAATCAATGAAGTTATTTTCACATTCAGTCAGATAAATCTGTGTGCTCTTTTCAAGGGAATGCATACATAGCATAAGGGATATAAAAGATGTGAGTATATAAGCATGCAAAAAATCTGTAAAGCAAGGACAGACTTCTGAAAACGGCATATTATCTTTGTGTAAAATGTTCTACAAGAGAAGATTCATCCACATCTTATCCCTATAGTGAGTCATTTAAACAAGAGGGTAAAAAGTTATTTAATGACTAAAAATCTTAACTTAAAACTTGACATAAATTCTTATGACAATATCTGTCTGTTGTGGCAAAAGTGGGTACTGTAAACAAGATTTGTTCGTGTTTTGAATCTTAAGTTTATAGGCTTATTGTTCCCAAGATATTTAACTTGAAAAAATATTTATTTTTTTTTAAACTTTTCTTATCTGTAAATTTCCCCACAGTTTCATTTATTAAATGGCTGGACTGGATTATTAATTTTAATCTAGTTCTTGAATATGTAACTTGCACAAGATAGAAATAAATACTTCCTTTGTGAAGTGAAAGAAAATGAGAATGACTGTCACAGCGCAGATAAAATATGTATAAAACTATTTTTTGAAATGTGTGACATAACAAATGTTTCATTTTTGGAAGATAGTTTGCTGACTAAATTTGTTGGTGTAGTAAATTATTTTAAACTCTAAACACTGATTTAGGTTTGTATTGAAAACTGCAGTACTCACCAGCTGACAAGAGGCAACGTTTCCACTGCTTTATAAGCTTTCTGATCTGGATATAAGAGCAATGAAAAAAAAATTTAGAAGTATTTGTAATAATAGTAATTAAAAAAAAAAATCAAACACGTGGAAAGCCAGGACAGTACATGCATACACATACAGAGCCTCCTAAAAGTCACAAACAGGCATAAAGATAATGACTGTTTTAACAGAGTGCTAATGAGAACCTTATACTTCAGACTGTATTTTTTTTTCTGCGCTGTTTCAGGGACATTTTATTTCTGGAGAAGGTGCAACATCACTAGCATGTAGCTGGCTGATAAACCTCAGCTGTATATTTTCATGACTTTATCCAATGCTGCTGACAGCCATGAAAATCTGGTGTTATGTTTGAAAATAGGTAGAATTTTGAGAATAAAAGTAGCCTTCTGTTGAGTTGCTGTAATTTTAAGAGATAGCTGGTACATTCCTACGTTACTGCCTAAAATAAGTGCTGAGTCTGTCTCATGGTTTTGGCTGTTGCATATCAACACTACCGCACATGTCCTTAGCATCACAGGAAAGCTGGAGGATAAGCATATGAACTCCATTAAAATATGAAATTACTGCTTCCTGCTGTGAGTGGTTTGTTTGCATCCTTGGAATATCTGGGAATGGAATGAATTATCAAAACTTTTTTTCAGATACTGTGACCTTATTCTTTCCCTGTGAACATTCCATTTTTTTAAAGTTGCCCAGCAGGTGTATGTATCTTTCTCTTCTCCTTAGCATATATGAACTCTTGCTGGTTTTCATTAACAAAATGACCCTATTGAAGACTCAAGTCCCAGCCATTTGTTGTCTTAAGGGTTCGGGAAAGGTTTCAAAGGCTTATTTCTGCTTCCCTCTCTCTTCATAATTGCATAGTAATGGCCATAGCAATACTGTACAGAACAGATAAATCACATTCTCCACTTCCATATGCTTTTTAGGTATCTAATGTAATCAATGCAATCAATTCTTACAGAATCACAGAATGGTTTGGGTTGGATAGGATCTTAAACAGCATCTAGTTCCAACCCCCCTGCCATGCACAGGGACATGTTCCACTACACTAAGTTGCTCGAAGCCCCATCCAACCTAGTCTTCAACACATACAGTGTTGGGGCATCTACAAACTCCCTGGGTAACCTGTTCCAGTGACTCACCACCCTCATAGTGAAATCTTTTTCATAATTTCTAATGTAAATCTATCCTCTTCCAGCTTGAAGCCATTACTCCCCATCCTAACACTACAAGCCCTTGTAAAAAGTCCCTCCCCAGCTTTCTTTTGGGCACCCTTCAGATACTGGAAGGCTGCAATGGGGTCTCCCCAGAGCCCTCTCTTCTCCATGTTGTACAACTATAACTCTCTCATCCTGTCCTCACAGGAGAGATGTTCCAGCCCACTGATCATCTTTGTGGCCCTCTTCTGGACGCACTCCAACAAGTCTACATCCGTCTTGTATTGGGGGCACCAGAGCTGGACACACTACTCCAGCTGGGGTACCACAAGAGCAGAGTAGAGAGGGACAATCCCCTCTCTAAACCTGCTGGCCACGGTTCTTTTGACTCAGCCCAGGATATGGTTGGCTTTCTGAGCTGCACTCACACATTGTTGGCTCATGCTGATCTTTTTATAACCCAGGACCCCCAAGTCTTTCTCCTCAGGACTGCTGTCAGTCCACTCATTGGCCCATCTGTATTTGTGCTGGGGATTACTCCAACCCAGGTGCACCTGGCCTTGTTGAACTTGCTGAGGTTGGGGTTCTTCTATACTACACACAGTACCCATAGGATTTTATATCACCATCTAGATTAATATTCCCTAAAATTTCCCTCAGTATTTTACACATGCCTGCCTCCTCTATTCTTACATGTGTTTGTACTGAAATTCTTTTTTTTATTCTATCCATTTAGCCATGGTATTAAGTTATGGTAGCAGTATCTGCCCTCTTATTTATTTACTTTTCCCACAGTCTCTGTGATCAGCAGAGTTTATTATCAAAGAGATTTAGATCATCAATCTAGATCATTGATAAAAGAGCATTAGTGTCAAATCTAATATCAGTTCTTGAAATACCCATTAGATTATGCTATGCACATTGATATCTCATCATTAGTAATTTAAGATGTCATATACTTGATATCAGATATAAAACAGGAATTCCACCCAGTGGGAGATAAAGGAGCTGTAAAAAATATCTTTTTTTAGAGAAAGCAGAGGCTACAAATTGTTTTAGACTGAGCTATAATAGGTTAGTCTCTATTAATAATTTGCACATGGATATAGATAAAAGGCAAGTTCCTTGACTTCTGATTTACGTTGGTAGATTTTATTTACCACTTTCTATGTCTGAAACCAGAAAGAAACCACTACTATCTTGAGATTAGAAAACATACTGTACTCTGACTTATAAAAAGGCAGTTCTAGGATCTGAATCTCAAAACAAAGAGAATTTTGATATCTTAAAATACAGAGTAGCAAAACATACACAACTTAGTAAAATCTCACCCTTGATGACAAGAAGTTGCATAAGAAAATTAAGTTAAATGCATGTCTGTCTTGTAAAAATTCAGAGGGGAAGAAGAAGGAAGACAGCTGTAGCTAATGTATCTGGAGTTTCCTCTCCAGTTCTTTTATTACCTTAATTTAAAATTAATTTAGTGCTAATAAAGTTTCTAAGCAAAACAGTTTCAGGTTACAGACAAGAGTTTGATTGTCTAGGGAAAAAGGCTGATGACTGCACAGGATCCAGCCCTCGATTCAAGCACAGAATTAGATTAGTTATAGAACGTTAGCTTTTTCTGCTGCAGAGACTGGTAAACAAACATCTTTCTTGGCTTCACCTACTCACCTTTGTTATATGCATAGGGAGTTTAGTAATTATATCTGCTGTGTAAGGGAAATAGCGATATCCTCCATTCTGTGGCTTTATTTTTTCAGTATGTGACTGGCTATGAAATAAATAATTATGCCTAATGGAATTCACTAAAAAGCCTGGTGTTGACATTAGCATGTTCAAGAGATTGCAATTTTAACCAAATTTAAACAGGTAATTGTGTTAACTTGTATAGAGACAAGAAGATTCCCAAACTTGATCTTTTTCAAATCAAATTATTGTTAATAATTGTAATAATTTTGTCTTGCTGCTAATATGTTTTTGCATAAGGGCATCCCATTTGACCTTTTCCAAATGTCAGCAATAATATTTAATATGAATATGCTTCATAGACACTTTAAACACTCATATAATGTTTAATATTAAAAGATAATAATCTTGGTATTTGTACTCAAAATGTCACTGAATATTGCATGAACAGTGATCACGCTGGCTTAATAGCAAGGTGTGTATCCAAACCCTGATATTATCAGATAGCTTAGGAAATTAGTATGGGAGAGAATTGTTAGCACACTGGTTGTTTTTTTTCTTGATTACTGATTGTTTATAGAACACTTCCTTTGTAAGGAATTTGGTCATAGAGATCTGTCTTGAATGATTACCTGGAAATATGCAAAAAGGAAAATAAAATATTAGTTCCTTTTATTAATGAAGATGTATCTTAATGCTCTTGGATTCTGAAAATTCTTATTAATAAGTACATTGGATACCCTATCCAGTGAAAGGACCTAATTTCAGGAACCAAGTTCCCAAGTGAACTATGTATTAAGGTGCTCTAAACAAGTAGAATTCTCAGATGGGTAATTTCAAAAAAACCCTTTAATTGACAAGATGCTTACAATGAACCAGTAGGGAATATCATTTACAGCTTGTGTGCTTGAAAAAGAAAAAGAGTTCTGTAGTCAGATACTCTGAAAAGCCTTTTCCATCCACATTGCTTTATATCCTAGAACTGTTTTCCAATAGAAGTTCTTACAATTTCTATTTTCACTATAATTTGGTAAGACCCACTGAGTTTGTCTGAGCTGTCCCCAGGGAAGCAGAGAGTTATCTTGAAACCTTTCCTCAGGTTTAGGACCTTTCAGTCCCACGTATCAGGGGGAATTCCGTATCCACTGGCTTCAGGCAGAAGAAAAACCAAAAAATTTATTTGACCATAAGGAAAAAGCGTAGGAAGAGGGATGAGCCTGGAGCCTACTAGTAGGTCACTTTCTAAGGAGGGTTGTGTAAAACCTGAGTTGCAAGATTTTGAACTTTAACATTGAGATTAGAGAGGGAAAATATTATTTGGATTAAATGAAATGACTAAGAACAAATGAAAAATACTGCTTAGAATAAGAATGAGGATTCACATCGCTCTTCATGAATGCTCTTACTGGTACATAATACTTGTTTGTATTGAGTTCCACTATTCTGCAAAGCATAGCTTAATTCCTGTTTAACAGAGCAACTGCCTGGCATGGGAAGTGTCTGTGTATTGTGCATGTGCCATACGTAGGATGAACAGGTACAAAGAGTTTGAAGGAATTACGACACCTCAGATGCGGTACACGATAGATCTTCTGGCAAAATATGTGCAGAGCATTGTAATTATGCACATGTAAGCATAGGATTTGGAATTGCTGAATATCCATTGATCCAGGACCCCAGTAGGGAGTTAAATAAAATTAATAATAAGATTATTATATCAATCTTGGTACAAAATTAATTGAAGGTAAGAAATGAAAGTATTCTGTTAGATGTAATTTCTGGAGGTATATAGTGACTATTCCTGAATTCAGGAAGATTGATGGCTATGAGGTGCATGTCTTCATAGCCAAACCTGTTTTCAGTTACATTTCAATAGTCTATTGAATGTGTCTGGAAGTTTTCTGGGAATTTCCTCTGCTGTCTTACAGATTTCTTAAATAAAGACCTACAACCTACTTGTCTGCTATCAAGACAATAATTCTTTAACAGAAAGCAAAACACATACCTCATTATCATTTAATTAAGACATCATACATTAAAAACAAACCAGCCAACAAAAAAAATCTCTTGCCCCAGGCAATAATTGCACCACCTGGACAGCAAGAGAAGAAAGTTTCTTATAGCTGCTGGAAAACTTCAAACCTCCAAATAGGGGAGGTTCTATTTTTGTGATACATGTTTTCCTGAACATCTTAATGTTTTTTATTATTATTTATTCTATTCTAAATTCATAGAGACTGGATTATAGTTTAACTGGTCAGATATTTTCCAAAAAAATAAAAGTGATTTATGACATACTATGACCCTTGCATAAAATAAATGGGCTTCTACATTGTGATATGCATGTTTGTGTATGCCCAAAGGAGACAAAGATGAACATTTGTTGCAATGACCTTTTTATACACCTTTTTTGTAGCTAGAAGAAACAGCATGGAAGTTTTGATACCAATAAACAAAATAGGTATTTCTATACTAAGATCTCCAATTAGTTCCTTACCCTGACAACTTCTGTTATTAAAATAGTTTTTATGCAGGAGGAGCTCTTTTTTTACATCTTTTTTTTTTTTCCTTTTCTGATGGACAAAAACAAGATAACTTCTCAAACACAAGACGGGAGATCCTTTGTATTTCTCCTTCTGACTGAGTATTCACTGTTTGGAAAGATTAACACACCATGGTTTATTCTTACTAGAAACAAAGTACTAGTTGTGTTAATAATTCACTAAATCCAGGAATTAACTGCTGAATATGCTTTGTATGTTGGGGGGGAGGGGTACTATTACTAATTTTCTCTATTGAGAGGAGAAGGAGTCAGAAAAAATCTTAACTTTTCCTCTAAAAGCGTTTTACTTTGCTGTGCCAGAAAACATTGGAGAGTTATATGTCAGAAAAGCATCTGGAACAGTTTTGGGCATGAATAGTCGTGGAAGGAAAAGTAAGAAAGAAGGAATAGTAGTTTATATGAGAATCTTCCTGGTTTATACTAAATAATGATCTTTTGTTTCGCCTTTTCAAGATGCAGAACAAAAAATATCTCTTCATAGCTTTTTTTGGAAATGGAAAGTACGAAGGAGAGAGATAGATATTGATATAGATATAGATTATATAGAGTAGATATAGATCTATAATAAAGATATAGATGATGTAGATATATATTATATAGATACAGTGTGTGCTTGTCTGTGTGAATGGGTGAGTGTGGGTGAGTATATATGGGTGGCATTCAGACTTCTATTATGTGGCTGCCATTTGGAGTATTGTATCTATAGCATAATTGCTACTTTTTTGGGGGGGGTATTTTTCCTTATAAAATGAAACCACCTAATCCTTATTTATTAATTTGAATCTAAGAACAAGATAGATTGGGTCAGTTATCTATAGTATCAAATAAAGACTTAGTTCAGTAAGTGTAAGACAGGTAATTAACAAATAAACTGGGAAGACTTGATATTCAGCTGCCTTTGCAGAAGTTCTTGAATTACCAGCAGAAAGGTTAGAAAAATCTCACAAATAATGTTAAAACTAAGCTAAAATGTATGAAAAGAGAAAGAAAACACATTAGAATATATTCTGACTAGCACTTCAATTTAAATTAGTTTACAGCTAATTTGTTTATATAATAACCTCCAAAATGAATGAAGGAGTCTGGTATATTGCATGTGCAAAAAAAACCAAAGGAATACCATATAATTAAAAATAAAAAAATATCTTACAAATTTCTGCAAAATAGTTAGTCCTGAAACGTGCCTTTATTAAGTGGGAAATTAAATTTACAGGAGAGAAGTTATAATAAATTAAGAAAGGGACAAACAAAGACTTGAACTTATTAAGGATGAGAAGCTCTAAACATTGATCAAGACTCCAGAGCAGTCATCTCCCAAGAGATGGCAATGGGAATGGGAACAGAAATTAGAGAAGTCAGCAGAATACCCTTATTTAAGAAAATGCCTAGGGACACAGCAGGAAATTAAAGACCAAATAGTTTAAGTTCAATTTGCAGGAAAGTATTAGGAACTATTTTAAACCACCAGATTGGAAAATGCTTAGAAAAGCACAACTTGATTAAATGAAGGTTGGAATAGGAAGGTTATGCCTTACTAATTTGTTAGTTCTATGAGACTATCATTGCCAAAGCAGACAAAGGAATTGCAGGGTAGACAGACATCATACTTAATGGATGCTCAGGAAGCCTTTTAATATCAGAGGTTGTATAAAGTGCAGAATCATTGAACAGGAGAGAGTCTGGCATATTAATTTAAAAGCAAATGCCTAAAGAACTAAAGGACAGAACAAGCCACTATAAGCCTGGAACAATATCATTTTGAAAAAATAAAAAAAAAAAAAAAGAAAAAAAAAGGAGAGAGAGAAAAGAAATGGGATCCCAGAGAAATAACTTCTGGTCTAGTGCCTGGAAATGTAATATGCTGGGTTCAGGATGAGATAATATAAAGGCCTTGCACTGTATATAAAATTCTATAAATAAAAGAAAGGTCAGAATTTAATAAACTGTTTCAAAATATTTTATAAAACTTTTTTGTATGACAGGCTTTTCCCTCCAACTTCTAACAGCAAAGCAAAGCTGTCCATCTTTCTTTGTGATACTCTTAAAAACCTTATCTACAGTATGATACAGAAGTTGCAACAGATATGCTCTAGGTTTCGGTAAGGGTTATAAATGTCAGTGTAGATCAGGAAAAAATAAAATTCACTGTTCAAAAAGCAAGCTGTATTCTTCTAGCTCTTTCTATCCAGAATGTATTTAACATTTTGAAGTGAGAATAAAGATGGTCTCATCTTGGAAGAAATGTGAAACCAAACCAAAACAGGTAAAAAACCAACAACAACAAACAAAGAATTCCCTCATGAAAAAAAGAAGTGAAAATACCACTTTCATTTTGCTCTTCCTCTTTTTGTAAGTGATGTGGTTTTTACTTGCCCGAAATTTCTAGTAAAGATAACAATATTTTATATAGTCTGAAAATTGCTGAGATCCCTTTTTAATCTTTTTCACTTTGTTTTTATCCTGATGACAGTTACCATTACAAAAGGGAATTTGAAAGAAAAAACCCTCCTGGGTTTGTGGCCACTAGAATGTAAAAAGATTTGGAAACTGAATTAGATCATGGTAATTTTAGCCCTAGAATAGTATTTTATACATAAAAGAAAAAAAAAATGGCAACATAAGGAAAATTTCTGCATAGTTTACAATTTGAAATATGTTTTTTTTAATACAGGGATAGTATTTTAAGAAAAGGAAGTTAAGATTATTGTACCAGAATTACATATACTTTTAAAAGAAATTTCTTACCTGTCTTCAATAAATAGTGTATAACACTTTATATTATCTTATAGATAATGTAAAGGCTATAGAAATCTAGAATGTAATAGGTGAGGGTTTTTTTTGCTGGGTTTTTTTCTCTTCAGCTTTGCCTTGTTTAATAATGCTTAATACTTGTGGAGATTTGACTTTGACCAGCTGCTGGATGCCCACCCAGCCACTCTTTTACTTCTTCTCCTCAATAGGACAGGAAGATAAAATAAGATGAAAAAGCTCGTGGGTTGAGATAAAGACAGGGAGGTCACTCACTAATTACTATCACAAGCAAAACAAACTCAACTTGAGAAAGATTAATTTAATTTATTGCCACTTATGATGGAGTTGGCGAGAAGCAAAGACCAAAACTAAAATACCTTCACCCCAGGTCACCCTTCTTCCCAGGCTCAACTTCTGACTCTTCTTCCTCTCCCATAAGCAGCTCATAGGACACAGAGAAGTTTTCTGAAATAATACATTACTATTACTAATACTGGAATATAAGTTCCCATATCATGGCAAAATATACTCAAAACACATCCCCCAGCTGAGATGGAAATTGACTTTTAAACTAGCACTCTTTTCTAAGCAGGATACAAATATTTTATTAAGAAATGGAAGTTATCTTCTGGCTAGCATAATTCCTCTGCTAGTAAGTTATCTGTAGCCAAAGCAGAGGATTGTGACCCTTGTAAACCATAAATGTCCTAACCAAGATATCATTAATATTAGCTTACCTTGATCCTGAATGTAAGCGTACTGAAATACTGTCATTAACAACAGCATATAAGCACTTCATAACACTGTGTTTGCATAGCAAGACATAGTTTTACTTTGTGAATAGCAAGCAATGTGACCACCAAAATGTCACAGAAAGAGAGGTGTCATTGTATACAAAAGTCATCAAAGTAAACAGAAATTACCGGACAAAGAACAAGATAAGCACAAAGAACTGCAAATAGTCAGGACATCTTAATGAATATGCAAGAAAAATTACTACCAAGAGAAAAGAAAATCAAGATAACCAATATTTGGAGCAGATGAGACACCACCTCCCACTCCTTGTTGGGGAATTGAGGCCAATAGCATAAAAGCATCAGATAGAAACAAGGAAAATTGGAGAAGAAAGAAGAAAAGCCCACTTCGGCTTTGATGTCTCATCAAACAGCTTTCAAGCCTTATCACCCAGACCTCAATGACAAAGAATCACCAAGGACTGCAGTCGGCAGGGCTAATTGTATGGTATCAATCAATTTTGTTGTATTGTATACTGACAGGTAAGTTAGAAAAGTATTCCTAAAAATTAAAAGCTATGAGTTTTCAGTGTGCCACAAGTTAAAAATGGTAGGTCTTTGGTCGTTTTCCCTCCTGTAGTGGAAAACATTTGACCCCTCTCCCAGATGAAAAATGGTGATTAGAAAAATTTGAAATCAAGGAGAAAGGGAGAGGGCTTCTAATTACATAGAGGTAAAAACATGTAGAGAGGAAAGAAGGCAACTGCTGAAAGCATGTCCCACACACTGAGCAAAAAGGAGAAGGGAGTGCAAGTCAAGACGTGAGTATCAGAGCCCTGGGTTGAACACACCGGGAGAGAAGTACCTGATATCATTCTTAATACCATGAAACCTTACACTTTTATGTAGCTTGCCTCTTCTGGCTGTGGATAGACATCTTCTGGAACAAATAGTGCTGTTAAACCATGCAATAAATATTTGTTCCTTATATATATTTTATATATAAATATATGTATGTTTGTTGCTTATATATATTGGATTTCTAGAGCATTGAGGTTGATGATTAAGTTTTTTTTTAGTTTTAATATGGTACTGAGATATTTTGGTTAGAGTTAGTCTTAGCAAGTTGAGTCTTTAAAAATGAACCTTTGTAAGCAGAAGACTTTGCTTGTATAACAAGTGTACAGCACTATAACATGTGCAAGGCTTAGTGTAGTACACACACTTAGAAATTCCTACGGAGCAATGAAAAGTGGTGCAATGCCCAGTTTAACCATCCCCCTGTGTCTCAGTAGAACCAAACAGTTCATAGCAATCAAAACCTTGGCTATTATGCTCCTGTTTGCCATTGGGAAGTTGTGGTGGTTTAGTCCGTGCAGGGACCTGAACCATGTGGCTGCTGCCACCTCCACCCCCAACCCTTGGACTGGAGAAACGGCAAGGAGGAATTAAAAATGCCTTTGTGTGTTGAGATAAGGAGAATTTAATATGACAACACACAAGAAACAATCAGAATAACAACAGTGAGCAAAACATGGTACAAAACAAGCTATACTGAGAGCACAGACAAGGCAGAGTGGACCCAACAGACCCATCACACCGCACGGAACCAGTGCTGGGGGCATGATGTCAATATGGTATGGAATAGCCTGGCTGTGGCTTCCCCCCCAACTGCTGAAAATTAACCCAGTCCTGGCCAAACCAGGACAGAAGTTATAACTGTAACAAATCCTACCCTTAAAAAACAAATGCGGTTTCTTTCAAATTTTGTTGGTAACTGATTCTTTTATAATCTGTTCACCACATTTAAGAGCTAAATTGCTCTATTTTTGTGGACCTTATCACCTTTAACATCCCATTGCATCCTAAGTGGCTTGTCTACAGTCACATTTCAAATTTGGCAGGACTATTAATATGGCCAGGCTTTCCCAATCTCTCTTTGTTTGTAGCATTCTTATTAGTCATTCTTAACTAGTTCCAGCAAAGTGCAGCCACATATAGCTCCAATATTAATCTGAGCCAATATGCACACCGTTAAATTACAAACATAAGAGGAGAGCTGCAGCTTCTCTGAATGTTTCATGAGTTAATTCTGTCTATTTGACCTAGTCTGCCTTCTACAGAATTTTCCATTTTGTTTCATTCTTTACTAACTGGCTAAAAGGTAACAGTTATGTGGTAGCCTTCGTGACTCATTAAATGCTAGGAACATGCAAGAGGAAAAAAGTCCAAAATGGTTCAAAGGCCTATAGAATCCTGAGGGTTTCCTGGAGATACCTAGCTTTGGCAATCTGTCTTGCTTAGTATACATGTTTACGTGATAATGAACATAATAGATGTATCTTGGATCAAAGGATGCTTCATATTGTTTTAGCTCTGAATTTATACATATTACATCCCTTACCCTGTAAAAACATACGGATTGTGTGATTTCCTAAATATCAAAGCATTCTGTGATTTATGTTATAATACATATTCTAATAATTTTACTGAAGCAAATGTAGTAATTGAAATGAGTGAAAATTGCATACACTTCTTTGTGTCGAAAGGTCTTTTTTAGTACTTTCATGCTAAGTTCATTCTGGTCCCTGGCATTCTCCGTGGGTTTAATTCTGTCTTCCAGAAGAATTTGTACATTTGTAGTGACAGACCACATATGGCTCATACCTTCTTCAGACCTTCATAGGGATTTTTTCCTACGAGCATTGCTTGAAAGTTATAAAATAAATGTAAAATATGAATTTATATACTATACACATAACAGTGTATGTTTTTTCACTCTCCTCAGAGACCTACCTTATTCTTGTGTTGTGCTTTTCAGTTGACTTTTTATACGCTTCTCTATCTTAATTTTCATAGAAACAGTATAAAATCTGACAAGTCTCACACACTTCGTGAAATTTGCTTAGTGCTCCCTCCATCCTATTCTCTCACCACAGTTATGGCATCATGAATGTTTGCAAGATACTAGGTTGTTCCACAGGCCATAAAACGGGAGATTCTCTGACTAGTGGTCAAGTATATGGTCCCAGGAGCAGTAGAGGCACTGTGAAGTCCTCATCCTTAACAGAGCACTGGAAGAGTATTCACTCTCAACTGGAATGCTACAATCCTGTGACTCAAGTTGGAGTGTATCCAAAGAGTGGCCCAATAAATTCTTCACACGAGAGACATGCAAAAAGGTTTACTCCATTACAGGGGATATCTCATAATCCAGTGCATATATAAATTTATGTAAGATGCATATATGACTTCCATAAGACTAAGAAATTAATTTAAGTCACAGTAAGAAAAAATCATTTCCAATAAGTGTACTGTGTGCTTCATCAAGAGGAGAAGAATGTCGTTTCAGCAATTTTAAAATCTGTTCTAGTCTTAACTTATGATTTAAACCTATACGCCTGGGTTATGCTAGTTTACTAAGTCAAATCAGTAATGGCTCACCTTACATTTAATCTTCCAACAGTATTACAATAATGCATACTAAAAAGATTGCAGATCTAACTGATCATCAAGATATAATCTCTCTTTTTCAGTCACAGTTGCAGGAAAGATATCTCCTACATAAATTAAAGAAAATTTTTTAAAGTTAAAAAAAATTTAAATCTTTGGGGAAATGGAAGACTGGGTTGCAGAAGGCACAAAAGGGGTTAATCAGCAAAATAATAAGCAACCTAACAAAAGAAGGGTTTAAAATATCAAAAGATAAGTTATTTTTAACATGTTGTTAGTTGATCCTCAGTCTGCTTCTCAATTTTTTTCTCCAGTAAGTATGTACTCACATGTTTGAAAAGTATCAAAATTTTGGAAAAATAAAGATATAAAGAAAGATAATAAAGACATAAATAAAAAAACACACAGGTTACCTTGGGGAAAGAACACCAAAGTCAGCATAACTGTAGTGTTTCATTATTTATTATTCACTATAATGGGGAGAAAAGCCTGGAAGGATAAACGACTAGTTTATACTTCATAAATTGTGACACACCAGTGTATTTATAAAAATATTTAGAGTTGGTATGAGATGCTATCTTGCTTAAAGTTTTAGTGACTCAAGAAAATATCAACATGATTACAATGAACAGAGATAGATCTATTAATTCTGATGTATTAAAGCACATGAATTTACGAACAAAGTAAGTCAGATTGACTAATTAAAACTTTTTTTCTATGTAAAACTTGAAAAATGGAATTGCTGCTCAGCCTTTCATGTTGTTTTCTGACAGTCAGCAGACAACTTCAGAGACTAGCTTGAACTGTCAAAATAATTTTTATATATTAAATGTCAATGCAACTCAAGAAGAAGATAAAAATTTGCTTTCAGTATGACATTTATATGCCAGTGCTTGATTTAGCTATGCAGAGGTAGCAAGACATGTAAGCTAAAAGTAGTTGTGCAGCATATTTCTAAACATGATGTCCCATTTATGTTCAAAATGATGTGGACTGCATCAATTAGGAGAAACAAGTGAGTTCCAAGAAGTAGTTTTAAAAAAGCTGTGGAGTTGCTTAGTAACCTGATGTTATTCTTCATTTCCCAATAGAACTATAAAGCTGTCAGACTGGTAATGGGGAGTTCCCCAGGATAAATGACACCTCATGTGTATTGCCAGAAACATGATTCTGTTAAATATGTGATACCTGTCACGAGTCATGCATATGCACATGGTAATACATGCAACAGGACAGTTATCAAAGAAATGACTTTTAGTTGCACTTTGTCATAAAAATTCCATGCTTTCCCTCCTTAAATGCATAATCTTGTCAAACAGGAGAAGGCACTAAATCCAGAATGCCTAAGGGGATAATTTTAATCTGACTCTTTCTTAGTGCTATATTTACCTGACATCAGCTTTCTTTTTCACTGACAGTAATCTAACATAATCTACTGCATGCATCCTAGACTTGGAATTTTATTTTTTTCTTCCTGAAACCCAAAGAACTCATAACTTCTTCTATCATAGGAGTGCTTTTACAGGACAGCCACATAGATATGTCTTAAATTTCAGTGAAAATGCAAAACATTTTCAAGTACATTCAATGCAAAATGCAAATATACTGAGAGGAAAGATATTAATCTTACTTCCTCAACAACTTGAGTTATCAGTTCCTAAGCCTACTTTCTTTTTGGGAATGGAAAAAAAATCTCAAATTGAGAAAAATATTTTTTTATATTTCATGAAAAATCTAGTCTAAAAATCAACCATAGTTCTGCCAAAGTGTGAAATGAATGCCATTTAGTTATTCCAAAACACTCTATAAACAAGGAAGAAAAAACCCCGTCTACTATAATAGAGTCAGCTCATCAGTTGAGGTGAAATGGACTGTTGAAGTCTGTCCAGCTATATTGATTATATTTACTCCAGAATTCAGCCTATTTCATTTTATTAGTTTGCCAAAAATACACTAATGGCTGTGCATGTTGTCTATCTAGACTTTTGTAAAGCCTTTGACACCATTGCCAACAACATTCTCCTGGAGAAACTGGCTGCTTATGGCTTGGATGAATGTACTCTTGGTTGGGTAAAAAACCATCTGGATGGCCAGGCTTAAAGAGTTAAGGTGAGTGGAGTTAAATACAGTTGGCAACCAATCACAAGTGGTGTTCCCCAAGACTCCATGTTGGGGCCAGTTCTCTTTAATATCTTTATCAATGGTCTGGACAAGGGTATCAAGTTTGCAGATGACACCAAATTGTGTGGGAGTATTGATCTGCTTGAGGGTAGGAAGGCTCTGCAGAGGGATCTGAACAGGCTGGATTGATGGAATGGTCTGAGGCCAATTGTATGAGGTTCAACAAGGCCAAATGCCAGGTCTAGCACTTGGGCCACAACAACCCCATGCAACACTGCATGCCTGGGGAAATATCAGCCCAGAAAGCCTGTGCTGCATCAAAAGAAGTGTGGTCAGCAGGTCAAGGGAGGTGATACTGCCCCTCTACTCTGCTCTGGTGAGACCTCGTCAGGAATACTGCATCCAGCTCTGGAGCCTTCAGCACAAGGACATGAACCTGCTTCAATGAGTCCAGAAGAGGGTCACAAAAGTGATCAGAGGGCTGGAGCACCTCGCCTATTAAGAAAGGCTGAGAGAGTTGGGGTTGTTCAGCCTGGAGAAGAGAAGGCTCTGGGGAGACTTTATTGTAGCCTTTCAGTAGTTAAAGGGGGCCTATAGGAAAGATGGGGACAGTAATTTTACCAGGGCCTTTAGTGATAGGACAAGGGGTAATGGTTTTAAAGTAAAAGAGAGTAGATTTAGATTAGATACAAGGAAGACATTGTCTTTAACTGCTGTGTGGTTCACTAACTCCTAAACCCAATGGTCCTAACTCCTAACCTAGTGGTCTCCTGGTCACGATCAATGCATTCCACCCCTTGATCCACATACCTTTCCTAAAGACACATTGTAAATAACAGATTATATTAATAACACACAGGCTTCAAAAGCCCTAAGTATGAGACTCAGCAGAGCAGTAACGATCTGTCCAACTTCACTGCCTCGGCAAATACTATGTTTTCAGCAGGGCTTTGTACAGACTGCCAGTCCTAAAGTGTTGTGATCAGCAGTACCAAGTCCAGCTGAGAGATGGTTACTGGCAATGTCCCTGGTGGAACAGTAGTGGGACCAATACTGTTCCATACCTTTATTAATGACCTGACTTGTAGGATGGAGTGCTCTCTCAGCAAGTTCATATGTAGTACCAAATTGAGGGACTGCTCAGTGATTATGGATTTGGAACACAGAACATCTGAGAGGCTGAAACAGCTGTCCTTAAAATGAGAAGTCTAAGCAGTGATCCTTTTGCTGTATGCAGGTATCTAACTGGAGGTTATAGATAAAAAAATTCAGACTCTTCTTGGAAGTGCAAAGTCGTAGCATAAGAGACAATAAACACAAAACTGCAAATTTTTATTAGAGAAAAGGAAAAATTATTTTATTGTGACAGAGGTCAAACATTGAAAGAAAGGCTTAGAACGGCTATGGAGTCTCCACCCTTGGAGATACTCAGACCTTGACTAGGGAAGTCATTGACAATTCTCATTGAATTGTCCCTGCTCTGAGCAGGGGTTTGCACTAGGCAAACTTCAGAAGTCCTTTCCAACCCAAATTACTCTGTGATTCTATGATCAAGTATTACTGCCGAGTTTTTAGCTGAATGCAATTAAAAATCTTAAGAACAAGGGTTATTCTTAAACTATTTGCTCCATTTTCAGAGACTACTATGTATTTTTAATTAAATACTAAGTTTTTATTCTTCTGCAAACACAAAGAGTTAGGTTTTGATAGAAGAAAGCACAATATTCCTACTTACGCATATTTTTCAGTGGGACCCAAGCTAAATTATGCACTTCTGCAAATGCTTTGCACAGCCAACTCACTGTAAGAACTCATTTTGTCTGCTAAAGCTGACGGCAGATTTGTATTTGTGAAATGTTTGAATTAAGTGAAGGAAATGGTGCTTAAAGTGTGGCAACTGTTTAATCAGTGAGTCATTTAGTCTTAATGTGTGAAATATTTTTTATAGGCTCATTTATGATAATAGACATTCAAGACTCAATGTAAGCGATAGATTTATGATATATTTAGTCATAACATAATCCAACATAAGTACTCTTATTTATTACTATTCACAGTTTAATTATTTTTTCTCCATACAATTTACAGCATGTAACTAAACTTAAAGTACTTATCAGAATTTTTCAAACAGCATTTATTCACATCTGTCTTAGCATATTTTTACATTCAGATGTTGTACTTCAAAACACAAGACTATTATCTACTTTGCATAATTATATGAACAGAAGAGTGTCCGTCTTTTTCCCCATTTCAAATAAACAATTAAGGAAATTGTTAACCAGGAAACTGATCCATTCCTCTGAAACTTCCTTTTTTTGGTCAAAATATGGGGGTCTATTTTCTGTTTATATATCTCTGATTTTCCCTCAGAAGCTGTTTTTTTCCCTTCTCTTTCTTCAAATACCATGCCAAAGAGATGACACTGTAAATTATGATACTCTGGCTACTAACAGAGGCAAATAAACTGTAGCTGCTTGGATACATCATAAATATTATTCCAATTTTACATACTACAGAAGTCCTCTATAATTTTAATGTATAGTTCATAAGAGTATAGTTTGTAAACACAGATAATAAACTAATACAGAAGCAATTGTCACATAAAGGGATATATACGCTATGGTTAATTATCTGTTATTGTCAGTATGCTACTTTTAACGGGGATTTTTCCTAGTTAGATAAAATATGATTTTCATATATTATTTACTTGAATTTTCTGAGTTAGTGGGGAAAAGATATTGCAACAAGAAGTAAATGCAATTCCTAGCATAAGACTTTTTATATGATGTCCAAGATATCTGTATCAAAGTATATAAAGGCTAAAGACTTCTGCTTCACTAGCTGAGGACGCTCAGTTAGCCAAATATTGTCTGGATATAAAGTATTACTTATGATTTTAGGCTGTCAAATTACTCATAACAACTGAAGAGTCTGCAAAAGAACGAGCATCCTGACATTTCTCTCAAGCCCTGAAGAGTCCAACTGACATGAATTTCATGTTATAACTGCGCTATAAACACCAGATGTAATGTGGCTATATGCATGTGCAGAATTAAAAAGATTAACACTACAATGAAATTCTGCATTTAAGTAATTGACAAAAGAATAAATGTACAGAACATCTTAGCCACTTTTAAAAGTTCCAGATTTCATTTGTGATATTTTCTGTATGGTACTTAAATGGCCATTTAGGAGGAAAGGGTAAGGTGTTTTTGGGACTGTGTAGCAACTGTTTTCTTTCAGAACTAGATGAATGGCCAAAGCCATGAATGGTGAGAGATCAGAAACCATTTTCCCTCTCCCCAAAAATTGCAAACAAGATTTCTAAGTGTCTTAATTGTTAATTACATTTTGTTGGGTTTTGGCTTTTAACTTGGAGAAACTGAAACACAGTCAAAAGCCTAGCAAAGGGCAAGGTCCAATTTTTTTTTCTTTATTTAAGCTAGATAGATGTGCGTTCTAATGTATTGCCAGTAATTTACTGGAACATATTCCTGTTTCTTTTGCCCTACTTCATGTTACTATGGTTAATTTCAGCGAAGCTTCCCCCAGCTAGATCTGCAGCAAGGTTTGTCTTTTCTGGCCATTTTAGCTTCTACTTACAGGTCTTTATTATGTTGAATTTTTCTGTGCTTTCTTAAGTTAAAAAAAGAGTCCTATTTATCTTCCTTAAAACACATAATTTGGGACGGCATTAGATTAGGCATAACTTGGGCTCTACCCAACTTCTAAACCATGTGGCAATCAATCATGTCAGTTTACTTGTGAATATGCCAGTTTGTTCATATTTTAAACTACACAAATAAGATTAGTTTGCTACTAACTGTTCCATAATAGACTGTGAAAATGACACTCTGGCTATCTAACTAAATTATAATTCTTGAGGGTCAGTATAACCAGAACATTCCTTTGATTTAATTTTCTTTCTTTCTTTAACTCTCTATTCAAGTCTGCTGCTCCTTAAACGCATATGGGTTTTACTGGGTTTGGTAGGATGAGTGGAACTGGGTGCAAACTGGAACACAGGAAGTTCCACCTCAACATGAGGAGACACTTCTTTACTGGGAGGGTGAGCACTGGAAGAGGCTACCTAGGGAGGCTGTGGTGTTTCCTTCTCTGGAGACTTTCAAGACCCATCTGGATATATTCCTTTGTGACATGCCCTAGGTGAACTTGCTTCGGCAGGGGGGTTGGACTAGATGATCCAACCCCTATCATTCTGTGATTCTGTGATTCTGAGTAAAAAGTGAGACTCTTAGTTTTCATTAATTTTTCGTCTGGAAATGTCTTGAAGAGAATTATGAAACTATGAATAGGATCTTGAATAAGAGCATTGGTTTTGTATGCAGTAAGACATTTCACAGAATCACAGAATGTCATAGCATTAAATAAGTAGCTGGTATTGTAGAATGACTTATATTAGAAATTCTATGAGATTTCTTTCATAAAGCTTCTTTTTCTCCACTTTTCTGTATTTTAGAGGGGTTTAAAAGAAACATTCGGAATCTAAATTTTCTCCTAGCAAATAGTCTAGGAATACAGCTGCAGTGCCTTTTACAAGGTTTAGATTATGGAATGTAAAGCATGGTACTGTGACTTCTGTGGGAATTTAACACCATTAAACTAGATAGAATTTGCATATACTGGATTTACTTTTAACCTTTAGTTTGAGAATAGTTGTTAGGTGGTCCAGGTTTTTCTCTCTTGTCTTCCTTCTTTTCTTAATAACTGTTGCAATTGTTTTTCTCCTTCCCTTCCACTCCTCATTTGTGGGTTGTGTTGGTTGGTTGTTTTTGGTTGTGTGTTTTTTTTTTTTAAATTGATAATTTATTTGATGTCATTCTTTAATTTTAAAGTATATTTAAGTGTTATTTTTGTAACTGTTAATTGTGCTTAAGATGTTGTGCTTAAAATGCCCACATTACTATGAAATTTATTTTTATTTTTGGACAGGGGAAAAAAGAAAAGAATTCTTTTCATTAGTAAGATGTTCATTAAAATAGATGGGAACCAATCTGCATTAATTAAAAAAAAAATTATTACCCTTTCTTTTAAAATGCAAAAATAAATCAAACATATATATACACATGAACATGCCTAAATGTATGAATATGTTTGTGTGTGTATCTAGATGTTATTAGAGGCGTACCCAGCAATTAAAGAAATAAAAAACAACAGACCTAGACTTAGGTTTATTGTTGATGGTGCTTTCCTACAAGATTTGTTATTTTTTGCAAATTTTACTTAGTTTTCTGTACTATATTATCATATTATCACATAATGGAGCAAAGAAGAACAATTTTCTAAAGTAATTTTTTATAGGAAATTTTTAATAGAAAATTTTAAAATCAGGTATAATGAGAGATAGGTATTGAATTTGGAACTATTATTCCACTGATTATGTTGCATATCTATCAGAGGTGTTTCTCATTTTCCTATATTTAATCTGTGCTTTATGTCTAGTGAAGAAATGGTGATTATTGTGTTAGGTGACAATCACAATACTGTAATCTTCATTATGAAGTTAAGGGTTATGACAGCTACCTTCTGTCAGTACCCAGAATCCCTTCTTTGTTAAGGAAAACAATGTCTGTGACTGACTATCAAACATCTATGGGATAAGAAGATATTTGGAAGATATTTCACACTATTATTTCACGTTATGTTAATATTCACCACTAGCATAATATTTATTACCCTTATTATTGGTTTTGCTGTAGAAATACAATAAATAAGATGTAAAGGAGACTTCAGCTAATAATATCATTTTAATTCTTTTAAATAAAAATTATTACAAAACATGCTTTAAAATCCTACACAGAAACATGTTAAATATAAACAATTTCTTAACTTTTGACACCAAGAAAACCTACCTGTGAAATCCTAAGAAGGCGTTAACTTTAGGTATATTTTCTTCAGCTGGAGAGGTAAGCTTTATTTTTTTATTTACAAAGCTTTATTGAGAGGAATTTTTTTCACCTATTTTGTAATGAACAAACAAAATTGATAGACTTGATTTTTTCAGAACCTAATAACAATCCATTCAGAGGAAGATAGGGATTGCAAAATTCAGGATTCTTGGTTGCTATTCTTTGCTCGTTTTTAGATAAGTGGGACACATTTCAGAATGCAAAATTTAATTTTAATCAGGGTTGCAGTTGAGGTTGTATCAGCAGAGAGGCAAATGAGAACTTTTTTTTGGTTTCCATATTTGGACTTTATTTATAACTTGTATTGAAGTTCTGAAATCTGGAGCATGTTGACCAGACTTGGGACTCTAAAAATATTAAATAATATAAATGACATGTGACTACTGCTAATTACAAGGAGTTTATTTAGGAGAAAAATTAAAATAGAAAAGATGAATTTTATATGCTCTTAGGGGGTTGTATTAGTTGGGTTGTATAGAGGGAAATATAATGAGTATTCACTGTCAACATTGTAAGTCATTATGGAAATTATTATAAATGAAGATATTTATTCAGACCATGCCAGACTGAGGGAAGAGATTTCCAGAAGGTAGGCCAGATGGTTAAGTGGGTTTTACTGCAGATCTATGCTGACCCATCCCCAGTGCTCCAAAAGTCGCCATCATGTCTGTGAGACACTGTGAAATCAATAATAATGTCAGTTGAAGTTCATTGTGCTGAAGGATTGTCAAAGTTTGAGAACACAATTTTTTTGCACCTAGTTCTCAAGATTCTTTACACACTCTGAGGAATTTCCTCAGCTTTCTGGGGAATTTAGTGAACTCAGGACAATTAGAAACTGACCATTTCATAAATGTTTTTTAAAATAATGTACTTCTGCATCTTTTAGTGTAAAACATTCTGTATCTGGCAGATTTTATCAGCACCCAGGGTCGCTTGTTCTGATTCTCTTTTTTGAAGAGGCAACTTTTATTTTGAAAGCCTTCAGCCTTATTAGCCAAATGTCTTGTCTTTCTAAAAACATTCATAAACTTTCAAGTATAATTTCAGTTAAAAGCTAAGCAATATCAAATTTTCCAGACATAAAGGAACACTGTAACATGATAGTACTGTAGTAGTGTAACAGTAGGCTAACGCAATATTCACCATAACTCCTATCTCTTTCTTGAAAGCTTTACTTCATGAGTGTTACATTCCCCAGTACAGAACTCTCCTCATATACAAACTTATTGCTGGAATGTCCGTCTGATACTGCCATTAAATTTTGCCTTAAAGAGTAAGACATCTGTAAGCCCGCTCTGAACACTTTGTAATTGAGCAATTTTTTTGTATCTCTTTTATTGGTGATATTTTATCCTAATTCTCTTTACTTTTTAAAATCTTATTTACAAGGCATTGACCTCTATTCTCACAGGTATTAAGTAGAAAAAGACTGAGGCAAAAGGAAAGTGAACTAGTCACTTTACTTACGCAGCCAGTTCCCAACAGAAATGTTTTTTTAAGAGGAGACTGACTAGGATTACTCAATTTCCTGCTTCATCGAGGATCATACCATCTTACTCAGTTCCCTTGGCTCTGTGTATAAGGAGCTCAATGAAGAGGGAAATTAATTCTCAGTGGCAACCACCTGTAGGTACTAACTTATTCACTCATGCTGTCAGTCCTCCCTGGCCTCCATCGGACTGTAAGAGCATCTGTCACTTATATAAAACCCATTTTCTGAGCACTCTAGGATGATAACTGGGTTTCTGATATATGAACTTTTTCTAGTATAAAAAGGCCACAACTATTTATGTAATCTTTTGCATTAGGAATAGATGATTGTTATTTCATTGCAGTCCCTTTGGCCAACAAGTGTAGGCACTTACCAAACTGTCGTCTTTTGGATGTGACTACTGGACTCCCAGCTGTTTTTGGTAACTGGATGCTAGCAGAATTTGAACAATTAAGTAAGATACTGCCATCCAAAGAGATGTTCTCAGTTAAGAGATGGTTAAACTTAAGAAGAGCCTGACTGTCTGATTTTAAATCCGTGCAGGTCTGTCCAATTCTGTCCTGGGGGTATGGCATCTTGCTCACTCCTAGCCCCAATCACAATCCCTAAAGGAGGCATTCCATCAATAAAACCCAGGAGTCTTAGTTTTGCAGATATCACTTAATACACGCAGACATTATCATATTCCTTAAGAAATCCAATCTTATTATTTTTTTTTAAGAATGCTCTGCTTTGTTTTGTTTTTTATTTGTGTGTGTGGTTTTTTGTTGTGTTGTTGTTGTTTTGGTTTGGTTTGGTTTGGGTTTTTTTCTGGTTGAGATAGAATAGTTAGTCTGTATTGGGTTTGTGTGGCAAGGTTTTGGTACTCGGGGCTCTATAGGGGTGACTATTGTAAGAAGTTTCCTCCATGTCTGATAGAACCAGGGCCCACTGATTCCACGATAGAAATGCCGCTGGCCAAAGCTGAGCCCATCAGCAATGGTGGTGTTGGATCTGTAATAAAATATTTAAAACTGGGAAAAAATCTACTGCACAACAGCAACTGCAGCTGGAGAGAGGACTGAAAATATGTGTGCGAAACAATTCTGCAGACACCAAGGTCAGTGAAGAATGAGGAGGAAGAGATGCCAGAGTAGAGATTTCCTTGCAGCCTGTGGTGAAGATGGTGGGGCAGGCTGTCTCCCTGCAGCCCATGGAGGTCTAAGGTGGTGCAGATATCCCCCTGCAGCCCATGGATGACCACACACTCAAGCAGGTGGTTGCACCCAAAGGAAACTGTGATCTCATGGGATGCCTGCACTGGTGCAGGTTTTCTTGCAGGACCTGTGGACCCGTGGAAAGAGAGGAGCCCACACTGGAGCAGTCTGTTCCAGAACGACTGTGCCCTGTGGACAGCTCCCATGCTGGAGTACTTATTGAAGAACTGCTGCCTGTGGGAAGGACTCACATTGGAGAAGTTCATGGAGGACTGTCTTCCATGGGTGGGACCTCATGCTGGAGCAGAGGAAAAGAGCAAGGAGGAAGAAGCAGCAAGACAATCTGTGCTAAAGTGCCCACAACCCACACTTCCCATTCCCCTACACTGCTGAAGTGGAGGAGGTAGAGAAATTAGGAGTGAAGTTGAAGAAGGGAGGAGTGAGGGGAAGGTGTTTTAAGATTGGGGTTTATTTCTTATTACCCCACTCTGATTTGATAGGTGATAAAGTAATTTCCCTGAGCTGAGTCTGTTTTGTCTGTGACAGTAATTGCTAGGTGATCTCTCCTCGTCCTTATCTGGACTCATGGCATTTCAATGTATTTTCTCTCCCCTGTCCAGCTGAGAAGAAGAGTGATAGAGCATCTTCGATGGGCACCTGGTGTCCAGCTAAGGTCAACCCACCACACAGTCACACAACCCTAAAAGCTAGACTTTAGCTATATCCAAAGAATGAAGTCTCTAGGCACTTTAAAGAAGAACCCAGAATGTGCATATGGTTAGTTTACAAGGTAGCTGAGAACATGTTGCATGAAATAAGGATTTACATGCCTTTCTCAGAGTAACAGAATCACTAGTATATAGTCGGAAGACAGATGCCTGCAATCATTGCTGGCCATCATATCTTCCAATTACAGACAATTTAGGTTCCTTTTCATGACATTAAGCGATGAAAATTCACTTTCTTTTTTTGCCTTAGGGAATTTATCTTATTCCACACATACATTTCTGAATTACAAGAGAGGTCTTCTGGATGAAAGGCTTTCTCCCCTCCATGCTCAATATGCTGCCTGAAACGTTTCTATATTTTGTAACCAATTCTTATAATAACAACTAAACTCAGGACTTTTCTCCCTTAACAAGTACCCTAACCCACTGATTTCTACATTTCCTTTCAAGTGTGCCTAGTCAAATAGGTCAGTAATTTATGGAAGGTAGTCTGCAGATGAGGTAACTAGATAGGTAGGCCAGTGTTTTGGGGGATAAATTGTGAGCTGGATATTTTCAGACACAGAGAAAATAAATCTGTTACCTTTTGGCAGTGTACTAAATAATGGAATTTTAGATAAAACAAAAAGCAACATTTTTTCTGTCATGATATATTTCTTTTTTCCTTTTTTTTTTTTTAAATGAGAAGGGCTTTCATGTTGACCAAGTAGGGGTTTCTTGGCTATGGAATTTGGAATGAATGATGATATTTGTTGATAGTACTTTATTAAGTAAGTACATAAAGAAGAGAGTTAGAAAAACCCCACACTCTCAGCACTTCCCTGAAGGAGTACATCAACAACAACTTCCACCCAGAGGGACCTTGACAGGCTGGAGAGGTGAGCCCATACCAACATCATGAAGCTCAACAAGACCAGGTGCAAGGTCCTGCATCTGGGCCGGGACAATCCCAAGCACCAATATAGGTTGGGCAGTAACTGGCTTGAGATCAGCCCTGAAGAAAAGGACTGGAGGATGAGAAGCTCAACATGAGCCATCAGTGTACACTTGCAGCCCAGAAAGCCAATTGTATCCTGGGCTGCATCAAGAGAAGTGTGGCCAGCAGGTCAAGGGAGGTGATTCTTCCCCTCTAGTCCCCTCTCGTGAGATCCCACCTGGAGTACTGCATCCAGTTCTGGAGCCCCTATTACAAGAAAGATATGAATGTGCTAGAATGTGTCCAAAGAAGGGCCATGAGGATGATCAGATGGCTGGACCACCTCTCCTATGAAGTCAGACTGAGAGAGTTGGTGTTATTCAGTCTGGAGAAGAGAAGGCTCCTAGGAGACCTTATTGTGGCCTTCCAGTATCTCAAGGGGGCCTACAAGAAAGCTGATGAGGGACATTTTAGGATGTCGGGTAGTGGTAGGACTAGGGGGAATGGATCAAAACTAGAGGTGGGTAGATTCAGATTAGATGTTAGGAAGAAGTTCTTCACCATGAGGGTGGTGAGACACTGGAACAGGTTGCCCAGAGAGGTGGTAGAAGCCCCATCCCTGGAAGTTTTTAAGGCCAGGCTGGATGGGGCTCTGAGCAACCTAGTGGGAAGTGTCCCTGCCCATGGCAGGGGGGTTGGAACTAGATGATCTTCAAGGTTCCTTCCAACCCTGACAATTCTATGATTCTATGGTTCCTTCTAAAAGGATATGATTTTAGCTTAAGTACAGACATGTTAGTGCACTGATTTGTTTTCTGGAGCACAGTGTTCTCAGAATTGGTAAATATTTAAGATACTTTTGGTAGTATTAGTATTAGGCAAAATGAGTTTCCTGCATTCATTGCTGAGTTAATTGAATTAACTATAGATGTTCCTTTAAAGACACAAGTGAACAAGAAGACAGACTTCTATTCAGTGGTTGAAACATTCATCTAGGTTCAAATTTGCTTATTGTTGAGGATTTGATTTACAAGAAAATAAGCTGATAAGCCCAAAACATCTCATTTTGCAGGAAATTTCTAATCATGTTAAAGAACATCCATACTTCTGTCTACAACATCTGTTACCTGCTTCTGAAAGACAGTCAAAAGTAACATCTGATGTCAAAACTTCTTTTAAGAAAACTGAAACCATTATTTTTTTGTAAATGTACACAAATGTAAACACAAATACATATTTCAGGCTTTCAAGGTCAATTCAGGTCTTTCTTACTGTTTATAAGTACTTTGATGGGATAATACTACATCATATAAAATTTGCATTGTAATATTGTAAAGATAATTTAAAATGTCAGCTTGCTTATGTAAGGAATGCTTCTCAAAAACCTACATTAACACTGTGCTACATTTTGGGTTAGTTTATCCTCATGCTAACTAAAAAGCACGTGATAATGCAGATCTTCTTAGTTGTTAAGACACTGTTTCCCATAACATCCTTGTGAGTAAGTTCAGGAAGTGTGAGGTAGAAGAACAGACAGTGAGATGGGTTAAGAACTGGCTACATGATAGAGCCCAAAGAGTGGTGATCAATGGTGCCAAGTCCAGCTGGAGACCTGTAATGAGTGGAGTCCCCCAAGGATCAGTGCTGGGTCTAGTCCTGTTCAACATCTTCCTCAACAACCTCAATGAAGGGACAGAGTGTCTTCTCAGCAAATTTGCTGATGATATGAAACTGAGAGGTTTGGCTGATACACCTGAAGGCTGTGCGGCCATTCAGCAGGATTTGGACAGACTGGAGAGCTGGGCAAAGAGGAACCTAATGAGGTTCAACAAGAATAAGTGCAGAGTCCTGCACCTGGGAAGGAGGAACAAAATGCACCAGTACAGACTGGGAGGCGATCTGCTAGAGAGCAGGTCCGTGGAGAAAGACCTTGGAGTCCTGGTGGACAGCAAGTTATCCATGGGACAGCAGTGTGCCCTTGTGGCCAAGAAAGCCAATGGTATCCTGGGGTGCATTAAGAAGAGTGTGTCCAGCAGATGGAGGGAGGTCCTCCTCCCCCTCTACTCTGCCCTAGTGAGACCTCACCTGGAGTACTGCATTCAGTTCTGGGCTCCCCAGTTCAAGAGGGACAGAGATCTACTTGAGAGAGTCCAGTGGAGGGCTACAAGGATGATTAGTGGACTGGAACACCTGCCTGATGAGGAAAGGTTGAGAGACCTGGGGCTTTTTAGTCTGGAGAAGAGAAGACTGAGAGGGGATCTAATTAATGTGGATCAATAGATGAGGGCTGGGTGTCAAGAAGAAAGGGGCAACCTCTTTTCACTTGTGCCGTGCAATAGGACAAGGGGCAATGGATGCAAGCTAGAGCACGGGAAGTTCCACCTCAACATGAGGAGGAACTTCTTTGCTGTGAGGCTTACAGAGCACTGGAACGGGCTCCCCAGGGAGGTTGTGGGGTCTCCTTCTCTGGAGACTTTCAAGACCCATCTGGATGCGTTCCTGTGTAACCTGCCCTAGATTCTCTGGTCCTGCTTGGCAGGGGGGTTGGACTCAATGATCTCCAGAGGTCCCTTCCAACCCCTAACATTCTATGATTCTATGAAAAGAAACAGTGATCCATCTTACTATTTCCAGAAGCTTCCTTTCAAATATCAAGACAAGTATTTTGTGTAATCTGTTTAGAAAAAATACCCAAACACAACAAAGACTGAGCAATTCTGTTATCAGTATCAATGTCATTACCTATTTTGGAATCAACTTCCACCTGTTTATATATAACATTAAGAACAGATATGACATATTTATATTTTCATATTTAAAAAAATAGAAAAAATAGAAATGTATGCAGAAACTACCACAGCTTGGAAGAAAGTAAAATAGATTTTACTTTTCTTTAATATTTTCTTTTTGTGTAATTTATTCTTTTACAAATCTTGCGCAACATTTTTGAACACAATATTCTTACATCAATTCTTCTGTCCTCCATTTTCCCTTTAGCTTTTGGAACTTGGTAAATAGCTGTAAATAGCTGATAGAAGTTTTAACAGGAGAAAATCCATATATATAGCAAAGTAACAGCCCTGTCAATGAGATTGTTTCAGCTGTAGTTAGGATATTCTAATAGGTTCATAAGCAATGACTATGACAATGAACTGTTGTTAATAGTCAGAGAGCTGCTTGGGAGAAATGGAATGTGCACTGACAAATCAAAGACTACATGGTATTAAACTAGTTGTTGTGCATGAAGTGACAACTATGCACATATGTTTATGACTTAAATTTTACTGTTTATTTAAAAACCTGCATTTTACTAGGACAAGTAAATCTTTAGCTATCTTTTACCTAGTGTTAAGAAACTGGGGGTTTTTTGCGTGGTGTTTTTTGTTTTTTTTTTTTAATAAGATACCTTTTTTTTTAACATTGGCTGAGTTTGTTAATAGGCAGTATTAGAAGAATTATAAAGAGACATTTATAAATCTATGCTAAAACTTTCCACAAAGGTTCCTCCTAATTCAGATCAGAAGTAGTTATTTTACCCAATGAAATTAAGAGAGAGGGAAAGTTCCAAGACAGAAAGGTTTGTTCCTGCACTTTAGAGATTTTGACTGAACAACCAAGTTTACAGTGGATGTGCAGGCACGTCATCATACCAAATAAAAGAGATTTTCTAGACAAAAATTCTATAGCTGATCTACAATGGACACATCAGGTCTGACAGACCTTCCATACAGAGAAAGGGAAGGCACGTGTACATAACTGCGGACAATCTGAAATATATGATCTGACCCTTTGCCTGGATTTTTTTTCAGGTACCAGCCAGTTCAAGCCAGCCTATTCACAACTTTAGCAGGCTGCTGGGAACCCAGAAAGACTGTTTTAGCAGTTGAATTATCTTCTTCTCTATTTGGAAAACAATTGTAGCTAGAAAAGGAGAACATATCTACAAATATATAGTAGTAATCAGATCAGGGTTAAACACAAAAGTTTTGACAATTTTAAACTGCAAACATACAGGAGCTAACAGATAGGGGGAAAAAGATAAATACTTTCTTTACAATTACCATAGTGATCTACCCATTTGCTAATGTACATAACAAATAACATGTCCTAATACTAGGCTTGTATTTTCAATAAAGTACAAATAATAAACCTAATCTGCTGTTTTAAACTACTAATTCTAAGTCTGAAGGAATGTGAATGGACAGGGTTTTTAAATTTTCTATCTGCTTTTGAGGTGCTGTAATTAACTTTTTAACAGGAACAAATTTTTGCACATTTTTAACAGTGAATGGATGGTGCCAAAGAAGTTCTGTGGAGTAAATAGAGAATGTGAAGTGATTAGGAAAAACAGATTGTAAAGTATATTCTTCCACACTGTGAAATCCTTATGATGACAGATTGCTGTCATCATTGGAGTCTGAGCTCTGTTATTTGCCAAAATGATTACACAGTTCTGACAACTAATCTGGAAATATTTCAACACAGAATATTTGAGGCAGCAATATACTTTCCAACAAAAATATTTGTGTGAATATTAGAATATGTAAAGCATCTCAGGCTGCATAGCTACACGTATGTTTTTAGCTGTACCGATCTGCAATTTTCTTTAGCTCCATGAGAAGCTGTTAAAACCTACCTCCAGCAAACTTCATTCTTTCCCACTGATACCCCTTTTACCAAGAATCAAGCATCTCAGTCTCGCTTAGCACCAGCTCTTCCTTTTCTATTTTCTCACCACCCACTTTCTTTCCTACTTTCAGACATCCCTCTGCTAACTTTCCTACTGTATATATATGGCTAAATCATATGGACAAGTGAGTTATTTTTAACCTGTTGTCTACACGTTTGCACCCTGTTTGCTTGTGGATTTGTAATGGTTTAAAAAAGGCAGTCACCTTTATGAAACAGCAAAAAAAAAAACCTCGCATGAGGACCACTGCATGTTTCTTATGTTTTTTCAATCTCACTGATCTCTTAATTCTTCTTCTTTCTGATTTTCTCCTCCCTTCACACCATCTGTTTTAAATTTTTAAGGACTTTTTTCACATATTTTAATTAGTTAGGATTTTATTTATTTTATTTCAGTGTTTCTACCAAGCATTGCTTCTACTACCTCAGTAATACTCATTCTGAAGAGACAGAAACATTTTTTCATATTCTTCATTATGAAGAACTACTGTGACTATTTCACTGCTATGAGTTTCCTATGATTTCAAACAGCTTACAACGGATCGTAAAATATATTTTAGTGCTTCTAGAGCACTCCAAAAGTGCTATGTTAATAACAATTTTGTTTGATGTATTGAATTTCATAATGTTACTCGTTTATCTTTTGTTTTCTCAGCAGCAAAACCAGACATTTAGTTTAATTTTCTTTGACACTGTTGTAATAAGAATGGAACTTTCATGGACTAGTGCAAACTTCGTAGGACTTTAAAAAAATATGTTTCTCAACTCTACACACATGAATGTATAAAAATAATGTCAGAAATAATGTTATCAAATATGAGACCAAAACTGAGTTACAGAGAATTGTGATCACCACACTGAACATCCATTTGAAATCTATACATAGATAGAAATCCACTGGATTATCTATGAAATCTAGAAGCATAATGTATAATAAAAATCAATATTTGGACAAGAAATTGGTTTAAATGCAAAAAAGGAGGTCTTTCTGCAAGAAAATAATATTAAACTAACCAGTGAGTATGTGTTTTACATTCTTTCTAAAATAGGGAAAATCATCTTATTGTGGGAGATTTTTATTGTGAACAATAACTTATTTGAAGTTGCACTTAATTAAGCTTTTCTTCCAAGTCATTTGTTCATTGAAATAATGGTTATAGCAAACAATCTTCTTCAATTAGCCCTGGTCCAACCACTAGTTTGGAAAAAAAAAAGAAAAATTAATCTGGCATTAGCAAAATAAGTAATAAATACTTTCATTCACTAGTGAATCATCTTGTGTTATGTTTAGCATTCATTAGTATTTATGGTAGAAATAATTTTAGTGGACATAAGTCCATCTAGTACTTAATGATGTAATTAGTATGCTTGGGACACCATATTTGTCTTACATTAATATCTCAGCCATCATTTATTTATACTTGTTCCTTTACTAATATAGGACCAGTGACCTGTCTTGTAGTCAAACACTGAAAACAGCATTAGAAACATAGTGCAATAATGTTATGTGCATAGGTAAGCAAGGATGGTTCTTGCTATGCAAGAGCCACAGTAACTAATAAGTGTATGTACAAAATATAGGTTTTTAATAAGAAAAAATAATATTTAGTTTGCTACTAGAAGTACAAGACGGAAACAGCAGATATTGAAGGATCATCTTCTCATTTGTACAATTATATTTTTTGTCAAAGGTAGTTTATAATTTGAAAAAGAAAGAAATACTGTTGCTAAACCAGAAAATTAATCCTTCTTATATATTTTTAGAAATATATATTCTTTTTACCTCTACTGAAATAATCATTTGTCCTTGACATATTTGTCTCCTCTAAGCAACTTAACAGTTAATTTTTAGTTGATAATTTATATGCAATTTTACATTTCCTTCCTCTCCTCAATCCCCAACACAGTGACAGTTATCAATCCATGAACTTTAACTGTTTCTTCAAAAGAATTCTTCAATTTATCAACAGTTGAAGGGATACAGTTTCTATTTCTAGTTCTAGTCATTGTTTTTACCTGTGTCTTGATTTTTTTTAATATATATTTGTACATATTATATTT
>VZZY01020306.1:0-38785 GCA_013400335.1 Eurystomus gularis | reverse complement strand
ATATATATTTATATAAATTTTATTATTTTCTTGTTAATATTATTATCTTTTCTTTTCATTGTTATTGTTTCATTAAAGCTGTTTTTTTCTGAACCCACAAGTCTCTCTCTCTTATGCCCTTTCTCTTCCCCTTCTGGGAAGGGAGAGAGCTTAATAGAGAGCATCTGTCATTCATTTAGCGGCCAACCAACCCCCAACCTGTGACAACCAGGAAGCCTCAGTGAAGCTGCCATATTGTTCACTGCAGAAGGACCTCAGCACATGGAGCATAGGACTCTTTTTGGAAAACTGAGAGCTCTTTTAGACACAAAAATTGAAGATCTGGACATATAGCCATCTTTGCTGTCTTTATCTCACCAAACATCTTGCACAATGACCATAATGAGCACCTGTAGTGATTTTCTACATCTTTTCTAAAAGGAATTAAAGCGCATGAGGATACCTAAAGGGGTTCTTTTTGCTTGTGTCCTTCCAAAAAGAGTGCCTGGGCCGTCACAAAACAGTGTAGCTTTGAAGTGCTGGGAACCGAGTTGTGAGCCCCAAGTTGGAGATGACCTGTGAATGAGTCACAACCTAGCAGAATGCTTTGTTTTTTCTATTGGCTTCATGTTCCAGAGGCAGAACCTGGCCCACCTGTGTCTTTGTGGCTCTGCCCTCACCCAGGTGATTGTGGTTGGGGTGGTGGGCGAGGCCAGGGCTATTTTAACCATGAGCTCAGTTGGAAGAGTTTCTTATTGTGTGTGGCTGGTTGTATCTTGCTGAGCTCTCTCGGGGGTGTCCTTCCATATGAAGGGCCACTGAGGGAGCCATCTCTGTCCATTGTACCCAGCAGGTGAGGCTGGCACCATAGTGGGCAGCAGAGGAGCTGGGCCTATGGGAATTTATGGCAGGACTGTTTGAAAGAAGACTTCTGAGGGGATGTTGTTGAGTTGAGCGTTGGCCTGTGTGATCAGGCAACTGGTGGCAGCATAAAATGATGATGGCTGAACCAGCACAACAAGCTTATATATTGTGATCTTTCCATATCTGTCATTCATTAATGTGACACCTTGCCTTCCTCTGATTCATGGATACATCTTTCAAAATAAGGCCAATGACAGCAGGGACAATATCACACAGGTGTTTCATTATAGAATATGCCAAACAAGAAGTAAACCTTTGTGCCATAAATCTTCTCTATGATTCCAAAGCTTAAAGCAAATATGAATAAATTTAACTCTGCTTTACTTCCTAGGGAGGCAGATTTCTCTCTGTTTTGTAGAGAGGTAAAGATAGGCACAAAGGGCAAGATTTTCAAAGGTACTGAAGTGCCTGAAGATGGAGAAGTGTCTTTTGGGATTTGCAAAAGTGCTTACGCAGAGTAGATACCTGCCTCCCACTGAGATCAGTGTTTTGTATCTGTTCAGCAGATGCAAATCTGACAGCTGGTTCTGTTAGAACAATATTTGCTGAGGGTAAACCAACTGCATATAACAGATAATGGATGCAGGACCCATGCTCCACTTTCCTCCTGAGATTGTACCAATGTGACATTCACGTGACGCAGAAATCTTGTACTTCTGTCCACAAGTGGCTTCTATCCACAACTGATCAGGCTGTGCCATACTCCACTGCTCTCTTGCCACAACCCCACGCTCTCCAGGGCCCCTCAGGGGAACCTTCTGCTATTTTTAGTAAAGCAGCTGCCCTTAGCAATCCTGTCTTCCTTTTCCTGCAGCAGTCATTCAGCATCCACTCATGGATTAGACTTCTGTTTGAATTAGTTACTTTATCTTTTAATGTTGGAAGATCTAAGTAATTTTGAACGCATCCATTTTAGGTATGAAACCTCTGGCACCTTCAGCAAAGGGTATCCAGAGGCTCCTTGGACTGGATCTCTGGAGATTCATGTCAATCCCATCATCTGCTGATGATTTTTCATATGACCTAGGAAGAATTAATTCATAACAAGACTGGAATATCTAATATAAAGGCTTACGTACCAGCAAAACTCCCATTGTTCAAATCATGTGTGGACGTGCCATGAACCACCTTCACTTGCTACTACCGTGCAATTTGACACCTGTGTGACAGCTGAGTTCACCATCAGAAACTGGGAAGTATCAAGCCTGCAGATGTGCTCAGAGCACACCTGGTGTGTATCTGCAAAATCACAGTCCAGAGAGCATGGGGATAGTAGCCCTCATTTGAAGCAGTGCCCAAGCAGCATCTCCTACTCACTGCTCTACTGCCACCACCCCGTCTCAGAAATGGAGAAGGCTCAGCTCCAACTCACTATTTCATCAGAAAGGATTCAAGCCAACATGTCCCACCTCCAGCAAAAGGACAATCTGGCGGGCAGTCAGAGGATAAAAGAGTTAATATCAATCTAGAGTCAAGCAGACAGTAAGAAAGGGGGACATCCAAATTCCTGTCCCTGACCCAAAGCCTGTCTATGTACTTTGACCAATTGCTACTTTATGCAGTGTTCAGCTTTATGATTGTAATTTGCATTTTAGGAGTAACTTGAGGTAAACATATATCTCTACCTATGGTCCTGGCCATAGGTTTTCATATGGAAACAGTAAAAGAGTCTATGCACATTTGGTGCTGAACCTTTTTTGATGCTTGAGACAGAGAGTTTGTTGGCTCGAGGGCACATTACTGACACAGCTAAGCCTGCTCCAACCATCCCAGGCTGGAGCATTGATGCTGTAATCCTGAACGGGATGCTTACTACTGAAAAGCACACTCTGAGAGCAAAGAGTGACAGCAGCAATTGAAAACCAGCCTAGAGCAAAATTCATTACCCGTGGATTCAGTGCTGATGTTCCAAGGTTATACATGCTGTTCAGTATTTTATCTGCAGTCACACCAGATATGTGAGCTCCCAAGAAAACATGTCTGTTTGTCACAAAATGCCTCATACTTCGTATTTAGACAGAAGGAAAGGCAAATACATTTAGAAAAGCATTTATTCCTCACTTAGCCCTTTTGTGATAATTGAAACAAAACCCCAAGTACATTGAGAGGGGATGCTCCTCAATGCATGCACATGGGCTGGCTCAGCTTTGGGTTCAAAGGCGAGCACATTGCTGGGGCACAGCATGGCATGCATGGGAACGGGCCACTTGCTGGCAAGCCTTCCTCCTTTGTTCAGTCACTCTCTAGCTCAAAGGAAATTTGGAGGACTGAAATGCAATATTGAAAAATAAGCAGAGAACTTAAATTACATACTCATCACTGTACTTTATAAATGTCAAAGAGACACTGTCAAATTCGAAACACATTTGAAAACACAATTTTGCTATTGATATTCTTTGTTTTAAAAGCCAGAAAAAAAATTAAGATGTACTTACATCTTAATAGTGTTTATTCATTGTTAAGGATTTATACAATTAATTTATTGTGAACAGCAAAACAAGTTGGTTCTCTTTTCCTCCTCTCTACTGTTTTGTATTCACTGGGAGTAAACCTTCAAGGAAAAGCTTGTCTGTTTATGTTGAGCTCTCTGTCTGTACCTCTACACACAGAGTGACACAGAAATACAGAAAATTTATTTTGAACTTGCATGACCTGATGGCCACACTGGTTTCCACATACTAGAGGGCTCCAATCATCAGTAGAGAAGAGGTTCCACAGCAAAGCAAGAAGGAAAAACAAATGCCAGCATTAACTTCAGTGCTTTACCCTAGCAGATGATAAGCAAAGGAGGCAAAGTAGGTAATAAAATCTTTCTACAGTTATTAAAGCCTTGACTACAAAAACCGCTCAAAGAAAAACACTTATTAACTTAAATACAAGCACTAGCACCTGATCTTATTCATGACATAGCATGTGCTGATGAAACCTCAGAAAAGCAGAGAGAAATCCTTCCTCATTCATGTTTCTTACAGATGATCATAGTAAAAAATCTGTTCCTAAACTAGTTCCAGTCAAAATGACAGAACTTTTCTTGATTTGATGACAGTTACAAATATTAAGAGATATACGTTGGGCAACTTCATCTTTCAAAGATAGAAGCACCATAACTTTGGCAGTTTGATATAAGGATGGTTTAAAATGAGGCCCTGAATCAATCAGTCTAGGAACTGATTTTCTCCTGACCTCTCCCAGCTCCCTCCCCTCTTCCTACCAGGCCTGGAGTGGGTACTCAGTGAAACAGTTTTTCAGCAGGGTGGGCTGTTCCTGGCTCCCTAGCCGTGAGGAGCATATACATCAGGATGATTCTTAGCTCTGTTTATTAAAGATTCCACAAGCTTGCTCCAGGCAGGATGTTATATAATTTTGCTGACGAACGGTACGTGCCACTCTTAAGGGCAGTGCTCCCTGCTATCCTCCCTTGTTGGCTGCAAATCTGTCCCAGCATCATCAGAGCATTCAGTTAAACTTCATCAGTTGTAGTCATCTTATCAGCTAGGCACAGACTCTCCTAATGGCTTGATAAATATTCTGGCATCCCAGTATCACTATCAAGAGATTCAAATCATGCCCAGTACTTACTTCTGCTATTACTACAGAGTTATTGCCAATGACTCTTTCACTTATCTCTGTAACCAGAGACACTGAATAGTTCTTTTTATGTCTCCACTCCTGGTCACTGAAAGCAGAGTTCATAGAGAACTGTCTTCCGCCTGGATGGGAAAGCACATTGCCCCCACAAAATTTGAAGAACAGATTTACTCTGTGTGAGAAATGCATTCCCAAAATCTCATCCATAGCTTGCTAATGTAAATGTGTACTGCACCTGAGTTTTGAATTTCTGACACTCCTGTGTGTGCTGTATGTCCAAGTATCTCACATGACCCTTTTTCTGCTTGGCATGGGCCTCAAAGCAGACATGGGTGAAATAATTTATTTTGTTATTTTTACACTCCCTGCATTGCAAGCTAACAATATATGTATGATGCATAATTTACCTTCAGGAATTTAGAGGAATATGATGGCTGTCCTAGTGATTTTGAACCTTTCTCATGCTAAGCCTTCATCTTTAATCCTCCTCCCATCCAGCTGGGCTCTAGCTAGGATGTTGTTCCCCAGATAAAATAGTCATGATGCCTGTTTGAGACTCAATGCTCTAATACCAAATGAGGGAGAAGAACAAGGTTAAAAAATAAATCACTTTACTGTCATTTGGGATATTCAAGTGAAATCCTTTAAAATTAAATCCTGGTGCCACTGAGAAAAGAGTAAGACTCACCAGTACAGAGATGGTTTACATGTAACCCATAGCACTGTCTAGATTGCTCCCAGTTTTTCTGAGATAATCAGGACAGTTAAGGTGAAGACATGTGGTTTTCAGTTTCTTTTTTTTTCCTTTTTCAGAATGGCTCACATCCAGCATAGGAGGACTGAGAAGAACACCATGTAGTAAAGGAGGCGAAGGCAAAACAGTCTTTGTGGTCTGTCCTGATGTGGAAACAATGAGGAGATAGGCTGGAGGGATGTGAGAACAGTGGAGCAGAGCTGCGGTGTAGGAGAAAAAAAGAAAAAGTAAGATGAACCAAGATAGCAATTAAGGGAAAAACCAAGTCAGGGAAGAGAAAAAAAGAGTTCAATAAGGTGGGAATAAGTCAAGAAAAGAAGGAACACGCAAGATTGGAGCAAAAGAAAAATACAAAATGTAGATGAAGAAATAAGGCTTAAATTGGAGCCTTTTTTGATTTTATGTTAGACTAGCATGATAAACCATGTACTTCAGCACATGACATCACATGGCCACATGCCATGTGAAAATGACTGACAAGATAATCGACTGACATCGCGAAAAACAGACATGTAGATGAAAATAATGTTTAAGCTGACAGGATGATTACTTTCACCATTCCTCATACAGGCCCCCTCAGGCAGAAACCAGACTCCCAGACCAAAAGATAGGGAGAACTATCACATGTAACAATGTACATACAGAAGTGTTTTCTGTCTTTTTACATTCTGAGGCATTTCTTTATTCTTTGAGTTGGAAAACCATGAGAACGGAATGTATTCTATGATCAACATGTAGCCAAGATGAGTATTTCTAACACCAGGGAATCATTTAATAACATCTGCAATCAAGATGTCTTAGGAGGAGGGCTTTTTCAAATCTGCACCCTCTGCAATCTTTGTGGTTGATATAGAAAGCTGTTTGTATTACGCAGGAGTTTCACTTGAAGAATGGAAATAGGCACTGGTATAACCAACCCTCCCCTTCCTTCCAAGGCTTCCTGTTGTGATGGGACCCAGTTGTGAGAGACAAGAAAAATTGCAGCTTCCCTGTGGGAAGCTCCTCTAAGTTGTGACTACTTGGTTCTTTTCAGATCCAGACCCAGTGTGAACACGGATAACCATCATTCACTGGTTGGGGTGGTGGGCGATTGATGTGCTAAATTCAATTTGAGTTCTGGTAGCATCTTTCACCAGAGTTAAGACCTGTCTTCGATTATAACTACATTAGCTAGCAAGGGAAGTGATGCTTTATTATAAAGCTCATAAAAGGAAAAACTAGATTCTGTTCACAAATAAGATACCTGCTTTTTCCACACTCCATTTGTGATGCAGAATGTGTATTTGCCTTCAGAACAGTGAAGTTAAAGAACTGCCAGCTTAAATCAATTTGTGTTCAAGCATCTTACTGTTCATATGCTCAGACAGGTGACTTCTTCCAACTGTGGAATGTCCCATATATATTTCATGTTTTTACTTCAGCCAACGTTTAAGTCAAAGTGATGGAGCAGAGATATGATAGACACTGAGGCTGCCCATGTGTTTCCACCACAGCAGTCTCATGGACGGTCTCCTTTGCTTGCATGGTGTAGGTGCTAGATAAGGAAATGTGCATTTTTCCACCCTTCTCTAGGACAAAGAACAGGCCTCAACTTGGTTTCTCCCTCCCACCAACCACTTCCTGTGCCTGATCGCTCATTCCCTCGCACCCTGCCAACTCCACCTACACACCCTGGTCCTTCCAGCTCTACCTGCACCGCTCAAAGTGATCTTCAGCAGATTCTTCCTGGACTGGTGCCACAGCAGCTTAACTTGAGATGCAGACAGACAAGGACGTCTTGTCTAGGTAAAAAACACCACCAACACCAGAGCAAGTCAGTCAGGCTCTGGGATAGACAAAATTCAGCTGCTTTTCCTCACTCTCCAGCTCTCTCAAAAAAATCTTTCTTAATAATAAAATAGAGAAAAACATCCTTGATATTAGACAGCTTGTCCTATCAGACACTACAGAACTGCATATTTGTAGGTTCTTATTTGATGCCCCCTCCAATCACCTGCATCTAAGTTTAGCCTTTATAGTCACACAGATCTGCCTTTCAGGGGGTGAGGGGCTTGAAGGCAAATTACAAACCACAGCGGGATATTTTCTCTGCATAAGTGTTCTCAACCTCAGAGTGATCAGGCAGGCCGTTAGAGAGATGCATCACCAGTCAACATGTCATGGCAAAATCTGACAGTACAGAGTGTTTGGCTGTTTATTCAGAGAATATATTTGAATAATGAGTACATTCAAGAAACCATGCTGTTGCTGCGCTCATGGAAAAAAGAGCAAAAGGCTAATTTTGCCAAATAAATTATGTGTTGCAAATTATTCTTCTTCCTCAGAGCCCTGTGTGTCCCAGGAGTAAAGAGCTGGCAAAGAAACTCTTTACCCAAGCAAGTGGTAACTTGGTAAACAGGATTTCCAGCTCAGAATTCAAATGTGAGGACAAGCAGAAGTATCTTGTTTCCAAAGTGTACAAATACAGGCAGTAGAGACTCCTTCAGAAAAACATGTATGGAGGACATATAGGACACTCAACACAGATAATTCCTATTACCAGAGAAGGCACTATTTTTAAAAAGTATGAACTCTGTTAGAATTGTATGCACATTTACTGGAATAGAGAGCATTTAATCCACTTCTGTTGGCTTCAGCTTAGGTGTCCTTTCAGGATCCAGGTGTAACATTGCTGAAATTCCCTGGCCTTTGCTTGAAGGCCTGAAAGTTGCCCTCTTTTTCCTTCTCCATAAAAACATCCACAATGAGCTTTTTGTGGGGACTTCCCCTCTTTTCCTGTTCAAAACCTAGTTTCTATGTGAATTTCTTGGTTTTGACACCTCAAATTTCCTACATAGCCAGTAAGTGGAATCTACTCATTTATGGTCCAAGAGGTAGCAGCTATGAGAGCTCCTAGAGATAGTCAAAGTCTTCTTTGACATTGACTGTTTCTCAAGGGAACTATTTCTTAGATGGTTTTTCACTAAACATCATACACCTTCTGGGCTTTTAGCCTCTTTCCTTACCTTTTCTTCATGAGTAAATTCAATCTTTTGCACCACTTTTAGCTGATTGTCTTCCTTCTAGCTTCTATATAGGCAAAGTCAAGAGTACCTGTACTCTCAATGTCTTTCCCTATTATTATTTACTTTGCTTTCTTCTTCCCTTTCCTACCATTTCTTACACAGACCAAATGCAGAGAAAGAAAGTCACTGACAAAAATTACCATTTTGTTCCTTGCCTTGCACAACTTATCGTAGTCTGGGGCCACGGCTGGACCTGCTGGCAGATACCTCACAGCAGAGAAGTCAGGGTAGTTTCTGGAATTGTGACGCCTCCATCTCTGGTTTGATGAGATCAAGACGGATATAGATCTAGGTCACTGTGATGGTTTAGTAAAGCTGCGGTAGTTCAGTCCCTGTCGGCAGCCGAGCCACGTGGCCACTGCCGCTGCCCACCCCACCACGGACAAAAAGGTTTTAAAATGCCTTTTTTAGTTGAGATAAGGAGAGTTTAATACAGTGACACGTAAGAAACAATCACAGTAACAACAGTAAGAAAAAGCAATGTACAAAAAATAAGCAATACCATGGACAAAAAGAGGGTGCGGAGCAGACAGGTCGCACACACGTGAGTCGAACCATGGAACCAGAACTGGACCCAGGGCAATGATGTCAGCGTGGTATAGAATAGCCCAGCTGCACCAAATTAACCCTGTCCTGGCTGAACCAGGACAGCCACTCACATAGTCCTGGCAAATGCAGCTTCCAGTGCCTCTTCAGAGACAGATTATCACACTCTGCTTGTCTGCCTTCAGGCCTGTGAAGACATCCTTCAGCATTTTAATGACACTGTAAGCTCAAACACTGCGTACAACACCCTACTGTTCACCTTCCCCTCCTACTTCATATCTGATTATGATAAAATATGGTGCGTAAAGTTTGACTCCAATGGGAACACTTTCAAAGATAACCCTTGTTTCGTAAGTGACCCTGCTTATGACACTGCTTCAAGATTTGGAGTTATTTTTTATGCCAGTCTTGCAGATTGTGGTCTGTAAGCTGATGTCAAAGCATTTTTCCTGAATAAAGGCTTACAGAAATTAGATTGTTTCCTTATGCCAAAGGACATCCAGTATCCTCTAGCCCATTTCATAGTATTTCACTATTCATCTACAACTGTGGTTCTCATTTATACAGTCTTCCTGTGTGGCCTCTCCTGTGCTTCCTTACATGGCTGTTACCACACGCCTGCCAAGTTGGGCTCTACTGAGTAGCTGGTGCTAATGGAGTTGAGCACTTTCTGTCATCCAGTGGTACATTGACTCTGAAAATGAGAATATGGATTTCTTAGGAAAAAAATGATCTGATTGATTATTTTTAGTTTACTCTTTGGCTGCAATGGGAGAAGCAGCTCGCAAAAGGCATGATCACTGCTGAGCAAGAACAATGAAGAAGTATTATTTGTGTGCAGACTTTCCCACAGACTCTATCTTTGACGCCAGCTTAAAATGTTCCCAGTCACTGATGCATGGAAAATGTTCAGGATACAGTAGACAGTTCTAAAAACACAAGAACCAATCACCTGGGAAACAAGAAAAACAGAAAGTCAAGTCAAAAAGTATTTCAGCTATTAAACAAACACCACCCACCTGTAGGCAAGTGGCTAGCAGCCTGAAGCAATATGTGTAAATCCTTTTTAGGAGTTCCAATATTTTTTTAAAATGTGAGAGAGAATTGGTTCCTCTCATATTCTCTGTGTGATACTTAAAATCTGCTGTGCAATGGTAAAACTACAGCCCCCACCCCAGGTTATTCAATATCATTTTTAAGTTGATGTTGAAATGACCATGTGTTTGTGAATCAAGCTGGGTAGAAGCAAGAATTAATCTAACTTGACAGGAAAACCCTGGGCTTAAAATTGGGGACAAATGAGAGGTATGCTTCTCATACTTCACCCTCAGTCCCAGGGGATCTGGAGCCCTGCTAAAATAATCAGTAACAGGTATTGCAGTTGTGGAAATGCAAACCTAAGTCTGAGGATAACATCGGAGTGCTAGGTCTGAGCTCTTTCAAATGATACCTACCGTCAGTTACCTCTCTATTGTTAGCTCTTTTCTTAGGTTGGTTCAGGAAATAATTTCCCTTCAAGTAAAGCTACACATTTGCATTCTTTTAAAATGGAAGTTCAAATTCCATACATTACAGACCCAGCGAGAGGAGTCCCTAGTATGAAAGCCTCAGTCTGCTTCATGCAAATCTTCATGCAGCATTAAACTATCTGGGTGACATTCAATACAAGTAATCAGCTAAAAAGAAGACTACTTCAAGGCTGCTTCTGGGTGCTGAAAAAAATGGATATCACTGCACCACACTTACCTATGGGCTACCTTGATATTGGCCTGATAAAAGTGCTTGAGTTTCTTATAGCACTTTTGCTTACAGGAAAGATAAGGAAGCTCTCACTGCTGGCTGTGGGAAGGCAAAGGACTAAAATGTGGTACATCTCAGTCCTGGGGATAGAAAGCATGTTTGGGATGACTTTATATTTTTCTGTTATCACAGATAGAACAGAATGTAGTCTCACAGAGTGATTTGTGTGCATCTGCATGGCTATGTATGACCAAAGTTTTAAATCATTAGTTTCACTCCCAAGCACCTCCAATACTGGTATTTTGGGGGTAGTGGAGAGGTTATAAGTGCTCAGCCCATCTGATAATTAGGGCCCTGTGAAAATCATTCAATTCAAATTTCCCAGAATGGAGGTACCTAAAAAACACAGCACTTATGGAAAATGTTGTTTTAAATGTATAACAATTGTGTTTTGGTTTATTTCAAAATGTGTGTACAAACCACAACAGAGAATTACCCCTTCATTAACACCAGTAAAAGTGATGATAATAATAACAACCCTTCAGTGCTGTTTCTGAAAGGGAATTGCTCGAGGTTAAGAGAGGTAGCCTTTGAACTGGTGTATGTTTTCAAACCAGAAAGATTAAAAGGTCAAAGTTGAAAAGTATATATTTTAAATAGCACCAGATGGCTGTGGTGCAAACACAAGGCTGAATTCAAACTGCTGTGCAGTTAAAGCACGTGCACTTGCCGGGACCCCACAGGTGAATTACAGCCTCTGTGTACACTGTGGCTGTCCATTTTCTGACATATACCTACTCCGTATTCAACCAGGGACAACTTTTCTTTCTTAATGACTGTTGGATGAATAGGGCCAATTCTTCAGCCACAAGAGCCATTCCCAGGGCCTGTGAAGAGAATTGGGTGCATATCCGAGGACAGAGGTTAGCCCACAGTCCAGCGGTTTTCGACTTTTTTGATTTGTGGACCCCTTACTAATTCACTCTGAGATGTGGAAACCCCAGTGAAAATTAACACGTGTATTGCTATAGAATATTTATGAGCTTGGTTTCCACAGTCACCTTTTTTTCAAATGATTTCAAAGTTCTCTGCAGACCCCAGCCCAAGATCATCATGGAAAAAAAGCCTCTTTCGCACTCCATTTAGTCCTCCCTTCACAAAATCGAGTAGTTTACCTTAAACACATCCTCTCCCAGTTTTACTACTTACCAAAATGAATGCAGCTGTACAGATTTGATTTTACCTCGCACAGTCATTTGAAGGTTAACCTAATTTCTTTTGCTCTTTAGTTCTCACTTTTATATGTCAGCGGATATTTGGTTTGCTTCCTCCCCCTCTCCCTGGTCATTTTTCTCTCAGACAGCTGTGCAAAACTAGTTGTAAATTATTTGGTAATCACTCAAGTTTTTTTTCTGGTCTTATGGTGTGGCATTATCCTATCAGCTTGTTGTCTAATCTTTTTCCATGTGGGAAGCATTCCATGTGTTGATCAACTAGATTTATTGCCTATTAAATTGACAGTTAACTTGGAATAAATATCACAATGAGAAATCTAGATTCTGTGCTATGTGGCCTCAATTCTTTCCAGATCACTCTTGTGACTCTTATACTTCCTTAAGATATTGATGACATCTCCTCCATCTGGTGCAGAGACCCCTTAAAATATAAAATCAGAACTGAGAGTGAAGAGCAGCTTTCTTACAAGGACTGAAAGCTATTATCCTTTTAAAAATATTGTTTTCTCAAGTCTCCCTGCTTATTTCATTTTTGTTTTGATTCTTGGATCGCAAGCACATTGAAAAGAGTCCATTTGTATCACCGTGCTTGCATCTCACACACAAAAACAAAGTCTTTGAGTACTACTGGAATATAAATATTAAAGAAGAATGATTCCTAGGATGAGGGGATTTTTTTAATACCTGTCTGTGCCCTCCATCACTTCTCTGATATGATAGAGTTCACCAACAAGTGAATAATGCAATGTGAAGCCATACAAGATATAAAATTTTCATTTTATAAAAAGTAATTTGGTTGACAGGAAAGCTATGGCCTTATTCAGAAAACACCACAGGCAGGATGAATTATTATTCCCTGAAAAATGATAAAATCTGAGATTTTACAAATGGAAATTTTATATCTCAAAAAAACACATTATTTGTGAAATTAAAGTTCTTTTCTAGTTATTTTGCACATCTCTTCAATTCCTAGCACTACTTCATAGCACATGCATCATGCTTGCATGTTTAATAACCATGTCAAACTGCGCCCTGTATTGTACCAACCTATTTATTCATTTCACCAGTTCTTGTCACACAGAATCAGAGTAAAGTTGTCTAGAATTTTTGGTAACCCAACCTAGTCCTTACTTTTGTATTTGCATAAAAGTAAATTATTGTCATATGTCTAAACATTCTGATTTTAACTCTATTCCTTTCCCAAGAATACCATGACCTTGGTAAATCCACTTATTTTGCTGTCAGATGTTCCAGGGCAAGAATCTTGATGCTATGGTGAAGTCCATGAATTGAGCCACAAGAGACTTCTTTCTGAGCAATTCTGTTGGTTTTTTTTTCATTCTAGTCATTGCAGTTGCAACATGTTCTATACTCTACTGTAATGACAAGGGTTTTCTGCACGCCTTCCAGAAAACTACATTTACTGATGGTAGGACATGTATTTACTTATAGAAATCCTATTATTACTTTTTGTTATTCCTCTAAGAGAAATTCTCACAAAAAAAAAAACAATTTCCAAGCAGCCGAGCCATTAAAATCACAAATATTATCAATAAATCCATATCTTTATTATGGTTTGAACTTGCATCTGTTTTCATTCTGGAGGTAAGCCTGGAGTAACTCCCCTGAAATGAACGGTGGTTTATTTCCAAAATAAAAGCACAGTAAGATCTTAATCTAGCCCTGTATCTCAGAGTGCAGAAATGTAGATATATATTATATATGTCTACATATATATGTAGACATATGTAGGCATTATTTTATGTACTGGAACATTTCAATGTGGATAAGTAAATAATTAATATATTGTGTTATTCACCTATTCCCTATAGAATTTAAGAACTCTAAATATGTCTTTTGGAGAAGGAAAAGGCTCATACCTTAAGACTAAAATAACTTGTGTAGAATTGTAATCAGAGAGATTAGCTAATGTTAGCATGCATCCTTTGTATCATAGATGTAGTTTCAAGGTTATCCAGCAATTGAAGAGAACTAGACTTCATTATCTGACCTTCTAAAGAAATCATCTACGCTAAAAAGGATAGAAACATTTTTTATATTCTATTGTCAAGCTCTTTTTTCATGTAACTACATTGCTACAACATCTAAGACTGTTTTCAAACTGAACATGTCTTAAAATTTTACCACTTAATTTTTATCCTGACTTTGTGTATGCAAAGAAGAAGAGACTTGTCAGAAAGCTGTCATTTACTGGTAGGTGAATCCTAGATACCTGCTGTATGAACCTTGTGACATCACCATTAGGCAAACTGTTCCCCAAGGCTACATAAATGTGTTTGCTTTCTTTCCTTAAAAGAAAAATATTTCATACAGCTGAAGAGATTTTATGCAGCATCTTTGGAATTGTGATATTTCATTTAAATGCATTGATTATTGTAATGTTTTATGACTGGATCAACATAGCTATCTATTAGTGCAAGATCATGAATTTCCTAAGGCTTTTACAGCTTCAGGTTTACAACAAGACTGTACTGCAAATCTTCCTTGCAAAACTGCACAGGATATGAGGGAAAACTAGGTTAGGAAGATGATTAGCCATTGCTCTTTAAGGTCTATGCCCAGAGGTTCTCTGATTTCTTCCCAGCTCTTGCAAACCTGCATTATGGCAAATTTCTGGTATCCCCATGTCAAACTGTACTACATGATGCTGTCTTCTTGCAGCAGCAGCAGAAGCTGCTGGTAGAAGCTTTATAACTCCATGTTCCTCCCAGGTACAACACCTGGACTTTCAGAACAATAGGACTGTGACACTTCGGATCTGTGAGAACAAGTTGTGGCAAATAGAAGGGGACTTTTTCAACCTTGTACGTGGTCCACTCTGCCTGCTTCTCCATAAGATGTACAGAAGACAAGCATTTTGCATGCTATGAGGAGATGAGGGTTGGCTATAACTGAAGTTTGCTTCACTATTGTCTGTTGGAGAAGCCCTGCAAATGGCAACTCAGGACAGCCCATTCCATTTCACTTGGAACCTGATAGTACCAAAATTCATACTGACATTTGACTGGCACCTTAGTGGGACACACCCCAATATCCAAAACTGGCTAGAGTCATGGACACCTGGATTTATGTGTTGTGTTGCCTGTTAGATTAATCTGAATTTTCACTAGGCACCAGACAAGTATAAAGTCAAATAAATTAGTATTACATTAGCAAAACCATTAGACTATTGATAGCAAAATCTAAAAAGGCAACAAGTGAAGTAAATACAATGACGGAATCACAAAATCATTGAGTCTGGAAGGGATTTCTTGAGATCATCTGGTTGAACTCCTCTGCTCAGAACAGGGTCAGCTAGAGCAAGCTGTCCAGTATTGTGTCCAGTTGGGCTTTGGAGATGTTCAAGGATGGAGAATCCACAACCTCTCTAGGAAATCTGTGCCAGTGTTTGATCAACCTCAAATTAAATAAAGGTTTTATTTATGCTCAAATGGAATTTCTTGTGTTTCAGGCACCACTGAGAAGTGTCTGGCACCATCTTCTTTATTCCACCTATCAGGTATTCATACCCACTTGTAAGATTCCCCTGTGCCATATCTTCTCCAGTCTGGACAGTCTCAGCTTTCTCAGCCTCTCCTTATATGACAGGTGTTGCAGTCCCTTAATCATCTTTGTGGCCTTCTGCTAGACTTGCTCCAGTATGTCCATGTTGCTCTTGTACTGAGGAGCCCAGACCTGGACCCAGTACCCCAAATGTGTCTCACCAGTGCTGAGTAGAGGGAATGGATCACATCCTTCAACCTGCTGGCAGCACTATTCCTCATGCAGCCCAAGCCACTGTTGGTCTTCCTTGCTGCAAGAGCTTATTGTTGTTTAATGTTCAACTTGTCACCTACCAGGACCCTTAGGCCCTTTTCTGCAAAGCTGCTTTCTAGCCAGTTGACCCTCACTATATATTGGTCCGTGGGGTTATTCCTCTCCAGGGGTAGCACTTTGCAATTCCCCTTGTTAAACTTCACAAGGTCAGCCTGTTTCTCCAGCCTATTGAAGCCTCTCTGGATGTCAGCATAACCATTTGATATAATAGCCACTTCTGCCAGTGTTCTACACTCTGTATATCTCCTGAGGGTGCCTTCTGTCCCATAATCTAGGCCATTAATGAAGACGCTAAACAGTATTGGTCCTAGCATCCACCTCTTGGGTGTACTGCTAGTGACTGGCCTCCAACTGGTCTTCATGCCAGTGTCCAGAACCCTTTGAACCTAGCAGCTTCAAACAGTTTTCAGTCCACTTTACTGTCCATTTATTTACTCCATACTTCATCAGTGTACTAGGATGCTATGGCAGTGTTGAAAGATTAAGTTGCTTAAGTCAAGATAAATATCCACTGTTATCCCTCCCCATCTACCAAGGTAGTCATCATAGAAGGTTATCAGGCTGGCCAAGCATGATTTCCTGTTTGTAAATATATGCTGACTACTCTCAAGTACCTTCCTGTCTTAAATGAGTTTGGAAATGGTTTTCAGAATTATTTGCTTCTTCAGCTTCCCAGGGATCGAGATGAGGCTGACTGGGCTGCAGTTCTATTTCTTCCTTCTTCCCCTTCTTGGACACAACAGTAACATTTTCTTTTTTTGAGTTCTTGCGTTTCTCCCCCAATCTTTATGAACTCTCAAGGATTAGCAAGAATGGCCTTGCATTGACATTGGCCAGCTCCCTCATATCTTGTGGGTGTATACCGTCAGACCCCATTGAGTTGTTCATGTCCTATTCATTTAAACTTTCCCTAAACTGTTCCTTCTTCACTGAGGGCAAACCTTCCTTGGCCCAGACCTTCCCACTAGGCTCAGGGATCTGGGATTCCTGAAGGCCAACCTTTCCAGTAAAGAGGTGAAAGAGGTACCTTCCATGTCCACCAGGTCCCATGCCCAGTTCAGCTATGGGCCAACATTTTCTCTTGCCTTCCTTTTGCGGCAGCTATACCTGTAGAAGTCTTTCTTGTTCCTCTTCATAACCCTTGCCAGACTGAACTACAGGTGGGATATGGCTTTCCTAGTCCCATACCAACATACTCAGACAGTGTCTCTATATTCCTCCTTGGAAATCCGACTCTGGCTCCATTGCTTGTACGCTTCCTTTTTATGTTTCAACTTTGTCAAGAGCTTGTTGTTCCTCCATGCTGGTCTCCTGATGTCTTTGCTTGATTTCCTGCTCTCTGGGCTGGACTGTTCTTGAGCTTGGTAAATCCTTGAAAAGCAACAGTCTTCCAACAGCTTAAAATACCTCTGGGATCAGTCTCTTTTTCAAACTGCCATTCATGACTTCTCTGAGAAGCCATGATAGGTGGCAGCAGATTCTGGCTAGCCTCTCCTCGAGGGTGCTTTATTTCAGAACATACTCTCTGCGGTTGTAGTCAGCCTCCATAATCAAGGCAGCAACTTAGTAGCTCTTTGTTTCTTTAATACAGTCTTACGGAGCTGATTTATAACCTAAATAGTACACTGGAGAGAAGGAGACAAAGGTGGACATTGAAAACCCCACCACCACTCCAGGGCTGCCAACATCAGTGAGATATTTCAGGTTACGTTTTCTGTCCAAGATGGATCCCTTCCCACTTGTATAGGCTTCCTTTCACTTTATCTTTATCTTTGGCTCTTGTGAGTGTAGGTTTAAGATTTATATGAAGTATGACTCCCTCTTCCCTGCTAGCTAGGATCAGATTTCTTGTCTCCACAGCCTATTGGAAACCTACCTGAGTTTACATTCCAAGAGCATTTCTTAATTAGCACATTCCTCCAGCCCCACTGGCTTTCTTGTTCTTTGCAACGATTCAAGACAGCTATAGGATTTTTTTGAATCACATAACATTAGAACTATTAATTTTCAATATTTCTTGTTAGATTTCATAATATCTAGGTCACTGTGAGTTTTTTTATAGAGGTTATATATGACATATTAATGAGGAAGATGACTGGCATGGAATTTAAGTATTTTCTCTATATAACTTCCTTGAATTTTACTGTAACACAGAGTGACACATTGCTCAGGTTTAGACAAATCATGACTATCCTGTTTAAGGAGTACAAATTCTACCTCTCCATCTCAGAATGGTTCTTTACTGGGTTGTTTAATCAAAATCCAAATATGTATTTTTTAATACATTAATTTTCTCTAATTTCACATCAAAGGGCTTTCTGAATGCCGTTAATTGTCTTTGAAGTTATTACATGTTTGGTCTAAGCAATCCACTAGAGAAGCGTGTCAAAGAAAGAAAGAAAAGAAAATGGGATTGTGATTATTTTTTTACATGACCGACATGTTTACTATTGAAATTCATCGCATCTCTGATTTTTGTGACTATTAGCTTATGAACATCCAGTGTTTTCCTTTCATATTACTTTATTGCTAATCTCCTAATGTTTGTTTTTCCTCTAAGCTCCTGCTCTTAACATTATAGAATTGCTAGCAAATCCCTACTTTCTGGCAAAAAGAGAGCATCTATTTTGCATTGCTTCAGGCAAAGCCTTGTTATGTATTACTTTTAATAGTATGATTCCTAAGTCTGTCTCATGACAATGAAGATTTTTTGTTGTTGTTGAAGTCCAAAACAATCTTGCAATATTTGATGTTATCTTAAATAGTACTTGTTGAAGATTTAACCACGGATGGATTAATAGTGGTAATAATAGAAGTATTACCATAACACTTCTGAACATTACTCATCAGTCAGGTTGACATTATATGAGCACAGAATGAAAGGATGGTCTTTCCTCTAAAAACCTTGTGCTCTGAATTTATGATACAGACCAATTAATGCAGAAGTAAAAGGCAACATTCAAATAGTGGTGCTGAGTGTGGTAGACATAAGACAGCAACAACATCATAATTGTTAATTTTTGTAAGCATCCGAAGTGAAAAGTTCAAAGGTGCAAAAAGAAGGAAAAAGAAGGGGAGAAAATGGTTGTAATAACTAAAATAATTTGAATGTACAAATGAACTCAAGAGAGTAAAGCAAAGGGAAAGAAGAGCATCTAGCTGTTAAATTATTACCATTTGGGCCTGTAGAACAAGAGTTCCATGTTCTTCCTTCTACAGGACATAAAAAAATCTTGGGTGTTGCTTTCACAGCTGCAATATCATGGCAAAGCCTCTGGATTCAGAGCTGGGACATCTTCACATCTGTCCCATTTTTAGGGTCTAGCAGGAAGTTTACTCTCCTGTGCTCAAGGAATGCATCTGAGTTCTGGGGATTTTCATGGCATGTCTCCCGCTGCTATAAAATGAAAAACATTATATCCTGCTTTTTGCTTCATGAATCAAACCATTCTGTAGTTGACTCTTTACTGGAAAGATGAACTATTCCTTGAGGGGTGACTACTGCATTCTCCACTGTCTGCAAGGAATGTTTTGATTCAATGTTTTCCTGCTATTTTTCCCCATAAAATGCGTTTAATATGCTGCATAGCCCACTAATTAAATGTCATGTCCCACCAATTAGCAGGAACCACACATAATTCACTGTGGGTACTTATCTTGCCCATCTTGCCCAGGAGTGAACATGTCAGGAAATCTCAATGCCTCTGTACCCTTGCTGGGAAGAAAGGCCAGGTGTTCTTAGCATGGTCTTCAGATCATTAGCTCATCATTGGTTTTGTTTTCACAGCCATTCCTTTTCCTCATTCTGGCACTAGACCAGTTCTGAACAGCAGCCACTGAGAGTTCCAACCAGATTTCCCCAGTGAAATACCTTCTGTGGAGCATGAAGCTAGGGAATGAAGCAGCAGCAAATGGAGAAGCCTTGCCATGTTCCTTCCCACTGCTCTCACCTGCACCCAAACCCATCACTTTAGCTACTACCAAAGCCCACTTGCTCTGGATGCAGAAGACCCAGTAGTCTAGTACAGGTTTCCCATATACAATACCGCTGCCAAGCTCCTGGGCCAGCTTTAGGAATGTTTTTAATATTCACTGTTTGCTCTGTCTGTTATAGATATGCACAGTGCTATTATTATAATGCTTTGCACATGTGGTGTTATGAAATGTGTGCCTTTAAAGTCATGCCAGTTTTTTTTCCTGTAACTCAAGTGTATTATTTCTACCTGTGTTCCAGTTACTTAGTTTGCCACATATTTAAAACAAACAAACAAGCAAACAACAAAAAAACCAAACCAAAACAGAAGAATGTATTATAAAGATTAAAATAACATCTATGTAAGCAATGCAGCCAAAAGAGAACAGACCTATTTTCTTCATAAAAGAACAGGTTTTTCTCATTTGCATGCTTGAATTTTTTTTCTTGTACTCTGACTCCTCAACACAGACACAGATGCTCACACAAACATCTGTCCACATAAAAAATACATGCACATGAGCACAGTTCATATTGTACAAAAGGAAATAATTCCTTAGCTGGGAAGCCATGCCCTGTTCAAACATCTTCAGTTACAGCAAAGGATGTCCTTGCATTAATCACCTTCAAGCTTAACCATTTAAGCTCATTATACCCAATAACGAAGCTTCATCCCTTGCTCTGAAAATTAAGCTCTCATGGAACATGACAGACAATCATCAGAGAGACATCATATTTATCGTACTTGGCAGTCCATTTTGGTTCTTCCCTTACCATGCAGTTCAGTTAGAGCAGATGGTATCCACATCCCTTTTGGGCCTTGGGGGCTCTGAGACTCCCATATGGAGTCTCCTGGGATAACAATACCTTTCTGAAGAAATTAAGTGATGGATATGTGGAGGAAGGCACAGGAAGCATGAGTGCAGGACACAGATCTAACACCCAAGTCAGGCACAGCCCCCCTGAAGCAGAAACTAATTGCATTCGGGTCTCATTGCATTCAGAACTATGAACAAAACTCATCTCTTTAATCGACCTCTTCTATAATTTGTACTGCACCTGACCACCCAGAAATCACTCTCCCTTTGTCTCCATTTCCATTCAAACACCACAGTCAGCCATTACACAAATGAAACCAATTATTTCTTCAGCAAACTGAGGGTAGTGTGCAGGTGTACCTGCTATTGGGTAACAATTTGGGAATTAATAGACACTAGAACAGTATGATTTTCATAAAGTGGTAGACACAAATGTTGGTTTGGTTTTCCATCTTCTTTTGTAGTCTTTTGAAGATAGACTATGTTATTTAAAATCTGCTAGATTATTGCTATATATAATAATAGTATAGGCAAAAATTTCATTTTAAGTATGTAACTTCACCTAACAAAGGTCCTTGAACATTATCTAATACCTCAATTTAAAATCCAGACAAACCAAATTATATTTCTAACAGTATCATAGAAACAGAACGTTTTAGGTTGGAAGGGACCTGTAAAGGTCATCCAGTCTAATACCCATGCAGTGAGCAGGGACATCTTTAACTAGATGAAGTTGCTCAGAGATCCATCCAACCTGACCTTGAATGTTCCCATGGATCTATCATCTACCACCTCTCTGGGCAACCTGTTCCATTGTTTCACCACCCTCATTGTAAAGAATTGCTTCCTTATATCTAGCCTAAATCTACCCTCTTTCAGTTTAAAACCATTACACCTTGTCCTATCACAACAAGCCCTCCTGAAAATATTGTCCTCATCTGTCTCATAATCTCCCTTTAAGTACTGAAAGGCTACAATAAGGTCTCCTTGGAGCCTTCTCTTCTCCAGGCTGAACAACCCCAGCTCTCTCAGCCTGTCCTTATAGGGGAGGTGTTCCAGCCCCCTGATCATCTTCATGGCCCTCCTCTGGACCTGCTCCAATGGATTCATGTCCTTCTTGTACTGAGGACTGAAGAGCTGGACACAGTACTCCAGGTGTACCAAGGCTGTTTTGAAGAGATATAAAAACAAGATATAATACTGAGGACTTATCCACTTTCCAGAATTATAATATTCCTTTGTATTGGACTCCTTGAAGAATGCATATATAGAAAAATAGATCTTTCACTGAGCTTCAAAATTAATGATGTTAAAGCAATTCCAAACCTTTAGCAAAAGCAAGTTTAGGTAGTGATAGCCTACTCAGGGTCATGAGGCTGTGTCAAGCTGTGGTGAACCGACCACATGATTTTTCTGCCTTATTAAAACCCTTCTCCCTTTGGGAGGTGGTCAGACCTCTGCGCGCCCGACTGCGACACAAGCTTATAACCTGAAATACTTCTATTACTGCAAAAAAATGCATACAACACTAGCATATTTTACAGCCCTAGTTCCTCTATCATCTAGATTGGAGATGTCTGCATGGTACCTTTGGTCTACAGGTTTAGGCTTCTTTCCAAAAGGCAAATGTGCATGCAATGGGAGATAAGGTATGGGTCTTTCCATCCAGGTCTCTTTCCTACACAGACTCAAGCTGTGCCCATGATACAGACTGAATTCAAGAGCTGGGTGTAGTAGCTAACTGGTGGTGGCTGGCTTCCCAGGTTTTAAAGGACAACATTGAATTAATAAAGTAATTATGATAATTGTCTTTAAATGCTTTCACTGGTCCATATCACTTCGGAGATGCACCACTGTCAGATAAACTGGTTGTAATTCTGAAACTTAGCTTCTCAGAGAGCAATAGAGCTTTGACAGTAGATACATACACCTCAACAAAAAGTTAAAATGTTACTGAATATTTAATGATAAACAGGACCGAAATCAAGTAGGTTAAACAAGGGCATCCAATCTCTGACTCCCCATGGGCAGTCTGGATGCAGCCAATTGGATTTGGAGGACAGGAGAGTTCACCCCTATGGGCATGATCAATGCCATTTCAGTTGGCTGGAGGAGAGGCAGGATGCGCTTAATTTCCTAGTACAAATGTAGCCACCAAAGTCTTTGGCATGGGAGCCAGTAAACTCTGCAGGTCTTTGCTTACAAACAGAGGAATCCCACACATCTAAAATAAATGTAATTATATTCCAGTTAAGCAGCAAGCCACAGTGAACTGCAATTTGTTTGATGTTGTGGTTTCATTCAGTCAACTGCCTAAAACTTCAATATTTTTCTGAAGCACATACAGGCTTCTTTGCTCTGGAAATCTCAGAGGATCAATCTCCCTAAGGAGATTTTTAGTATGCCTTCATTCAGTCTGGGCAGGCATGTCTTTCATGCTGTGTTTTGATATTTCCACTTCTTCTGGTTGAACACAAGAACTAGGAAATCTGCTCAGAACTTATTTTAAGAGGTAAACTGAGCTCCTTTGAATTTCAAAAAGTCTCAGGATGGATCTTCTTTTATCAGAACCAGCTTATCCATCCCTAATTTGGAGCGAAAGATAAGAGTCTAGATCAAAATTTTCTGATCTGGCTTCAGATGTTCACAAAGTTCAGGGCCATGTGGATCTTAGGTTTTGGTGTGGGCCCATCTGTGACCTCCAATGCTCTTGTCTCACCTTTTACCCGCCCATTCTCTTACACATACATTTCTTTTTTCCAGCTTCCCCGCTGCCCCTCCCCCCCCAATGCTCTTCCAAGATTAAAGCTTTTTTTTATTATTATAAACATAATTCCTATAAGAGATAAGAAGCTCTTCAGTGTATCTTTATTAATCCTAGTTAAGATAACATTTTGAAAGCAGACAGGGAAAGATATTTATAAAGAGCGAGAGAAGACGGTTGCAGATCAGCACAGCAGGGCCAGAATTTCCTACACTGTCTGATTCTGTTTACAAAGAAGTGTGAGTTAAAAATTGCCCGGCATGTGAAGTCCCATCTAGTGTACATATAACCACATTGCTGTCTCTGACACTAGATTATATCTTCTAGTATGGCCAATATTATAATCTTGCTGTGCTTAGGAATAATGGCCATTGTCTTTTGTTTTTTGTTTTTTGTGTAGATCCTTGTCCACACAAAGCTATTTGTGGCATTAAGGTCCTGGTATTGATGCATGAGTGTAGTTTGTGGATTCAAAATGGGAAGAGAGGTTTTACTTCAGGATGGGAAACTAATGGATACCCATCTGTAAGCCAGAATGTGTGCCAGTGCTTGCTAGGATTTTTATTAGTACCAAAATTAATCTCCAAATATATACAGAAAATGCAAACCATATTGTGCTATCTCAACATTCCGAGGTTGTTACGGGCAAAAGAAACACATCATATATGCAAAACCAGTAATTTACTGTTGATCTAATTACGGTCTTAACAGGAGTTATTGCTAGTGCAGTTATAGCAATACTATACAGTTCAAATGGCTTATCGCAGTTAAAACGGCAAATGCACAAACTTTACAGCATTCACCCCCTTCTCTGGTTTTATGCTCACCCTCCCACTGCCCCAAGGTGTCCTAAGGCTGGTGGTGTCCATTCATGCAGGGTACAGGGAAGGTTACCATGAGTCTAAAGTATCCCAACCTCTTTGCTAGGAGGAGTATGATGTTGATGTTGAAGATTCCTTCCTCCTCCTCTGGGATTTGCTAGTGGGAATTTTTATGTTTGCTGACAAGCTGTGCACTTTGCTCTTTCGTCGTTGGTCTGCAGGTCCATGTTGTATTTCCATGTACTCTATACATGATGCATTTTACATATATTGGATACTTTTTGGTTCTCATTGCTCGCCTGAGACTGGTTTACACTGCGCCCAAGGTTGCATTTTTTTTCTGACCAGTAACTGACCCCAATTTATAGCCCTGGGGCCTCCTGTATCTGCCTTTGCCTGTGCTTCCAAGGCCTCTTCCCTCACTCTATGCCTTCTCCCTTCTCTGCTGCATTTTAGTCTAGGGTCTATTTCTTGTTCTTACTATTGATTAGCGAGAAAAGTTTATCTAATAACAGGTGTCACACCTCAGAGTTGTTACAAGCTAAGCAAAAGCTAAAACCAAGCAGGTAACAGGTCAACAGGGTCAATAGGGAACTGCTGTTACAAGCTGATGTAAATATCCAGGTGGGCAAAGACAAGTCCAGACAAACCCTAAGAGGCCTACACAGTTAGCCTAATGCAAACTTGTGCCTGTTACAAGCAATGGAAACACCATATTTACTGAGAATAATACTACAGATAAACTTTCTGTGTGCCTGGGCTCTAGCACGTTTTCCAACTTTGGCTTCCCAGGAGATCCTGGACAGGTTTTTCTGTCCTGCTGAAACTGTAAAACGGAAATAAAATGTACCTTAATATAGTAGACTGAGAGGAAAGTAATAGAAAAGAATCAGTCATTGTTCTGTGTTCCAATGAGAATCTTTGGTTTGGTAAAACTAAACAAGTCAAATTTGAGGAATGACATTTTTCTGAGAAAGGTCTTAGGAGACTTAGGAAAATGATCTGAAATCCTTTTGACAATCAAGTGAAGAAGATATTTATTTTCTACCCAGATATGCATGCTGAGAAGCACCAGCATGGTGGAATATCTTAAAGTGATTAATCCTATTCTATATTCAATTTTTCTTAAAACTGGGAACATAATCATCTACTCAAAATGGGAGGATCACCTTTTAGATACATAAACAGATAAAAAAGCATTTCATTATTAAACTACTGAGAAAACGAAATCATTCTCAGAGGCTAGATGAACACCGATAAAGCCTACTTATTCTGGGCTAATCTTGTGAGACAAAATACTCTCTAATGTGCACCAGAAGCAAAGATTATGGGGAGCATAACATATTGAAATCTAAATTAATCCTGCTTATTGACTGATAATATGCCCTGATCCTGGGCAATAGGGAATATGCCTAATTTATTACTTTTTAAATTATTTGGATTCCTTTAGGATGAGCAACTCTTCAATTTGTTTTTATTGGCTGTGTTGGGAAAGAAGTCATTAAATATGAATGCGAATTACTTTGTTTTGAAAAAGTATTGCAAGAAATTCACATTCAGCCAGTGCTGTTTAGATTCCATGCTTTTTCATACTGCAAGGAAGAGAAAATATTTGGAGCACAGACTCTAAAAAATAGCAGATGGAAATAAAATGTATTGCATTGTTTCCTAGCAGGCAGCTATTGTCCTCTGAGTTTTTCTCTGTTTCTGAAGCCACTTTCCCCAGAATAAGTGAAGTACAGACTGGAAGAGTGGTACTGGTACAAGGAGGGCAGATCTGTTCCCAACTGCAGTCATATTCACAAAATAGAAAAATGGGGAAAAGTAGAAACTGTAAAGTCTTGAAGGGCAACTTAGCCAGGAGGTGTTAGTTGATATAACCCTTGAGGCCGACCTAGTTTTTAATAAGGGCTCTTGGCCCTGACTGTAGATTGGCACCCTACTGTGTTTAACACTGTGCTCATAATTCAGTTGAAAAAAGATACTTTGTCAGTTACAAAGAAAAAAAACACAAAAAAACCCCAACAACAACAACAAAACCTCCAAACAACCAAAAGCCCAGCAGTAACCTTAATAAAAGAATAATAAAATAAATTACAAAAAATGCAGTTCCTGACCTAGACAATATTTGTGTTGAACTGGATTCCATTAAGTCTTTAAAGGCCTGAGCATGTAAAACACGCAAATTGTTTGCGCTGTGCATAAAAGAGCAACCTGCATTGTGGTTTGCACTTCATTCTTATTTCTACTTCAATATCATTCATTGCTCATCACTTGTTTTGTTTCCACAGCCAAAGATGTGCTCCCAGACCTCTATGAGGAATTCAAGTGTTCAGCAGCCTCTAGATTTCTACTGGTTTTTTTTAATTACCTGATAGAATTATGCTCTTTTACCTTTGTCACAAACCATCACCACTAAACAAGCAGTGAGGAAGCATTAGATAACTGCTTTGTATCTTTGGTCTTTGAAAACTTTTTATGGAAATCCTATGGAATTTTATCATCTTTTATACCACCTGCCTAGAGACTGCCCTAAGAAGGAACAAAGGCTTCTCACTGGACTTGCTTATTGCTCCCTACTACTCTTTGCAAAAACTGTTATTAGCTATTCAAGTCAGCATGAACCTAGGGATGGTAAAGGAAAAGCCTTGACTGAATTTGGCCTGGTAGATGACATGTTTCCTGCTTCAGAACAAAATTTGTTTTCTTTTGCAGAGTCTTTGCACGATGCATAAGGTGTTCCTTCGTAGGGTGGATTTATGCTTGGAATGAACTAACACTTCGCCTGCAGTAAAAGGGAGAAAACAAACCTGCTTCATCATACAGTGTCTTCTCCTCATACTCTGTCCCCAGGAGGAGCAAGCTGTAGAAGCCAAACTAACATGTGTGACAGACGAACCTATAGGTAAGGGCTAATTCTGGTTAATTTGTTCTTTGGAGTTTTTTGCCTGGGACGGTGTGAGCCCCAGAGCCTGTGCCTGGTCTGGCAGACAGGGCTGTACCAGGGATTAATAGTGCTAGGAGTCCTGCATGAAGACGAAGCAACTTGCATCCTGGAGATAAGTATTCACTATTATCTTTTGTCCCAGGCCAGGTTTCACTTCTGCATCTTTTTGGGATAGAAAACCAGAGGTTTGAAAGTACACAGGTGCAAACCACCTAAACCCTGTGAGAGCCCTGACGGGAATGGAAGGATATTCTACACCTTTTCTCTGCAACAAGCTCTGCGATGTCTGTTAGTTAAATGAGAAATGCCTAAATCGCATCACTTGCAAGTGAAATGTGGAGAAAGGTGAATGCAGTGCCAAAGCACTCTGAATGCAGCCTGTGCCTTACTGGCAGATCCATGGTCTATATAGAATCACAGTTTGGGTTGGAAAGGACAGTTAAAGGTAATCTAGTCCAAACCCCTTGCAATTAGCAGGGTCATCTTCAACTACATCAGATTGCTCAAATCCCCATCCAACCTAACCTTGAATGTTTCCAGGGATGGGGCATCTACCACCTCTCTGGACATATATATCATCCCCCATTGCACTTCTCTTCAACTATAGTCAACAATGCAGATACTATGGAAGAAGTAGAAAAGTGGGCCAAGCATACAGGTGCACACAAAGTGCAGTTCAGGGAATTTCTTGGCTGGTGTTCATAGCCACATGTTTCTGGTGATGGATTTTTTCCTTCCATTAATTTGACTCCTTGCTTTCCTGAACACACCAATGTCCTGGTACCCCGCAGTAATGAGTTCCATGGGTTAATTATAGATTAGATACAATGATCAGGACATGAAAATTTCTGGAATCAAAGGCCATGGCTACGGTGGAGGTAAAGGAAGATGCATTTTTTGCTTGACAATGTCTCATATTACGTATTAATGTAATTGATTATATTTATTCACACAGGTCTTTATTGCCTAATATAAAAGATAACAAAAAATACTGTTATAAAGACAATACAAATTGCAAATGTCTCAAAAACACATGTGCTTTCTCATTCTATTTTTCACGGTTGCATAAAGCTCATTTTCTTTCTTCCAAAAAAATGTTATTTCATTTGAAGCATAAAAGTTTGGAAGGTCTTGATACTGAATAGCCAGCTTCTGGTTTTGTTAAACTTTCTGCAAGACAAGGAAATAATACAAATTGGTTTTGCAATTGTTCATCAATTACATTTTTATTTTGTAAAATACAAACTGGCTATTTCAAAATCTGCCTTTATATTTCCTGCACTGAGTCTTTGATGTATTTAAAATAAGAAATTCCCATAGAAACTTTCAGGCATAAAAGCTGCTGTTCACACCTCAAAACTTCACACAAGATCTAGCTACACCATAGTAAAGACTCACTGATAAAATGTTTAAGCATCATAAAGTGATTATAGTAAAAGCTGTTGAGATTTGGGGTCAAGGTTCCTCAATGTTCTTGTTTTGACAAATGATCCTTATAGCACTTACATATCATAGAATCATAGGATCATAGAATCATAGAANATCATAGAATCATAGAATCATAGAATCATAGAATCATGGAATGGTTTGGGTTGGAAGGGATCTTAAAGATCATCTAGTTCCAAGACTGCTGTCATGGGGAGGAACACCTTCCACTAGACCAGGTTGCTCAAAGCCCCATCCAACCTGGTCTTGAACACATCCAGTGACAGAACACCAACAGCTTCCCTGGGCAACCTGTTCCAGTGTCTCACCACCCTCATAGTGAAGAACATCTTCCTAATTCCTAATCTAAATCTACCCTCTTCCAGTTTGAACCCATTACTCCTTGTCCTATCACTACAAGTCCTTGTAAAAATGTCCCTCCCCAGATTTCTTTTAGGTTCTCTTCAGATACTTCAAGGCTGCAATAAGGTCTTCCTGGAGCCTTCTCTTCACCAGACTGAATAACCACAACTCTCTCAGCCTGCCCTCTGATCATCTTTGTGGCCGTCTCTGGACCTGCTCCAACAGGTCCATGTCCTTCTTGTGTTGGGGACTCCAGAGCTGGACACAGTACTCCAGGTGGGCTCTCAGAAGAGTGGAGTAAAGAGGGATAATCACAGAATCACAGAATGGTAGGGGTTGGAAGGGACCTCTAGAGATCATCTAGTCTTAACTCCCCTGCCAAAGCAGGTTCATGTAGGGCAGGTCACACAGGAACACGTCCAGACGGGTCTTGAAAGTCTTCAGAGAAGAAGACTTCACAACCTGCTTGGGCAGCCTTTTCCAGTGCTCTGCCACCCTCACAGTAAAGAACTTTCTCCTCATTTTGAGGTGGAACTTTCTGTGTTCCAGTTAGTGCCCATTTCCCCTCGTCCTATCACTGGACACCACACCATCCTCCCTCAACCTGCTGGCCACACTTCTTTTGATACAGCCCAGGATACAGTTGACTTTCTGGGCTGCACTCACACATTGTTGGCTCATGTTGAGCTTTTCATCTACCAGCACCCTCAAGATCTTCTCCACAGGGCTACTCTCTGTTCATACTCTGCTCAGCCTGTATAGTACTGGGGATTGCCCCAGCCCAGGTGCAGGACCTTGCACTTGGCCTTGTTGAACTTCATGAGGTTGGCATGGGCCCACCTTGCAAGCCTGCGAGGGTCCCTCTGGATGGCATCCCTTCCCTTCAGCATGTCAACTGCACTATGCAGCTTGATGTCATCTGCAAACTTGCTGAGAGTGCACTCAATTCCACTGTCCATGTCACCAACAAAGATGTTAAACAACACTAGTACCAATCCCTGAGGAACACCTCTCATCACTAGTTTCCACCTGGACATCAAGCTGTTGACCACAACTCTTTCAGTGCTATCATCCAGCTAATTCCTTATCCACCAAGTCGTCCACCCATATCATAAACTAAAAATTTAATGGTCCAGTTAAATTAACAACTTGAATTTGACCTTTGGGGTCAGAAACAACCAGAAAGAGATGTGTTTTTCCTCTGTCCACCACAAGAGGTTTGAAAGAGAGAGGGAGCAACAACAAAGACTGCTGAAAGGCCTTGCTGATAAAAGCCCTAGTTTCAGTTTTATACTAAGTTTTATTCTGATTTGCAGTTTTGTGGTCTTTCTTACCAATTATTGGAAGCATTGCCAACAAAACAGAGGTTGCACAAGAACTTTTCCCACACTCATTTCTTCCATTCTGGTTCAGAGAACTTCATTCTTAATTTCTCAGCTCAGTTGTGTCATGCAGCATACTTTTACCACCCTCAAGGCAATTCCAAGATTTTCCCAGAGATTAAAGCCCTTAGAAGCTTATTTTTTTATTGGAGACCTACACTACAGAGTGCAGCAAAAAGGAGTATAACCCTAGAAGAAGGAATATATTCTGCTTCCAGAACAGCCTGACTGGTCCACCTACTGTCCTCATGGATTATTATAGTGCAAAGATACTTTTATTAAACATAATGATATTAAATGGACCTGATGCGATTTAACACATTTACGAGAGTCTTTCATGTCTCGCTGTAGGAGGCTGATATTTAAACCCTAGTCCTCACTGAACCTGAAAGCATTAATAATCCCCTTCTCTTTGGCCCATATGCAGGCTCATTACAGTTGCTCTTTATATCTATATCTATTTTCTCTTAGGCCCTTGTGCAGAAAGGAATCCCTATAGAGGAAAAAGCTTAAGCACTTGATTAACTTTAAATACATTGAAATCAGTGCTCAAAGTTAAGCAGGTGCTTAATGCTTTCCTGAATCAGGGCCTCACAGCCTAGATTTTCTGTCTTTGTACTGGTTCAAAAAATAATGATCTAGGATTTGATTCTGCTCCCAGTTTCCTTGATGCAAATCAAGAGGACTCCATTTAGATTAAAGAGCTTTGTTCATCTTTGCCTCATACAGCCATCTAGAAAAATGAGTGCAAAGCATTACCAGTGGAGAATAGCAGAGTGTAAATAAGCTTTGCATTCATTTTTGCCACAGTCACAGAAGACACATGGTGCAAAGAAACTGCAACTCTGAGCTGGTGGTGGAGCATCAAGATAAAATTAGAGAGCGGGGTCAGGCTGAAGTGACTCCTCTTGGCCCAACTGCATGAATTGCCTCCAGACCATTATAATGAGGTGGGTAGAAGAAGGCTGAGAGGTGCAATGGGATGTGTAGGTGGTTATGAGTGCAATGAATGAATAGATGTAATGTGTCCTCCATGGATATCTTGATAGAGCTCACTGCTGGCCAGCATGCATATGAAAGAAGGCATGTGACAAAAACCTTTCCTACCCTCCTCCTACCCCTCTCCCTCGAGAATGAGGACAAGAAAATCTCCTTGCACATCCTAACTTGTCTGGATTTTCCCAGTTTCTGAAAAAAAATATAAAATTCAAGTGGCCTTGCTTTTTTCTCGTGGAATTATGACGTCAGCCTAGTCTCCAAGACTTTTGAAGACACAAGAAAGACACAAGAAGCTAGAAGTCTTCTGTGTTTCCTCAGACACTAAACTTAATCTGCAGTTCCAGTAACAACCATTGTATCAATGATCTACAGTCACTGATAAACTGCAGACTTCTCTGCTGCTGTAGAGCAAGTCTACATCCATGGAATGGTATCCAACCTTGCTGGGCAAGATCTGAAGTCCTAGACCATAATCACATACCTATTGACAGTGATGTTTGGTAGTCCATGATTCTGGATCCAGAGTTTCAGGTGTGCTTCTACTTTCAGCCTTCATAGCTGAGTTTTAGTGTATGATGTGAAAAGGATTTCAGGCACATTTCATGCATTCAGAGTGTAGCTGCATAATAGCAAGGGCAAATTCACCATTTCAGCTGTTAATCCTAAGGAGTGTCTCTGGGTTTTGATTCAGGACAAAACAGCTGAATATTCACCAAGCATACATTAACCTCCAGTGTGGATGGACTGAAATCCTGGGACCAGTTCCTTAACCACCATCAAACAACACTGTTTCACAGCACCAGCCAAGGGCCCCAGTTAGAAGTTGGCATCACCTATCACTGATAAAATGGGATTTACAAGCATTGAATTGTATGCTGAATAAAAGGGCAATGAGAGCAGACTGAAGTGAAGTTTTGGGGAATACCCTAAAACTCAGATAATTCCCAGGACAAGCCAGGTACAACACAGATACTGCTTATAGAGTCACAGGTTCAATATAGATGTAGCCCCTGGGAGCAGAGAATATGGCACACAAAATGCAGAGCTACCATTATTGCTGCCTATGCACACCGCATGCATCTCTTACAGCTAGAAATAGTTAACAGAAATAGAATGAGCACATGCAGAGCTGGTAGATATGCCCAACTGAATGAATCAGTTTATATATTTTAATCCTTCTTAAACAGGTTTATCCTCCAAAGAGTTTCTCATTTCTTCTTCTTTTCCATGATTTAGCAGCCAGCAATCTTACAGCCCTACTGTGCTTAGAAGGGGGCTCCAATTTTTTATTTCTAACAAGGTTTCCAGCAGATTTTGAATGTCATACAAGTATTCTATTTGCACATTAACTTCTTTCAGACTGAATATATCCAGAGCTAAATTATTCTTCTTGAGAGCCATAAAGGAAAAAGAGCCATCACTTCCTGTTCTGTGGAAGGCTCCATCATTCCTGAGCAACAGTTAACAAGACACTTTTCTTCTGAATGACTAAATTTAAAAACATTTAAATATTTAATTCTCTTTTTCCCCGCCAAGGAGACTTCCAGACACTTACCATTGGGTGGGAGACCTATAGCCACATGTACAGGAATAATCCAAAAGCTTAAGCAACCTAAGAATGGCTGTGAAATCTAAAAAATCTGCGAGGTAACAAGGTTTGCTGTCAAGAATTTTGAGACAAAGAACTGAAAAGGAACTGTGTCGCAGCTTTCAGAAATATCAGCACTAGATTCATTAATAATGGTCAATAACTCATGGAAGATGTGTGACTACTGCAATCCTGAGAAAGAAATGCAATACTTATCCTTTGACCATGCTTCATGTGAAACTGCTTTTAATGTGAAATTCTGTATCTAGTAACATTCCATTTACAAGCTGAATCAGTTTTCTACATAAGCATACAGCATGCTGCTGAAGAAGCAGACACTGCCAACAAAGATTATTTCAATCTGCAACTAGAAGCAAGGGTATAGTCGGTCCCACTTGATGATGAGCTCATCATACTGAGGGAAATGAACACCATACAACGCTGCCTTGTAAAAACTTTTGATGGCACTTTCATTCAAGAACAATAAACAAAAATTTGGCATGATTCCTGTTGTACATAATGTCATCATCAGCCATTTAGCTCAAACATCAAGATATCCATTAGATAACTGCATATCCAATGGCATACATACATGGAAAGATACAGGCCATATGCTGATTGGAAATTATTATATAGTGAAATCTGACATTTATACTGACTTTTGCCATTTTCTTTCAAAATCAGTAATTATCCTTCCAACACAGAGATATGTCTGATGTGATATTTGTCCATGAGAATTCAGTACATTTCATGAAACAATCTTGAAATAATATTAAACAAGTTTTATATACTTGGCAATATGTTATATGATATAAATCAATCAAGACAATCATCAGCATAAGTTTTGAGACACCACAGGGATCATCTTGGTACTAAAATATTACAACTGGCATGCTTAGCCATCTGATGAGACACACCAAATCCTACAATACAAGCAACCCTACAGTGATACTTACTGAAAATCTCCAGCAAAGCTTTTTGGGGAAAAAAAAAAAAAAGAACAAAAACTGAAACACAACAAAACCAAAATAAAAGCACGCTACTTTGAAAACTAGGGCAAAAAAGGAAAACAAACAAAACCCCAAAACAAATAGAAAACAGAGGAAAGAGTAAGAACTTAATTGCAAAGTTATCTAAATACTACAACAAAAACTTGAAAATCTTCATGGTAAAGCAATCTCAACTGCAAAAAAGTAATTCTGAGAGGACAAGAAGAAGATAGGGTGTAAGAATACTTTCGATTCCCTTGAATCAAAATTATGCTTAGATCTGGGTTTCTTAACAGTAGCTGCAATAGCCAATCTTATGGCACACGTATATAAAGTAGAAGACATCTAAGGAAGCAAAAAGCAAGTATGATACAGCTGTGCTTCAAGACACAGCCATGTAATTCCTGAGCTTCTCGTCTTCATCATCATATCTGTACCTACAGCTCTCTACTGATTAAATTTGGATTTGATCTGTTAAGTGCCAATGGCCTACAGAGAAGAGAAATGTTAATAGAACACTTACAGGACTACAGATCCACAGCTCTTGGGTGGAGTTTTCCAGTTTACTCATTCAAATCTCTAACTTAATGAAATTTAGATCTCTGATAAGTCATTCTGCACAGTTTAATTACTTGCACTCCCTATAGAGATGACAGGAATAATAAATTTCTCTGAGGACATGCAGGTGAATACCCTACTAGATTAGGTTAGACACTTCCTGCTTTCCATTGACTAAGACGAGCAAGGATCCTCCAGACATTGATCCAATCTCATTTAATTTAGAATTTTACTCATACAGGAAATACAAAAGATTTAATGCCTCTATCTGCTCCATTCACAACTAATGAAACAGAGTTTCAGCACTTACTCAGCAATTGTCAGCTAAACTGCTCTCAGCCTCATAGAGTCCACAATTCTTTGTCTGAAAGGATTTCTCTAGTTACCAGGCAATGGGAATTTGGATGCTCTGTATTGCCACTTAAAGCAGAGCCACTGGCAGACAGTGTTGCAATAGTTGCAAGACCAGAAGCAAGGGTGCTACCATGAACTTTGACTGATGCTGCTGAGACTTCAGAACAGTGAAGAAGTTAATCACTTTTCATGGAATAGCTTTTATTGTTGTAACCAAAGACTGCTACAAAATGTAGAATAGAAATATTCCATATGAAGTATCTCTATATATGCTATATGGAGTAAAATTGTTCCTCCTTTTCATACTACAACAGAAATAAATCCAAATTCCATTAATCCCCTGTAGATTCAAGGGTATCTGCCAGTGGGAAATTGAAGTCAATGATGTTCTTTTATTTTAATGAAAAATAAAAACTTCACTGAGAAAGAGAAGACTTTTTAATTTAAACGTTTTTCCAATTAAAAAGTGACAGAAAAGAGGAAAAGAATTTAGTATTCACCTATTCCAGGGAAATCCAAACAATTTAACGAGAACTACTGTCTGTTATCAAACATTTACTATCAAGGGTACAGAAGGAACTTATCAAAACTTTTGAACTGTCAAAACTTTGGGGTCTAGTATTTCAGATTCTTCCAGAATTCACTCTGAAAGTTGCATCCCTTACTAAAAATATATATTATCCAATTCCTGCCCACTCTTATTGTGAAAAAACAGAAGTTATATTTACAACACTTCTAGGTACTGGAAAGGTGACTCCCCTTTTTTTGCTTTCAGTAGCCATGTCTAAGGGGGATAGTGAAATTGTATATTTGGCAATGGTAAGGAATGCAACAAAGTATTTTTTAATCAGGGCTTGAGCTACTTCAGTGTTAGAAATTTCGGAATAAATCCTTGCAACTTGGATATTGTATTCAGATGAGCTTTGTGTTTTACTCTTCTTTTACTTCTATCTTTGTAAAGGTGAAATAGTCCAAAAAGGTCATGAGAACACACTTGAAAAGTCACAAATTAATGTTATTATTTGACATTTGTCTAAAAAAGTGACCCAGTAGCAGTAGATTTGGAAGTGTATTAGCACAATGCTGGTTCCCACTCTAGCTGAAAAGTTTGTACATGAGGCTAGGAAAGGTCACAGAGCTTAGAGTCAGCATTGCCTGCAATGGCCACAAAGCATACAGCACTAAGGATGAAGAGCAGCTCCCTGTCCAGATTTATAACCTCCCTGGCTCTGTCAACAGCACAACACTGGCACGTGCTCCAAAGGGAAATGGCCTCCCACATCTCTGGCTGAAGGGGGGAAAAGTGATGTGATGGAAAAAAGCAGCAAGAAAGAGCCTGACTCTGAGCACAAAAAAAAAAAAAAAGTTTTCACAAAGTGAACTGTTTGAACACAAAGGTTAGCTATATATGTTGATACGACTGTAGTCACAGTTCTGTTCAATTAACGAGATGTCAGCAGTGACTTATCTCTGTAGAAAAGGGGAAATTCTAGTGGAAGCAACATGCCCCATGTCTATCATTTGAAACCTTGGTTAGTTTCCTTAAGAGACACGGGTATTTTTGCAACATGGATAACATCTGGCATTTTGTGTGGCTACAGTTACAGATTTTACTCTTTTTTTTCTTTTAATTCTGCCCTTCTGTGACATAGTAAACTCACTAAAGCAAGTGAGTTATATACAAGCAAAACAAATACGTGGGCCTGAATTACAGTCACTGGGTGGACAAAACTCCAGGAAAACAGGACTCCAATTCTCCCTAAAGCATTAATGAGAATGAGACATCCTCTCCTGCAGTGACTGGATGCAATTTTTTATATACTCTCAGTTTCAGAAGAAGAGATAACAGCTTCAGTTCCCTTTGCTTTTACTGAGGGTCCAGCTGGAGTCATCTCTCATTCAAGAGGGCCAACAGCACCAGACCACTAGGACCTCTGTGCTACAGGAGTGAATATATAGTTCTGACATGGTCATCATTTTCTTTTCTAGCAGCTGATATATTGTGGAAATTTTCATATTGTGTAAAATCTGGCCCAGAAAGGCAAAAGCCATTGGCATGCATAAGAATTAAATTCTAAAATATACACTTTTCAATCCTGCTTCATGAGAGCTGGAGAAACAACTTGTGTTCCCTCTGTATTTCCTTTCTTTCCCCTGTAGCATTCAGGTACTTTATAAGCAGAAGAATCATTTATATGTAGTATGGGATCTGTTCTAATCCCCATGTATTAGTAAAGTTAACATAGCTCACTCCATACTGCTGTTTTCACAGCTGGATGTGTCAGATAGAGTAAGTTCATCCTTTCTAAGATGAGCTTAAATCCACTGCCTACTAGTGTCTTTCTTATTTACAACAACCACTGTTTCACATTGTTCCCATAAGGTACGTTAGTTTTAGCAAAGTCATGTTCTTGGTGCAACTCTATAGGTCCATAAACATTGATAAATTGCCTCAGCTATCAGATCTGAGTGCTCATCTTCAAGCCAAAGAACATGTCTAATTATAAATAAAAAGTCATTGAGTTTTTTATTATGAGATCTACAGCAAATGACTCATTGGTGGTTCCTTACACTCCCCTGTTTGAAATGAATGCCACTTTCCATGACAAAATAAATCAGTTTATAGGGGTAATCACAGAAGTGTGAAATTGGGAACATGGGCTTTTCTTGCATTAAAAAGAAAAAGTTACCTCCAGAGTTCCTAAAGGTTTGTTCTTTGCAACAAAAATCAGGAAAAGTCACGTGCACTCTCATGCGTCTGCTCACCCAATTTTCTCCCTACCCCAGGGTGAGATGGGATGGATGCTGAAGGAGAGAATGCTTCTATGCTTTATAGAGCACCATGCAGACACCAAGGTCACAACTTAAGTGATTTAGGTCACAACTTGAGAAAAAAAAAAAAAAATCAGGTATCTACAGGTAGATGTGTACATATCAGCTAGATTCCAAGCTCTCACTGCACTTGGTAGAAACTTGATCAGGACAGTCAATAGCATCTTAAGAGCAGTTCAGCTGATGGACCACTACATCAGGAATCTATACTAAAGCATAGGTACATGGTGGTAGCTGGGATGCCCAGGGTTATCCAGGACATATGTGGGTGTAGCAGATATCACACATCACATCATGCTGCTGCATCAGGGGCTGAGGTCCAGCCATATTTATTTGGTGACACCTTTTATGACACTAAAACCTCTAAGTAAGTGAATTCCTCGTGCTTTAGGTGCTGTCTATTTTAGGATGAACTGAATCATTCTTTAGGCTGCACTGACTGTCTTGACTTGATCTTCATCAGCTCTCATGATACTCAGTGCATATGTTGAATCCCATCCACAGACATTAAACATTGATGTCATAGTCAGCAAGCTGAATCCTGTCCTTAGGCATTGCATGTTGCAAGCATGTCAGAACTTTGTATTTTTAACTTTCTACTATTAATGAGCAGGTTGTCTGGTTTGTGACTAAGTTGCTTTATAGGTGAAGACGTACCCAAGCAGCCTCCTTTTGGAGAAAGCTGTGGTCCATCAGAGTGTATTACTTTGATTTCAGCCCCATAGAATGTGGACTGTACTGCCCTAGGATTTGAGCTGCATGTTTGTTCACTGCTGTACCCAAGGAAATACAAGACACTACAGAACCAAAGAAGATGGGGAACATGGTTGAGAGATAGCAAAGGTGGTTCTCATCTCACTTAAGCTAATTATTGGAGAGAAACTGGATCCTACATGTACCAACATGGTCAGCTATTAGCTGCACTGAGTCAGCTCTCCATCATCATCTCCACTTCAAGGGTGTGTATGACTATGGTGGATCCTCTTGCAACCCTCCAGGGAAACCTTCTTGCTTGATTAAGTCTCTGAAATGCCTGTACAACAACGCACGCAGCATGCAGAATAAACAGGAAGAACCTGTAGCCACAGGGCCATGATCTCATTGCAGTTACAGAGATATGGTGGGATGGCTCACATGACTGGAATGCTGTCATGGATAGCTACATACTTTTCAGGAAAGACAGACCAGCAAGGCGAGGTAGCGGAGTTGCTTTTTGTGTGAGAAAGCCACTGGAATGTATTGAGGTCTGCTAAGGGGAATATGAAGAATGCGCTGAAAGTATATGGGTAAGAATTAAGGGGCAG
>VZZY01020305.1:0-24086 GCA_013400335.1 Eurystomus gularis | reverse complement strand
AAAAATAAACATAGACATTTGTATTTGTAATGTTTATAAGTACTTACGCCTGTAAAACTATTTGGTCATCGCTCAAAAAATTCATACTGTTGTAGCTGAATCCTGTGTTCTCCATTTAGTCAGCAAGATTGATTCATGCCTATAAGGATCTTCTTGAAGTGGTTGCACTATTTTGAAAAATTCAGAAATTTGTGCATTATTTTGTGTATTGGCTTTTGAAATATCTGAAAAAAAATTACAAAATAAGAGGAAACAAAATGCATGCAGATTTCTTGAATTTTGCATAAATTGTTGGTTTCTTTTTCCCGTTTTTTTTGTTATTGTTGCAGCAGCATTTACATATTTTGAATATTTTACAATTTTGAAGGGTTAATAACTCCAGATATAATGTACATTGAGGCACATTAGCAAACAAACAAAAAAACCCACACAGTGTCAAGCTGACACTGAAGAATGTTCTGCAACCATGTTTTCCTATTATCTTTGTGAATTGAAGGATTGTGAGTATTCTTAAGAAAAAGAAATCTGTATTTCAGGCTTTTTCTTCTGCAAAGAAAACATGTCTGAAATACATTATATTAAATGTAACAGATACTTTGTTACCTGTCTATATTCCATTGAAGAAAGTGGAGGGGGAATAAAAATAATTTTTAAAAAGTAAAGAAAAATGCTTGATGCAGAATATGATGTCTGCTGGTGCAAGAGAGAAGCCCAGGATCGGCCTATGCATCAATTTAATCTTACAAAAGTTTAAAAAGGTTGTTGCACAGGCCATTTCATCTCAGGCAGTTGTGAAAAATTGTGCTGAAGCTGGGAGATATATTGCTATTCCACTATAAGTATTTTTATGGTTAGGTTTTGTCTCAAAAATAGAAGTTTATTAGGGTAGGATTCTACCTGCATCTTGAGGTTTGCATTTTATTATTTGGAATATGATAAGCCTGCAAGAGGAATGCGCTGGAGATCTTACTGATAATAACAAAAGAATAATACAAAAGTTCTTTTTGTAAAGTAAACAGTTCTAAAGGTTATTTCTGGTGTTCCAAAGTTATGTTAACTCTTGTGAGACTTCACTAACCTTTTGAAAACCTGCATTCTCTCAAAGTGTTTCATTTGCCATCACATTTTATGATGTTATTTTAGTGCATATTGACTTTACAAATGCATTGGACATATTGTACTGTGATAAAATATTAATTTTATTGATAATTTAAACTGTAATGCTTTAATAACATTTATTATGGTCATTTTGACTTTGCTAAACTGTTCAGAGAAATGGGGTGCAGCTGTTTACACTCTGTATGTGGCAGGCTTCATGAGAGTTCTAAAAAGGAAATCTGATTAAAAAATGGAGGATCAAAGGTCTGAACACAAGAAAGGATGAAAAGCTGTTCTAAAGGAAGAGTATGGACAAGAAATAGGCAGATGAAGACACAATTTGGTGCTGGTTGTCTAGAAATGCTTGTAATACTGGATGGAAGGGCAAAGTCTTAGTGCATGACTGGCATAATATTGCAGGACAGAGCAGTTCACATCCAGTGGGTGCCACTGTAATTTCTAAAGCTGTGGGAGCTCCAGAAGTCATGAGAAGCATTATCAAAAGCTGAAGTGAAGTGGTTTCATGCTTAGGTAAATCGAACTAAATTACTCTCAAGTTAATTTAAACAGTTATTTATCAGGCTTCTTAACAAAAGCAGTAGTAAATACTACATCTGAAACAGCAAGAGGTTGAGGATAATATTTTAGAAATGAACTCATATAAGTTCTGTTTCTTTGATCAATAGATAGTAGAAAAATTCAAGTGTAAAATGGCAAGGGACAGTCAGGAGAGTGAGAATGACTGGTGACAGAAACAAAAGAAAAAGACAAAACTTTCAGTTGCAAGTGTTGACCAAATTGATGAGTGAAGCAGAAAGCTGCCTTTCTCTGAGGATAATGACCTAATTGGCACAAATTTGCTGGAAAGGAGATGGTTGGGGAGAACTGTAATGCAAAAGTACAGAATACATAGGAAAGTTTAGGGCAGGGGAATTGGTGATGATACATATTTTAAACCAAGAAATTATAAAAGCTAATTAGAAAGCCTTTCATTTTTTTCTGATGGTATCATAAAAAGAAAATGTTTAAGGTATGCAGGACTAATGCTCATTCAAGAAGGCAAAGCCTCTGAAAGATAAGGCCATGTAAAAAAGATTCAGTGATACTTTTACATTTGTCTTCACTGGATTTACCTTTAGTCGCAGTATGCTAGAAAATCTGTTTCAAATCTAACTATTGATCAAAGACAAAATTGACGAAATCAACCTGTGCAAACTAGTTACTCTTTTTCCTGAGGAATTCTTAAACAGCACAACAATACGATAGAGGAGCTACTAACCAGCACATAGAACCTCTTACTTGAAGATGCCTTTGTATTAGGAGATGAGAAAGTGGCAAAAAAGATGCAGATTTTTAAAAAGACTATGGAGTCGTAGCCCTCACCGAGAACTGAGGAAGGAAACAAGGAAGGGAATCTGCTTACAGAAATCTATGACTATTAGAGTAATAGATTTTAAGTGTTTTTCTTTAGAATGTTAAATACATTATAATGAAATATAATAGGAATTCTAATGAAGAATTGAATTAGTGGAGAAAAAAAAACAAAAACAACCAAAACCAAACAAACAGGAAAACACAAGTATAGCATTTGTAAAAGGAGTTGATGGATACAATCCATAAGAATTTTTGAAGAATTTGCTGAGAATGTGGATAGGGGAGAATTTCTTGGTAGTTTTTAGTCAACCTGGATTGCCAAAGGCCATGTAGCAATAGCTCTTGCAAAATGGAGAAACTGGAATAAATTATTACACGTAAAATGGAAAACAGGTCCTGGGCAGATTAAGACCTCTTTAGAAAACAGAAAACAAAGACATAAAGTTTAGATTTGAACTAATTCTGCTGGTTTGTGCATGGATTCTCTACACATGTATTGATACTAAAGGGCAGAGGATGAATGCAATTTAAGAGTGTTTACAAATCTTTTCAGGAGTCTGTTTATTTAGATACTATTGTGTTCTTTAAATAGTATGAATCTGTTACATAAATGATGACAAAGTCATGTGAATGTCAGGTTGAGGTTATATTAAATGCCATAAGCAATTTTTAGTTTTGTGGGAAAGAGGGCTTCACTTCTGTGTTAACGATCTAAAAGAATTTTCACATAAAATGTTTCAGAATTACTGTGATATGTAAGTGTATACATATCTTCTACCTTTTTCCTCTTCAAATTTTTCTCTCCATCAAATTTTGCATAAGATCTTTAACATTTATCTCTAGAAATTTGTGTGAAACTGAACAGTAACAGGATTACTCTAACATAATATTAATTAATATTAATTATTCTTATATTGATTGTTAGTAAGAGTCTGTGTTTCACTTGTTTCATCTGGCAATAACTTTCTCACCATTTAAGATGGTTTTATTCCGTATGCTTAGGGTTTTGACTCTTTGGTTATTGTCCCTGTAATATTATCACTCTTCTCACTTATCACAGTAGTTCTGTTACTTTAAATGGCTTTTTAGGTATTTCAGAAAATTGGATAGCAGTTATGATATTTGACTTTTTACTAATGGAAATTATTTCTTTGGGCACGTTAAATCATGTCACAGTTATTTTCCTCTGAAGACATCTGACACTGTAATTCTTGCCATTTTATATTAGTTAAATTACCCATTACCAAATATTCTACAATTTGCCTCTTTTTTTGGTAAAAAAAGTAAAAATTAATAGTATTAATAACAAGAAAGCAGCTGCTTTAAGGAAGAAGTAAATGTATTCTTCAGACTAGCTAAATGTTTGAGAGCTGACATTAATTTTATTGCTGTGATGAGTATTTTTTTATGAACTTACTGTTCCATCTGTGGAGTCAGACTAAAGAAATTAATGTGGAAGTATCTCATTATTTACTTTAAAACAACTGCTGTTATGTATTTACATAGCAAGTCCTAGACAAACAGGAGGATGTAGAGAAATATTAATGAAGGTTTTCTACAGTGTCAAAACGACACTACATTCTCAATATCCTTCCTAAAAAGTTCCTAGCATTAATTGGCTTATTTTGGCTTATTCTGTACATTGAGCTGATTATTTCAGAGAAACATCACTAATGACGCCTAGATTCTTCTCCTTCACTTTGGTTCTGAGATCTGAGTTCACGGTTATGTAGGCATGGCTTAGATTAATTTCCCTAGGTACATTACTTTACAATTATCAACACTAAAGATTATCAGCTAATGTGTTACCCACTTGCTTGATTTGGCAAAGTCTTCAGGAGTTGCACCACTACCCAAATGATCTTAATATAAGCTGCAGATATGGACTTGACAATGTATTGCCCTCTGCAAAGCACTAATAAAGTTATTGAATGAAACTGGTACCAGTCTTAACCAAAAGCTTTGCCTCTATCCAACAGCTGCTTAGCTTTTCTAACTCACTTTTCTGTGGAAGCTTGTTAATGCCTTTCTCAAAATCTAAATAATTTTTGCCCACTGATTCCTTTTGGCCATGTGCTTGCTGATACCTTCCTGTCCATTCAGCAGGTCTCTGAGCCAGGATTTCCCTCTGCAGAAATTGTGCTGGCTTGTTCCAACACAGCATGTTTATCAACATACTCAATGATGTTATTCTGTATTACAGAGTCTTAAGTGATTGCCAAGAATGGAAGTCAGGCTTCTTTGGAAAGAAATTGGCCTCCTTTGCAGATGGAGATTGTACTGACGACCTGATAGTGCCATACTGCCTTGGCTTTCTGTGGGGACATTGCAGAGCTTTGCTAGCAGTTCCGTAGCTTCCAGTTGGTACACTTGGCTGAATGCTACTCAGTCCAGGTGACTTACTAACCCCAACTTACCTAGTGATCTAAGAGTCTGTACAGACACTGTTAAACACCTTTTTGGGTGAGAGAGGTGTTTGAAAACTGACTGCTTCACTGTTTTCCTTACTTGCTGTATATAAGTCTGTGACCAGTTATTGTTAGGATATAAAATATATGTGACTGCACAAATACTAACCAGCTCTGAATGTGCTGGAGTTGGATTTTCCATCCATAGTTTTATGATAAGCCAAGAATTCTCCTTTAGTCAATGATGCTCCTACCTTATTGGTCTTTTCAGCATTTGTTAAGTATTACAATCACCTGTAACCTGCATTATTTGTGAAAAGAATCAGATGGCATCTAGTCATGATGATCATAAAAAATAGTTTCTTAAATCGTATAATGCTTATCAGGATAAAGTTGCTCCACATATACATGTTTAAATAGTTCAAACACTGAAACTATTTTTCTGTTCTATCCCAGTTGATATTAGATGTGAATTCTCTTATGAATATGAGATTTTAAAAAAACATATTCATATGTGTATTTGTGAATATAGTTAGCATAGCTAGCATTCTTAATCAAACAGCTCTTTGCTGCCAGATATTTTAAGTAAGGAAATGCTGTGCACATAAGTTTTCTTTTCATGGTGTGTGTGTGTGTGTAAATGTTGTAACAGTTTGTTTCTTGATTTAAGGCTGACGTATCTGTCCTTCAGCATCAAGTTTTTCACTTCACAGTGGATGTAATGTCTTTGCATTGTTTAGCTTTCTTAATTAATGTATGATAACCAGGAGAATCTAGATTTGAAGACTATCTTGCCATACCATTAAAATTTCTGGTTTGCTCATGATAAAAATGAGTTGATTGGACTGTGCTAGCCAGCTGGTTTCAGTTCAGTTTTGATCTCTCTAGATTGGTTCTACTTTGCATATACCTCAACAGATAATACTCTGAAGTATAGATATAGAAATCACTTATGTTTTGTTTTGTTTTGTTTTAGAGTGATGTTAATGATCTTGAACTCCATGGGTATGCATGTGCCTAGCTGACTTTCAAACAGCACATCACATACGTCCATTGAGAGTTTCTGTTAAGGCACATATCACAGTTTGTGACATTGCCAGATTTTTTTTTCCCCATCTATTGTGTATGGCCATGTTTGTAAGAGATAGTCTAGAAGGATAATTTGAATAAAAACCAACATTGGTGAATAAGCTCAAATATACAGTTCCAAGAGTTCTTAAACTCACCCTTGTCAGATGGACAACTTAGGTTAGATTAGTGAAATTAGGTTATTTTGAGTGGCAATCCAGTATTGAATAGCTTCAAATTGAACTTAATGTCCAGGGAAATTTTTTTGTCACATTGCACATTTTAAAGTTGCAGATAGAGTTGTTGTGTACTTTCCTCTTTTCTGAATTTGTTAGTCTACATGTAGCTTCATGCTTGCCCGTATTGCATAGGTGAAAGGTTTATACGTTGATACATTTCATTCCATTTTTTCTGTTGTCTGGTTCATCTAGTGGATTTCAATTAGTGTTGATTATTTTGGCAAGTCTGAGGAAATGACTGATTTGTTAATAGCAAATGACAAGCAACTTAGTGACTTTGGGTAAAAGTTGAACTGCAGATGTTAAATTTCAAACTTTGTTTTCATAAAGTAGTTTTTCAGTGAAGAAAAGAAATGCAGAGAATGTTACTTTTCCTTGAGGTGATTAATGCATTGTATTCTATATTGCATTTAAGTTATAAAGATTGGTGGCTTGTAATTAAATAATGGTAATTCTGGAATTAATAATGGCACAATTCATAGTTGTTTAATAAGTAGGATTTTAAACTTTGATAGCTGTCAGAAGCTATTTAGATAAATGCTGTTCTTTCAGGTATTTTTAAATATCTCTTGTAAGACCAGTCTTTAAGGGGATCCTCGCAAATGAGCTGTGGTTCTCCCATGGCAAGCTTTTGATGTTGCAAGGAGGAGTAATATGTCCCTATTTAAAACTTCAGTATTTTGATATATATGCTACCTAGCTAGACACTCCCATTGACAAATGCAATTTTGTAGGACAGTAGAGATCTGTTAAGTGGGAAACCAGAGTCATGTGCTGGTTGTATTTTTCGGTTGTGATCATACTGGGGAGAAATAGGTACAAAACATAGTCAGGTAAAATGTTGGTAAATACCTTTTCATATTTCTATTATAAGCTGCAAGTTGTACAAAAGATGAAATGGAAGAAATAATAAATTATTTCATTTTCCTTTATGCAACACCTGGTGTATAGCTTCTTAAAACCTTGAACATCTGTCTGAAATATTAGCAGATTGAAAATAGAGAATAAATTAAAAGTTTGTCATAACTAATGACAACAGGTAATTTAGCTGTCAAATACAAAGCAACACAATAATTCAAGCAAGCAAATATTAATATGGTGAGTAAGAAATTCATTATCTTTCAAATCTCTCTTTGAAGTTAATTTGAGAAGACTTAGACAGCAAAAAGAAACATTTGGAATGCATCAAGCACCAAATAACAGGAAAATGGATACAGCCCTTCCTAAAAACACTGCATGGATAACCAGGCCATTGTATGACAAACAACAAACATCCTTCTGGATACAGTTTCAGTTGAAAATAAGGATCTATTTCCAGTCAATTTTATTAGGATTCTTAGTAACTGTTAAAAAAAACAAACAAACAAAAAACGAAACCAACAACCAAAACAGAACCCCCAGGAAACCCATGGCATCAGCCATTTTTATGGTTAAGAGAAACTCCCAATTCTTTTCTAACTTCAGGCACTAGGCCCTGTATGCACATTTATCTAAGAAAATTACTCACAGTGCAGTTTAATTTAAAGCTCCCACTTTGGAATCTTCCTACAAGAAATATAAAGGGGCAGGAATTAACATGAGCTTCCAAAAGAACTAGGACTTCAGCTCATGAAGAAAATAATGAAATTAAGATATGGTTATGAATAAACATAAAAATAATTTAGCTCCAGAACAAAATAATTCTAATGATTGAAAAGAGAGGAATGTTTTCAAAACAGATTGATTCTAACATGCTTACGAAATAAACAGAAAACAAAACAAAGGAAACCCATTCATCTTAAAGCCTTGAAGAAAATGCCATCACACAATGGTTCTGGATGTCCCTGTAATGAAATTTTGAAGTTATGTTCATTTTTAGTTTTGCCAAAATGTATGCTTGAAACAGATTATTTTCTTTGTAAGAAGCAGTGCTTTGAGTTTCTGGTAAAATGGGACATTATTAGTTTCTTCCAGTGATGTCTGTGGGTAACGTATTATACGGGTGTAACTCTTTACCTTCAGATAGAAATATTTGAAAGCCATGTATTAGGACTGAAGAAAATGAGTACGGCTACACTGCACCATGTCTCATCGCTGCTTTTGTGGGCAAATTCTGCATACTTCATTTAGCATGTATATTTTTGAGATGGTGTTTCTGCATGTTCCAGAAGGAAGAAAACTTTTAAAATATGAGGCACAGTTTTGTATTGAACTCTCTACAGAAGATCGTGCTGTCCTTAAAGGGTTTACCCAAAGAATGAAATGCTGCCTGTAGGTTTCTTTTTGGAAACAAGGAGCAGAGGCTATTTTTGCAAAAGCACGTAGAGAATTAGGATTGAACTCCTTCTTTTTTCTTTGGTTTTTTATTTTATTTTTTTTTTCTTCCCTGCCTTCACTTATTTCAGACAGTATAGAGTACTCTTGTTCTATTGTCAGGAAGGTGATAGCAAAATCTCTGTAGGCTAGAATACTGTGTGAACAAAGATCAATTTAATTAACTGCTTTTTAAAACTTTATCAGCTGCTTTTTGAGTTTTTATCCATTTTTTCTCCAATGGATTGGTATTTAATCTTTTAATATGGAAAAGCAGATAAGTTAAAGTGAAAATTAACAAAATGTTATTGTGCTATGTTTTTAAATGACAAATTTATATTTGGGTTTGTTCTGAAATACTCTGTATTTTGGAAAAAGATCAGTTAATAATGAAATCTATTTAGTTATATATACTACAGCTGGTAGTTTCAAAACTAATTACTAATAAAATTCTACCACTTCCTCAATTCAATTGACTCGGTAGAGATTTTATCAGATTTTATTTCCCCATAGGAAGGTTAATGTATTCTCAGGTGAGTAGATTCCTTTATGGCAAAAGAAACAAATAGTTTTGTTTAACTGCTTGTACTTGCTTCTGAAATATTTCTGGATTTTTGTTAGTTTTGTTTTGTTTTAACAAATAGCATTTATTAAAACATGCACATGTACTTTGGAGAGGCCTGAAAACTAAATTTGGAAGTTTTCACACAAAATCAGATTTTTAGAAAAAACTTAGAGATTCTGATGTCTCTGAAACAGGGCTACAGATGGAGATTAGATTTTCACATCCAAACCATTTTAAACTATATGTGTGCTTGGCAGATCTTATTAGGGTTAAATGTATCCTAAATCAAATGTGACAGCTAATTAATTAATTTTGTGCACATTGTTCTTTCCTATTCTTCTGTATACCTCCTTGTTTTCACTGGTTCCTTGTTTTTCTGGAAATAAGTAGGAGTTTTTTGTCCAAATGACAACAGTGATCAGAACAATTATAAGACTGAGAAGGGATGGACTAGACATGCTGTGTTTAGGAGCTTAAGGATCCTCCTGTCCTCCTGCTAGCAGTGTGTATTGAGACTGATCTTATGCTTGCCCAACTTAATTATTTCTATATATCCCTGGATCAGAAGGACATTTTTAGTCTTACCTGGTAGCTGTTACATCAAACTTGGACAGTGTGGAGACTTGCATTTTTTAAAATTGTAAGCTATACTTTCTGCTCACATATTTTAAAGCTTTTAAAATTTTATTTTAAGATCATAAGTATTAAAAGAAAAAGCTAAATACTTTTTGCAACACTGATAGTATTTTAAGGTCTTATAACAATTATTGTGTAAAAATATTGATAATGTATCTACTTTTCAAACAGCAAGTCATTAGTTATAAGCTCAGAAGAAATGCCTACAAGGAGCAGTTTTAAAATAGTGTAGAATAGTGACTTATCCACAGCAATACCATTACTGTCATGCTTTTGAGAGATACTTGTGTCAATTCAGAATTTATATGAAGAACATAGAAGTCCATAGGTTGTAAGCTAATTAATCTCAGAAAGTTTTTGTGCTTTTTGTTTAAAATAATTTGTCAGATATGAAAACTGAATTCTACGCTGATTAAAACCACAAGAGGTCTTAGGAGCTCTCTTGTGAATCTTATCTGTTCATAATATTATCCCCTTGAATCTTGAACACACCATGAATATCTACAAAACCTTTATTTTGTAGTGAAGTATTGCTGTTGGAGGCTTTTGAATTTATACTGTAATTGTGCTTCTTACATGTTTTATATAGACATATATAGAGAGAGAGTTATATTTTACTAAAATGTACTGTCTAACAAAGAAAACTCAACAGCGCACTAACAGATAAAAAATCAATTGCCAGTGTGTCATAAGTATACTATTGACTGTAGAAAATGATACCAGGATGCTACTGAATATTGATTTTAAGTTCGGGCATTTCTTCAACAGTGGGCAAAGACATGCTCTGTTACACTTACAATAGAAACAGCTTGCTTCTTTTCTTACCTATAATGTTTCCTAATTGTCATAAATAAGCTCCTTGGTACACTGCTTTTATGTTTGGTTTTTTTTTTCCCCCCTTCCTTTCTCTTTCTTTTTATTTAGTGTTGTTACTTTCATAGCATACATAACTTATGGCACAGTAATTGAAATACAGCTAAAGTATTCTGCTTCTTTTACATTGTGGAGTGTAGAAAATTCAGAGTGGAACATTTCCCCTGTGTGATGCTATAGTTAGAATAAGGCAGGCTAAGCAAGTTGTGTTCTCTGTCTTTCCTACGCAAAAAGAGGTTTGTTTTTTCTCCTTTCTTGTCTGAACTGGCAAGGAGTGTGTAAGTAGCATATAAGGATTGCACCCATACCACTGTCTGGCAATTTTGTTTTAGCCTCTTAATAGTCCTTTCTGCTGCATGTTGCTGAAATTCACAGCTTGAACAACTAAGTGAAATATGCTATTTGTATAGGTTGCTACAGTGGCATGTTATTTTCAGTATTAATTGAGTTTGTGTGTATATTTAAGTATATATCCTCAATACCCATTGGCATAATTTTTTTCCAACTGATTTTAAATAACAGTTCTTTAGAAAAAGATGGACATAAGTCAGGACATAAAGATCTTTCTTTAACTAAAATAATGGTGCAACAGAGGGCTTGATTCATCTGTTTATTTCCAATTGTCATAAGCTCTAAATGCCTTTAATGCCTTTCAGTTCTTTTCCATTGTGAGGCTCTATCACCAATCTTGAGTGAATAACATGAAGATTCAAATGAACAAACAGTGCAGTGAGTAAAGTTGCAGCAGGAAGCCTTTACTGACAAATATAAAGTAAATATATTTATACTTTGGGATACAGTAATTCTTACACCTTGAAGAATTTGCCTCATCATGAAATGAGTAGAAAGGAAAAATCCTGCTCAAAAAAAAAGAATTTCTTGGATAAGAATATGCTCTCTTTATCTGTACACAGAACTGGGTTTCCAAGGAGTCAGATAATCAGAGTATACGGATATACCTGACCTAGAAATTTAAACTGCAATATTAAATTCATTCCCTCTCTGGGACAGAGGCCCTACTTTTAGTTATATGCATGCCAGATTGCCTTGAAAACATTTCCCATGGATCTCATGAGATGACATTCCAGAAACTTGACTTTTAAGGCAAGTGTGACTCACACTCTGTAGACTGAATACATAAGACACAAAGTTGGGGTAAATGTTACTTGCTAATCAATATTGTCAGTGTTTCAGAGAGTAGAGTATTTCTGTGATATTTTATAATATAGTAAAGTAGGACTTTACACAGATACTTTGTAATTGAAGCTAATTATAATTAAAGGATGCAATAAATGTTTCCTTTAAGCATAAATGTTTTTAACCTTTTTTTTTTTTTTAACTTTTATCCATATTAAATCAGACCAGTTAGCCTTTCTCAGGAACAGTGTTCCTCATCATTAAATGGATATAAGCTTAATATAATGGAGACAATGAAGAGCCCAGAGGAAACATTTTTGTATTGCTAGGTGAAATATCTTTCTATACAGAGAGCTCAGGAAAGAACTAGCAGTTTCATTTTTTTGCTCTGTCTGAAATTTAAGAGCCTGTATGATAAAATGAGATACTTCTTACATAAACAAGAACATCAATCTAAGCTCTCTGAGGGAAACCTATTATGAATGATAGTGGTTACTCTGCTTTTTTTTGTCTGCTACATTGATTTATGTACTATAAATGTTTGATTTCACTCTAGATATATGAAAATGGGACTAGTGTAACATAGTACACTTAGATTTTATTTACCTTAGCAGGCCATAACATCACTAGAATTTTGGCTGAAATATTTCCTAACTGCAAAATCCTAAAAGGCATATTGTTCTAAAACAAGGCAGTAAAACTATCCCTGGAGTTTTTTTTTTTAAATAAAAATAAAATTAAATTTTTCATGTATTTAGATCTTATAAGCAAATTAATTGCCTTTTAGGCCTTATAATTCCAAGACAGGTTGATTACCCACTCTCTTCCAGTGTTTCAAATATATAAAGAAAAACTTTTACACAGTCATAGAATCCTGAAGAAGTAGGCATTACTTTTTCAGCCTGGTTGTACATATTACATGATTACACATGAACAGCACAGTATTGCCTTTCTGATAATGAAAGGCTTTGTAGGCTCAGGGAAAAATAGTGCTTTGGATCTGATATTTCTCTTAGTTACACGTGCATTTGTTGTACTTATTGTCAATATTTTATTAAGTTTTCCCAAGATGACTTAGTGAAAAAAAGAGGCCCCTAGTGGTTGAACACGTTCTTGGTGTACAAATGTGGAGAGACTGGAATTAACTAAAGAGCTTGTGCCTGGTTATGGGGATAGAGGCTTCAGATGGTAAGAGGTCTATTTTGGCAAAGATCAAAGTAATCTTTGCATGTATGCACTAAGAAGGTTTGAGGAGGAATTGTGCTTCGTCAGACAGCCTAACAAGTAGCTGTGCAATGCTTCACTACACCGGTAGCAGTTTCCAGTGATGAGCATGTAAGGTGAAGCCCTGCTAGAGAATTTAGAAACATAATGTAGTAATTGCTGTACTTCCACTAGCTGGAATATGTGTGCGGAAATTGAGTGATTCTTAATACCTTAATTGACTTTAAAAGCCAAAGATAATTCGCATACAATTTTTTTTTGTCAATGCAGTTATTTTTTTCACAAGGTATCAAAAATGTTTGTTCTGTGTTCTCTGAGGTGTAGAAATAGTGTTACCCTCCTCTATGATATGATACTTTTGAGTGTGAATTCTATGAATCATAGAATCATGGAATATTAGGGGTTGGAAGGGACCTCTGGAGATCAAGTCGAACCACCCTGCCAGAGCAGGACCATAGAATCTAGGGCAGGTTACAAAGGAATGCATCCAGACGGGTCTTGAAAGTCTCCAGAGAAGGAGACTCCACAACCTCCCTGGGGAACCTGTTCCAGTGCTGTGTAACCCTCACAGTAAGGAAGTTCCTCCTCATGTTGAGGTGAAACTTCCTGTGCTCTAGCTTGTATCCATTGCCCCTTGTCCTATCACAGGGCACAAGTGAAAAGAGGTTGCCTCTTTCCTGTTGACCCCCAGCCCTCATATATTTATACACATTAATTAGATCCCCTCTCAGTCTTCTGTTCTCCAGGCTAAAAAGCCCCAGGTCTCTCAACNACTCTTCGTAATGCACCCCAGGATACCATTGGCTTTCTTGGCCACAAGGGCACATTGCTGTCCCATGGATAACTTGTTGTCCATCAGGACTCCAAGGTCCTTCTCCACAGAGCTGCTCTCTAGCAGATCGCCTCCTAACCTGCACTGGTGCATTTTATTACTTCTTCCCAGGTGCAGGACTCTGCACTTATTCTTGTTGAACCTCAGGAGGTTCCTCTTTGCCCAGCTCTTCAGTCTGTCCAAATCCTGCTGAATGGCTGCAGAGCCTTCAGGTGTATCAGCCAAACCTCCCACTTTCATATCATCAGCAAACTTGCTGAGAAGACACTCTGTCCCTTCATTGAGGTCGTTGATGAAGATGTTGAACAGGACTGGACCCAGCACTGATCCTTGGGGAACTCCACTAGTTACAAGTCTCCAGCTGGACTTGACACCATTGATTACCACTCATGAAACAGAATTGAAACAGGTATTGTGAAGTGTTTACATTTTCTCTTTTTCCTCAGTTAATAAATACTTTCTGAAAGGATCTTGATCTGTTGAACAACATTTCTGCTAAACAACTACCCCTGCGTTGATCAAGTACTTCATTATTACTGCTTACTTTCATAGGCCTACTCTCTGTTCTTCCTCAAAAGCTCAGTGTATAAGTTAGCTAATACCCATAATACCCTGAGATGTATATTTCATATGCTTGATTTGTATTTATCTTTTAACTATTCTTTTACCTGAGTTCAGAGGAGCTGCTTTTCATGATCTCTCGTGAGTTATAAATTGAAAACAGAAACAAAACTTGGAATTGCTTATCATAGTGATACTGTGCTGATAATTCATTTGGATGCTTACTGTTGCGTAAGGTGGCACAATAGGTTGATGTTCACCAAACACATTTCTCTCTCCAGCAATGTATTTGTCAGGCATCAAAAAAAAATCTCAAACAAATAAAATCAAGGCTTGAAGAAAATATTCTTTCACCTGCCTATTCACTCTGATTCCAAAACTGTAACACCATTTTAATTATTTGTTCAGGTAATTTGAGTTTCCTGATGTAACTGGTATATAAAAGCTATAGCTGTTAATATTTATTAGTTAACTATTTTACAAAGGACAGTAATTTTCCCAGCATCAGCAAAGTGATAAGAGTAATACCTCTTTGTGTTCCAGATTCTTCTTTGTTAACTACTGTCTTCAGTTCAGGAAATTAAATTAGTTTATTAAGACCTTTGATACATATAGAATATTATAGTGCATATTTAGAAGTTCTGGACTGCGTTTTTCACACTCATCAGTGTACCTTCCAGTAATGCATTATTAGGCTGATGTTTTTTATTTCTATCATTCTACAAGAAGGATGATGGCATGTCTTAGAGTTTGTTATTAAATGCTACACTTTTGTTATTTAATTGTGCTAGAAAAGCCAAGATTGAAGAGATGTGACACTTAAGTTTTGCAGTATAGTATGGTTTGTGATAGCCTCCAGTAGCTTTTGCAATTAGATAGTGAGGTTGCTGATTCTCTAGTTGCATGTAATGCTGCTTGACAAAATGATGATTATGTCTCCAGCAAATTAGTCCTTTTGAAATTGAATGTTAAAAGTAAAGAAAGACCAAAATGGCTTTTAAGCCTGATCATGGGTTACTTGAAGAGATAGGAGGCTGAAAAAAGAAAGCAATTTCAGTAGCCATTTTATAAATTAAGCAGAAGGAGATTGTTTTTGGAAACAGTGCTGCTTTAAGTCATGTTGCATGGAACTCAAACCACAGGCCATGAATTAGAAATAGTGTCATGAATTAGAATAGAGTCACCAAATATTATAATGAGATTTCTCACATTAACTGTTAAATCCCTAATATTTTACAGAACTCATAAAGATGACAGATTTTTGTATTTCTGCAGAAAAGTACCTTTTCAGGTATCCAAGAAAGCAATTCCCTTAATGACACAGATATACATGGGCTGGATGGATAGCATTTGTCAAATGTCCTATTCGGTTAATCTGAACAAACTTACAGTGGAGAATCAGTCCATTTCATTAAGTCTCTGTGTTGTGGATGTCACATAGTACGTTGTGTAGTTTGTCACATGGTACACATATATAGACTCAGGAAGACATAGAGATTTATTTATTCATGCTGTAAAATAATTACCCACTGCTTGTTCCACTAAAAAAAATGCTGTTTGTGTGTGACTCACTAGCCTGAGGAATTAGGTGTCTACAAATGGTGTTGCTTATAAAAGCCTTGAAATTAATCCGTGCCAAAGAAAAAGATGTCTTGCTCTAAAGGAGAAGTTGCTGTTTGGAGAGGTGGGACAAGGAGTGGGATATTTGATTTCTAAGGACTGAGCATTTATTATTTTCACCCTGCTTAGTTATTATGTTTTTGCAAGATATGGAAAGCTTTGGAACCCTAGAAATGTTAGGTTCCCTTATTGCTTCAGCAAACCTGGGGCAGCTTGTCAGGGACATTGGGAGTAGAAAGAATGGCTAGTGTTAGGGCTATGAAAAAATGCATCGATGCAGTAGGAATTTTCTTAACCGTTAGGGGCTCTGTTTTCAGACTTTAATATCAACTATCAGAAGTCTGTTGATCAGAAATATAAAATATAGGAATTCTTTGCAGAGAATATTCCCTGTCAGAAATACAAGATAGAGAAATAATTTTGGTATGCTGAATTGAATTTTTGGAAACTCTGCCTTTGAGAGGTAAGCCCATGCCAACGTCATGAAGTTCAACAAGGCCAAGTGCAAGGTCCTGCACCTGGGTTGGGGCAATCCCAAGCACAAATACAGGCTGGACAATGAGTAAATCGAGAGCAGCCCTGAAGCCCTGAGGAGAAAGACTTGGGAGTGCTGGTTGATTAAAAGCTCAACACGAGCCAGCAATGTGCCAGTGCAGCCTAGAAAACCAACTGTATCGTGGGCTGCATCAGAAGGCCAGCAGGTTGAGGGAGGTGATTCTGTCCCTCCACTCTCATGAGACTCCCCCAGGAGTTCTACGTCCAGCTCTGGAGCCTCCAGCAGAAGAAGGACATGAATGTGTTGGAAAGGGTCCAGAGGAGGTGTACAAAGATTATTAGAAGGCTGGAACACCTCTCCCACCAAGACAGGCTTAGAGAAGAGAAGGCTCAGGGGAGACCTTATAGCAGCCTTCCAGTATTTGAAGTGGGCTTACAAGAAGTCTGGGGTGGGACTTTTTGCAAAGGCCAGTAGTGGTAGGATGAGGGGTAATGGTTTCAAACTGGAAGAGGGTGCATTTATATTGGAAATTAGGAGGAAATTCTTCACTCTGAGGTTGGTGAGACATGGGAACAGGTTGCCCAGGGGTGTTGTGGATGCTCCATCCCTGGAGGTGTTCAAGGTCAAGTTGGATGGGGCCTTGAGCAACCTGGTCTAGTGGGAGGTGTCCCTGCCATGGCAGGGGGCTTGGAACTAGATGATCTTTGAGGTCCCTTCCAACTCAAGCCATTGTATGATTCTATGAAACATCACCAATCACTACAAGTAAGGGAGGAACTATGCTGAGGTTTTCTGATCAGGCGGTTTGATTCATTGATGCAAACATGGGTGAAGTGTAGAAAGTTGATCAAATGGGAGATTCATTTCTAGTTCCACTGTACTGTGATAGGGTAGTAAGGACAAACTGTTGAAGAAATAATCTTTCCCCTCGTTTCATTGTTTTGTGGTAGTTTGTTTGTTTCTTGTTGTGTTGCTGAGGATTTTTGCTGACTCTGGAAGTTTCATGAACTTTCTGGATTTTGCTCAGTAAGAGTTGCTTTTTGCTTTTTGACAGTCACAGCTAGTTTCTGGGTATTCAAAGGTGTTTTCTGCTGATGTGCTAGCTGCCTTCCCAAAATACACAGGAAATTAGCTTAATTTTGCCAATTTTATCAGTGAATATTTGGCTCCTCTCCCAGTTCTTTGTTTACTGCAAAACTTGTTTTTCTTGAGCCACAGTTCTGTCCCTTCTCCTTTTGGTGGTTTTCTTCTTTTCTTTCCATACATTCTTCCTTTGCATAACTGCACTGATTGGATCACGCCAGTCTTCCTCACAGCTCATTAGGTAGACTTTTCTTCCTTGTCCATCAATCCAATTAGTTATAAATTCCAATCTGAACCACTTGTAGGGCTGAAATGGACTTCTGGAAGACATCTGCTCATTGTTCTGTCTTTTTATAGCTGTCTCCCCACTAAATCTTCGAAAATATTTTTCTAGTCTTTTTCTTCTTCCAGATAATTAAGGAGTTTGTTTCTCTTTGCTGTACCCAATCTCCCTTCAATATCCTGTTCACAAGAATCATACTGAGTAATGACATCTGAGTACACAGTCTCCAGCAAATCAAGTGTTTCATGTTTGTCAATTTTCTGATTTGCTGACCCTAGCTACTTGCAGGGACAGGCAGCTGCACACTGTCTATTCATAAAGCTGGCTCAGTATAGTTCCAGAGAAGAGAGTTATTTTTTATTTCCATTATTCCAACAGTGCTTACAAGTATCTTAGAAGATAAAAGGGTGTAGGCATGGGATCCTCCTTCAATCTCTTCTTAGGGTAAAAAGGCGGCTTCATTTGTTCAAATCCAGTCAGTCTTTTCTTCATCAAGCTATATTTATTATTTATTCTTTTCATAGCAGGGAGAACACATTCTATGTAGGGTGAGTTTCATTTAATTTTCATTATTCATTTGAGGAAAGCCAGGAAAAACCTCCACCTGCATCAGATTGTCAAAGGATTTATCCCAGTTCTGTTCGGTAAGGAGCTGAAGGTAGTTGAATGCAGTAAAGATGAGATACAAATTACAACCTGAATCTCTCTAGATTTTCCACAGTGCTTGAAAGGATTGCAAATTTTTACCCCAGAAATTATTTGAGTTCAGTTCTATTGTTTAACCCATAATGTTTAATATCTTTATCAATGACCTGGATGAGGGAATAGAATTCACCCTCAGTAAGTTTACAGATGACACCAAATTGAGCGAGAGTGTTGATCTGCTTGAGGGTAGGAAGGCTCTGCAGTGGCATCTGGACAGGCTGGAGCGATGGGCTGAGGATAATTGTATGAAGTTTAACAAGGCCAAGTGCCACGTTCTGCACTTGGGCCACAACAATCCCATGCAATGCTACAGGCTTGGGGAAGAGTGGCTGGAGAGGTGCCTGGCAAAGAAGGACCTGGGGGCGCTGGTGGACAGCCGGCTGAACATGAGCCAACAGTGTGCCCAGGTGGCCAAAAAGGCCAACAGTATCCTGACCTGTATCAGAAATGGTGTGTCCAAGAGGAGTAGAGACGTAATTGTGTCCCTGTACTCGGTGCTGGTGAGGCCCCAGCTTGGGTACTGTATCAAGTTTTGGGCACCACAGTATAAGAAGGACATTGAGGTTCTGGAGCAGATTCAGAGAAGGTTAACCAAGCTGTTGCGGGGTCTAGAGAATGTCTTATGTGGAGCAGTTGAGGTAACTGGGACTGTTTACCTTGGAGAAGAGAATGCTGAGAGGAGACCTTACTGCTCTCTACGACTACCTGAAAGGAGGTTGTAGAGAGGTGAATGTTTGTCTTTTCTCCCAAGTAACAAGCAATAGGATGAGAGGTGGTGGCCTCAAGTAGCACCATGGGAAGTTTAGATTGGATCTTAGGAAAAAATTCTTTACTGAAAGAGTGATTAAGCATTGGAACAGGTTGCCCAGGGAAGTGGTGGAATCACCATACCCAGAGGCATTCAAAAAACATGTAGACGTGGCACTTCAGGACATGGTCTAGTGGTCATGGTAGTGTTGGGTTCATGGTTGGACTTGATGATCTTAGAGGTCTTTTCCAGCCTTAATGATTCTGTGATTCTACGTTGACGCTATCCTTTTGGCTGTTTTAGCTGTTAATTTGGTAATGTGCCTGGCAGAAATGTGACATTTGATCATTACATATTAAGTGCCTTCATTATTAACAAGTTCTTGGAACCCTTGTTAAATAAGGAAACAACTCTTGTGTGTTTGAGCTTCTGTCAATGGTTTGCATCCTGTTAAATCTGAAAAAGATGACTGTTAGACAATGAATGTACTTCTGCATGCATTTTCTGGAAGGAGAAATGGGATGGAGAAAGTGAAAATGTGGAGATAATTTTAAGAATAAAATAAAACCTGTGCTTCCAGTTTTTATGAAAACACTTTCCAAGTTGAAAATTTTACCAAGTTGATTCAGGAGTTTATATCTCCTCTTCCAAGGGAATATTATGCTTTTAATACTGTCAGCCACATTTAAAGTAGGTTTTGAAAATATTGTCAAAATATTTTTCACCTTGGGATTTTAAGTTGAGATGAGAAGTCGTCTGTTGCAGTATTAAAATGCCATAGTTGCTCTTTGTAAAGAGACAGGCAAAGGTACAGGCCATCACTGTGAAACCACATTTACAAATTATAAGACTACTAATCACTGGAAACAGTTACGTCCATTAGTAGCAAGGAAGATGAAGGAGCTTAATGGAAGGGAGGATGTGCTGAAGACAAAAAAGAGAAACAAATTAAGGACTTGGTCCTATATATCCTATGAAATCAAAACATGTAAACTTAGGCAGTAGAGCTGTAATTTCATTTTAGATTCCTGGTGCCTGCACAAAACTCAGATGTTTTTCATTGCTTTATGGCTTCATCTGAAATACGTGATCAAATTATAGATGAATAACTGAAATCTGTATTTATTTACTGTTTGTTTCTCCAACCACTTTCATCAATGCAATTTCATTAAAATACTGGGTTGCTCATGAGTGTTATCTGAGCACAATGGTGGTAACGAAAATGTTAATATTTATCCCATGGTAAAATGCACCGGTTGTTATAATTTTAAAATTTTGTTCTTTTAGACTGGAGCAGGACTCCATATTTGGTAAGTGCTATAAAATGAGGGATTACTACATATATATACCATATATATTTTACTACATATATATAGTGTGTGTATATATATACACATGTATATGTATTTTGTAATCTAATTCTTTTAATCTCTTTTTTTTCTGGCAGTGTGATCTATATTCTTCTATTAAGATAAATTCTGCTATTTTCTGGCTGCACTCTGTCGGGCAGACAGGTGAAATATAGCTTATATTTTTAGAGCTGTATATAGCAGTAAGATTTGATTCATGCTTAGGTTCTTGTAAGACTAAGACTGTTGTTTGCATATTGAAGTATGCATATAATTATAATTGCTATTGATTAAGAAATCTCCTGAAAGGATGGGGAATTTGATTCATATTGAATGAGGTCATAAAATTCACATTAAGATTAAACTTGTGAATTAAAAGCTCAGTGTGACTTTGGGATATGGTATTGTTGCCTACTTAAATCACAGAAGAAGCCCAACCAGTACAAGTCAAACCTGAAATGTAATAATTTTCTTTATAAGGCATACCCCGGTTCCTCATATCATAGCACTTACTCAGTGTAGCTTATTCTGTACTCTTTATCTGGTCCATGTATTGTTAATTTGAATTCACTGAGATTTACCTGTTAGGCCAGAAGAGATACACTTGTGGCATGCAAGAATTTGTTTCCCAGCCGTATTGCAGAGTTGCACCACATATTTACGCAAATAAGAGGAAAATGAGCGGTATTTAAAAGCTTGTTCTTCAACTTCTAACAGTCTGTTATTTGGTTCATATTTCCCATGTCTTTCCTGTTCTTTGATTTTGGACTACATGATTATCCCACCAAATGAATTTTAGACTTCAGCCTGCAGGTAGGAAGAAACTAGTTAAAAAGGACATTCCTTCTCATAGTTCAAGTGTTCATTCCACCTATTTCTTACAGTCCAGCTGAGTTTGTTTCCCTTAGTGAATCTGTCACTCTTAAAACTTCTCTCCTGACTCGAACATTACACTTTTCTATGCCGCTGTCTAGTAGAAGTGATTCAACCAAACGTATCACTCACAGAAGAAAGCGCATGCCAGTTGGCGTGAAGCTATTGAAATACTGGTGTTGCTGTTTTCCATGGATATGGTTGCCAGGTTTTCTCTTAATGGAATATCCTTGACAAAGACATTCTCCATTTTATCTTCTCAGAGGCCTAAAGGGAGGGAGCTGAGCAGAAGACGTAAAGTGCTGGTCACAGTTCTTGTGGACATGCCTTATTGAGATCTGTAGAGCAACAGGGATGAAGGCATACTAGGATTAAAAGAAAAGTGGTGGTTTTTAAACTGAAATATAATTATTTACTGTGATTTTCATGATTTTGTTGCTATTTTAATAGACTTATAGAATTTCTTCAGTAAGACAAATTTAATCTCTTTATCTAATAGTAGGAATATTTCAGATAAAGTCCAGAGAGTTAAAACAGATGCCTGGGCTGTATACTGCTGTATCTTTCATCAGTCTGCTCATTATCTGCTTGTCTCCTCAGGTATCTGCCTTTCTGTAAGGTAACTCAGCTATGCTCAGTCTTGTGTTGCTGCTACCTGACTGCTTCTTCGATCCCACCTAGTTTAATTAAGATTATTCTTATACTCCATTGGCAGTGTATCTAGGTAGAACACCTCAAAAGTTATTCTAAAATACAACATGCAAGTTTAGATAATTATAAAGCTAAATAAAGTTAAATGATGTGTAAGCTTTTGAAACCAAAGCTTCTTTAAAAAAAATAAAGTATACTGGAATTGTTCTGGTTATTGCAAATGTAACTTAAAAAGCATATTGCTAGGAAACATCATAGGCTGAGATGTATTTGAATCCGTCTTCCTGAAGAATTTAGTATAGCATAGCACATTGCTATTTAGAAACACTTCAAGGCACAGAATACTGAGGAAAATATGATCCTATTCATGACATGATTATTCTTGTTAACATGCTGTGAACTTCATTGTGCAGTGAACATTACAATTAAATATGTTAAACACAGAACAGCCATAAATGTTCTCACTAAATAATAATAGTAATAGTATCAGCCCACTGTTATCCATTTTCATGAAGTGATAATTTTATTGGAGAACAAAATTCAAAATACAAACCTTTTATTGTCCTTTTATAGATGATTGTTCCAATAACTGTTTAGTGAGTACTGGCATTACAGGAAGAAAACTGTGTACCTCAGCTCCTGTCTGTAGCTGTAATGAAGTCTCTAGTAATCTTATTGTATTGACTTAGCAAAAAAATGAAATTCTAATTGACAACATAAAGCCAAGCAAATTGTCAGTAAAGACATGCTGACTTAAGCCTTGCTGACACTGATGTCAAAACTGTTTGTTATGGCCAGGATTTCTGAATTATTAAACTTAAAAACACATAAATTATGTAATCAACTGACCTTACGTACAGCTTAATGGTGAAGTTATTTGCATGTTCTTTCCTTTAGATTTTCAGGTGAAGAAAGGGATTTCAAATGTTTTGCTTAAGAAATATGATTTTGGAATTTTGAATATAGTTACACCTCTGTTTCTGAAAGTGGCCAGTGCAAAAATTCATGACTGAAACAAAAAAGCATCAAACTTTAAGATTAGAGTCTTAAAGTCCCTCAGATCTGGCACCTCCTGCTGGCAGAAGTAGTTGGGTCCCCCTGTGTAGTCAACCTGGAAGTAAGTTTTTCAAGATGGAGGTTAAAGGCTTGAATGAGTGAACCCTCCCCTGTCTCAACTTTCACTGTAATGTGGTGCTGACTAGGAGTGGCCTAGCCATAGCCAATCTAAAATGTGGGGCATAAAGTTTTTCTGAAGTTTAATGGTCCCTCAAGTTTGACTGAGAGCCTACTTAATGTCAGTACTTCCTACTCAATGATCAATACCTGAAGAGATTAATTTTAGGATTTAGTGTTTTTTAAAAAGAAGTGATCTGTGTCTATATCTCAACTGGGAGTATTTTTCAATTAGAAGATTGGACAGAAGCCAGCAATGTGCTCTTGCCAGAAGGAAGGCTAACAGTATCCTGGGCTGCATCATGAGGAATGTTTTGAGGAGGTCAAGGAAGGTGAACCTTCCCCTCTATTCAGCACCACTGAGGCCACACCTGGAGTACTGTGTCCAGTTCTGGGCTCCTCAGTACAGAAGAGACAGGGAATCATAGAATGTTTTAGGATGGAAAGGACCTCTAGAGGTCATCTAGTCCAACCTCCCTACACAAGCAGGGGCATCTCTACCTAGGTCAGGTTGCTCAGAGCCATCACAGAATCATTATGGTTGGAAAGGACTTCTAGGATCATCAAGTCCAACCTTCATCCTAATATCTCTCTAACCACTAGACCATAGCCTCAAGTGCTACATCTACTTGCACCTCCAGGGATGGTGACTTCACCACCTCCCTGGGCAGTCTGTTCCAGTGCCCAGCCACTCCTAGTAAAGAATTTCTTACTAATATCTAANCTAATATCTAATCTAAACCACCCCTGACGCGTCTTGAGGCCGTTTCATCTCGTTCTATTGTTAGTAATTTGGGA
>VZZY01020302.1:0-79006 GCA_013400335.1 Eurystomus gularis | reverse complement strand
AACCATAATGATTCTATGATCTTGCCCCTTAGAACAAAAAATAATATACTGGTCTCATCAGACACAGATATTTTTCCTTTTTTCTACATTTGTTGGATAATCAACATTCCTGTTTGCTATTTATCTGCTTCTTAAATTTTAACAAGTAATTCTGCTTATAATTGTGACGGTTCATAATTTTGTAAAAATTGGCACTTGCTGTGTGTAGGATAATGGCACGATTCAACATGCACTGTAGGAGGAACTGATTTTCTGCTCGTTTTATCTGGAATGTCTGAACTGTAAGTGGAGTTGCCCTCCTGTTAAAATTCAGAATTACTGTGGGTGTAGATAAATGAGAGTAGAGATTTTTACATGTGTAACGAGAGGAAAGCTGAAAATAGATGTGATTCTCTTTGTCATGAATGCAGAAAAGAAAGTACTAAAAATTAATGTGAAAAGAAAAAGAGGTTGTTTTACTAGATTTTATCTGATGTTAATCAGAGTAAAGTTGGGGTAAGATCTCTCAGCAAATATAAATGGTCACTTTTCACCTGTGAAATTTGCCCTTTGGAGGAAAGAAATGAAATATATGGTAGTTATTCATCTTGTAACCTTGGTAATTCTGCATGCACACAGTACACCATACTCCTTCTTACTAAAATGAAGGCTACATCCCAAGTTTCTTGGTCTAACGTGGAGCATGGCCCTTGCAGGCCAGGAGCAGAAAGGGTAACAATTATTTCTGTGGTTCTTGAGGTTGACATGTGTGATGGGCAGCTGGATATACACAGTTAAACCCATATTCTGTGTTATCACTGTGATCTTAGGGCTGAAAACAGGAGCATGGACGGGAGAAGGCTCGCCACTTTCTCCAGCAGACAAGATATTGTCATCCCTTGTGGGGGACCTGGGGGGTCATAGAGTCGCAGTTGACTGATGAAGACAGAGAACTTGGAGAGGATCCTACCCCTTCCTTCTGCTCTTTGAATGAAGAGCACAGGAAGGCTGTTCTCTGCCATTTTCCTGCAGGGCAATTTGAGAACCCAGGACTGTGTCCGGTAGCTGGAACTGAGCCTCAGCAGGCAGGTTAGCTGGAAGAAAAGGAATTTCCTTACTCGGGTTGCTTCGGGGCATTTTACAGATGCTTATTGCCAATGAGCTGGAATCCTTCCTCATGCCAGAGACACCGGCAGTCTGGTAAAAATGGGTAGCACTGGACCCATAGCTCAGCATATGCTACAGGAGAGAAAAACTTTCTGTGGTGGAGTTTGCAGCCCCAGCGTTGGCACAGCAAAGGTTTTGTATTGTCAAGGAGCACTCAGGAGGAAGAAGTCAAGGGAGCAGATTTCCCCCTAAGTGTTAAAATCAACAAAATCACAGCAACTTTATTTGTTGCATATTTACTGTTTATCTGCCTGAGACCCAGGCAAATTAGCAGCAGTCATCTCATTTTCGTTTCTTGTGGATTATTCTCTGGTGACTTTTAATTAAAAACTTCCCTTAGGCACAGAGGAGCTATTGGTGATCTTTTTTTTTTTTTTCCTGGACTATCTCAGCTTTAATTACCTTTTAGGGTTTGAAATAAGCCTTATGTTTCCAGCAGATCACGTTTACTACAGAAGGAAGTGGAAACAGGATCAGCAGGGATATTTACTATAAAATCAAAATTTCGCATAAAATGTATTTTAAATGTAGTCAAGTAAAAATTCCCTTCCCCCTCCTGAAAAACCCTGTGGCCAGGTTTAATAGTGTTTCATATATTTTGAACTGAATAACTTGTGTTGAATCTCCCATTCCTGCACTATTCAATTTTTACTGGGAATATGATTACATTGAAATGGGACTCCATCAGAGAAATAAGATATTGGATGGGCACTAGACCAAGGTGAATTTCTAAGCAGTTTCCATAAATGTTTTTTCAACCATAATAGCAGCTTTAGAACTTGAGCGAGAGAGCTAACCTGTCAGATTGCAATTCCTGTTTGTTGCTGCTTGAAACATCTGGTTTGCCAGAGAATCATCGGGTTTGTTTCGTGTTTACCCGCAAATAAATTTGATATAAAAAGAGGTCAAATGGGTATAATGTCATTCTAGCTGGAGGGCAGGAAGGTTTTTAGCCACTAATAGGCTATATGTATATCTAGGTCACAGTGTATTCATACACTATTAAGGCGTCTTGATGCCAGCAGAAGGCTTCACCACAGTTAGCTGCTGTGAGAAGCTTCCCAGGACACACTGTTGGTGGAGCAGGCACGCGGTGTGGGCTGGAGCGTGTAGCACAAGGTGAATGAGATGGTCCTGGTAATTTCCTGTCCTCGGCTGGAGTAGCGCTGGCCTGTCTGTTCAAAACAGCCACACTGCAGTAGGCCTTAGGGATAAACCTGTAAGGCTCAGAAAAAACATCTTTTAAAGATCGTCTTTCAGCTGAGGAGGACTCCTTTACGCTCCCTCCTAGCAATGGATTCCTTTGCATATAGTGCTTCTCTGCATGGTCAACTGCAGTTGGGTATGTACTGCTGAAGGGCTCGGCCACAGTCAAAGCATATCTTGTTTATGTTTTCAGTGCTTCTATTTATATACTCACTCACATTATTTGTATGTGAGAATGTACACTCCAAATGGGCACAATCTAGGCTTGTCCCAGCTCATCAGTCTATACGATGCAGCTGAAGATGCTCTTTCTCATTTTACTTTTCTGGCATAGAACTGAAGATGACTGTGAAGGAAATAAGATCATCCAGACTTTACTGAATTAATGATACTTGTGTAGCTGTTGTCAATCACATGATAATATTACTGTTGGCTTAAGTCCAATGATATTTGTGAGTATTATGGAATGGCTGGCTGCTTGGTGTGTGTTTCAGACAAACAGGAAATAGGGTTTAAAAAAAATAAACTAGCTTTTCTTTAATTTACTTCTTTCTGAGCAGAATGTATTTTCCTCAAATAACAGGTTTAGATAGGTCTTGTTTTCCAAGTATTTTAGCCATTGTTGAACTGCACAGGCAACTCATACTTCCGTATTAAAACATGGACTTGAATTAGAAGTTCTCTTTCTCTGCTTCTAGATAGTGAATAGTCCCACACACAAATTGGTTTTTTGCAGATGAATATTCTGCGCATTTGATTTAGAGTCTGCATATGGGCTGGGGGCATTAGAGCTGTTGAGTATTAAAAAAAAAAAAAAATATGAAGATAAAGAGTGGGAGAAGTACTTTTTAAATAAATGGTATAAAGTTAAGTGGTGTGCTCCTGGTTACCCTTTCTAACAATAGTAGAAACCAAGGACATTCATCAAGAAGAGAGGCTGTAATTAATTAAGAGAAATACTGTGTAATGCATAATTAATATGTTACAGCTTTCCGGAAGACTAATTTCAATAAAATAATAATAATCACTAAAGGCATTGACATTTATGTGGATAATAAAATATTGACAGTTACATTAAAGATTTTTAAAAGTTGTTTTCTAAAAGAAGCTCTTTCACTTAAAATCCTATACCAGCAATCATTAGGAAAAACCTTCCTCTGCTGGCAACCTGCTCCGTAATAATTCAGTGGGAGTCAGGTAGTTAAATACCTTATCATACAACCTGGCATTAGGTTGCTGAGAACTTGCATTGTGTTGTGTAAAGAAAATATCATTGCATTAAATAGTTTCTTTCATTGTAATTAAACCGCTTAAATTAATATAAATTATCTCTTCATTTGACTAAATGGTCACTAGATAATAAAGAACTATGTATCAACTCAGTTCCGACCAGTATTGTTCTCACTATCCCATTTGCTCCTTTACTGGTGCATACACAGCTCACTATATATTTGGATTAGGAAACCTCTGTATGGCACTGTTAGGATTCTGTGATTATCCACAAGACATGTTATTTTATTCATGCCAGGCAAAATGTAGGTATATCAGTCATAAATTTGTATGTAGCCTGCAGAAAAACTTGAAGAGTAAGGCTACATTTTCTTTTTTTAATTGCATTTCTGGTTGCCTGAAGCAAAAACATCACATGAAAATAACATTTCTGTCAGAAAATCCTGGACTTGTTATTCCTACAAATAACCTTAAGATTAATGAAACTGAAAAGAGCAGTCTTGCGCTTATTAGTGTTACAAATAACCTTAAGATTGATGAAAATGAAAGGAGCTGGTCAGTGCAAAAAGGCTTTTTCTTTCTATTTTTTCTTCATTTTGGTTAGACTGTGCAACTGGTGGTACTTTCTGTAGCATTTTTCTATATTAAAGGAGAAAGTCACAGAAAAGGCTTTTAAGAACAAACGGAAACCCTCGTGTCTTTCTGTACCTCTGTTTCAAGGGAATTTCAGGACAGAATTTTCTAACTACTCATTCTGCCGTGATGCATCAAGATAAATGGTCAACCATTTTTAAGAGTTTACCCTTTCAGGCACTAATAGGAGCTGTGGTCTGTCTTGAAAATCTGTGCTGTCATAACTTGAAGGAATCGGTGTCAGAAAATTGATTTGCTTGAAAGCAGTTTATTTCAATTTGAATATTTCAAAATTGTGCTCAGTACCTAAGGTAGCATGCCTGAAGCAAGATGATCCTGTTACCATGGTTTCAGACTGTGATTTGGGTTACTATGGTGTCAGCCTTTACTTCTTGCTGTGCGGGAAAGTATTATGTGACCTGGGCAAGGTCACGTAGACTTAAATTCTCAAAGAGGCTAAGCTGGAGCAACAAAAATTAGTCACTGCAGTGAAGGTCCTTTACGCACCTGCTGCCTAAAGGAGAGACTCAAGCCCTACATGCACTTGCTTATAAAGTCCTGGACATTCGATTCCTATCTAGAGAAGTTAGAGCCCTCATCCGAGCAATGGGGCCTTGCAGATTATTGCAAATCACAGCCCTTTTTCGTCCAACTTGTGTTAGTATCTAGGTACCAGGAGGCACATTCCTCTTCTCAAAAGCTGTGGTGATTACGTCCTCTGCTGGAGATGGGCATCAAAACAGAAGTCCCTCTTTTCGTTTGAAATGTGATGCTCACAGGGACATCAATTTTATTCAGTAGCTTAGTAACGTTTTTAAGGATGTGTGTGGGGCGGGTCAATACTTATGTTCTTACTGAGAACTGCGTGCATGGCTGTGAGAAGGGAGGCCCGAGGAACACCTTTGGTTTGCACCTAGGTTGTGGATCACACCAGGACTTAGGTTTGGGATAAAGCATAATCTGCTCAGCACCAGGAGAAAAACCAGACCTGACACACAAATAATCTCCAGGCCCAGAAAACCTTACAGGAAAAATTTAGATAATAACAGGGTTTTTCATTACTTGGTTAATTAAGTAGTTAATTTTTTTTATTATTTGTATGTCTGTTTGGTTTTGTTTTTTCCTTTAGGCAGAGCTTTCAAGTTTGCATCCTGAAATTTAAGTATGTAAATTCCATTTAAGTCTTATTCCAGGTTCTTAAATCCTCTTGCAGTTTTCACCTTTGGAGTTTTGATTTTTGTGTTCTATTTTGTAATCTAGAAACACAGTTACATCAGAGGGCTGCTACGATGATGATATCACAGGATTTTGTTGCTATGGTAATTGATGCAGACTTAATATCGGATCTCTTGATTGCACCCAGAGTAGTGCCGATGTATCTATTTCATCCTAGTGAAGCAGCTCTTCCCTCCTGAGTGTACAGTTCTTCAAAGTGTTGTTCCAGAGTAATAACATCACCTCTCCAGCTTATACATGGAGGGGACTTATGTGAAGTAGTTGTATAGTATAATTATTTCAGTGAAAAGCTGTAGCCCTGACCAAGAAAAAAAAAAAAGTGTGGTTCTATACACATGCAAACACACACAATAATCAGATACACAACAGTGATTTTAATTATTATAAATCATTCTGAATGGCAATGATCTGAATGGCACTTTGAAATACATCAAGCACTTCACCCCTGAATGAAATTGTGTCACTTGGAAGGAAGCAAATTTTTAGTACTTCTTGGAAGGAAGCAATTTTTTACTCTTTCTGGCTACTATTGCTTGTAAAAACCCAGCGTCTCATTTTGTTTTCTTGCACACATGTACTTTCCATTGTCCCCAGTTTTCTCATGGCTGTTAGGCCACATCTATCCTTTGTGTTATCTGGGGTATTATCTTTCAAAGTAGGGAAAGGAGATGAAAGAATCATGGAAAGGGCAGTACTGGAAATGTACTGCTCCTTAATGCTTTGTTTGCCAGTAGTACAGTAGGCAAGGATATGATCTTGCCACAGTATTGATCATATTCCTACTCAAGAGGAGGATATTTGTGGAAGGATTCGTTGGTTTCAGAGTCTTGCCTTCCTACTTCCATTTTTATTTTTTTTTTTCTCTCACTCTTCACTTTTTTGTTTCTGCACACTGACCTTGTCCATTATGTCAGCTTGGAGTGTTTCTTTTGCGTTTTTGATTTTGTGAAACCCTGCAAATCCTCCTCTGGAGAAGGAGGAAGTCTAGTAGCTGGAATAAGCGTACCACCGATCAATAGCTGCGCTGGGTGATTTTGTTCTATTGGCACTTACTGGATGCAGTCAAACCCTTGAGCTGCTTGAGGGTCTACCACAGCGTAGGCTGCCCAGAGAGCTTGGCTGCAAGCACTGTTTAGTCTGTGCAGCTCAGCTGGCAGCAGGGCTTAGGCTTGGAGATGGAGATAGTGCTGAGAAGCACCTGTGTGAAGAGGAATTTTGGTTTTTCTCTGAAAAAGGAAGATTATTTCCTGAAAAATCAGAAGAATCTATTGCTCTGTTAAATGGATATCTTCACTGTTCTATTTTGCTATCATGCTTAAATTCAGAATTTGTCATATATTTGCCCAGTTGAGAGAAGAAAATCAATGACAGAGTTAAATGTGCAATGAATCAAACCGAGTTCTGATTCCTAGACAAGATAATGATTGCTGCAGAACTTTTCTCATGGTCATTGTTATCTGAAGAGTAACCAGGGATTAAAGAAACACATATATAAAATCATTGAATAATATAATTAAAAATGTCAATTTTAGTATTTTTTAAAATTTTCAGTAAGATTTGAAAAGTTACTTTTTTAATATAGTAGATTTTAAAAACAAATTTGTAAGTTTAAAGAACAGAAAATGTGTCTGACTGGACTTCAGCTTTAGGAACCTCAGCGAAGGACTGGTGCTTAACTTCAGGTCGATTATTTTACGGCAGCACTCAGCAAATGGAGTACACCCCTGACTGTAAAGACAGACCTGAAAACTGGTGTTTTGCTATTAAAATACAAAATTTTACAATTATTTAAAACATTAAGATATACTGGCACCAAACAAATTGAAGTCCAGGTAGAAGGGATCCGAAAAGTGCTGGTAAATGGGTCGTGTGTGCTTAGTATTGAACACCAGGCCGTTATATTTGGGAGAAAAAAAGAAACTTTAAATGCCCACGTTTTAAAATGAAATATTCCAAGCTTGATGGATTTAATGACATTTAAACATACCAGCAACATCTTGCCTATTTTCAGATAAACACTTGGACATGTGATTAAACCACTATAAATATCAGTCTAAATTGTATTGCAATCTTAAGGGAGGTCTGGGTAAGATGTGTTTAAGCATGTACTTCTGTTAATCACGTGGCCTTTGCTGCAATGCTTCAGCAGGAAGAATTTTTAAAGTGCAAATAATATCCAGGACTGGATGCTCAGCAAATCGATTTTGGTAGTGTCCTCTAGCTGGTCTTCTTAGGGGGAGTTTGGGGTTTTTTTGGTGTGTAAAAAAAATAAAATCAGTAAAAAAGGGTTAGTGCCCTTGTAAAGCTGAAAAGGTACTTTAAAGAGCAGTTTTGCAACTGTGTTGCCCCATCTGGCAAGCGATTTGGAAATGATCGTGTTCTAAACAAAACCATTTTTATTATGTGAGTTTTGAGGTTTTAGGTAATAAAATTTAATCACATTGCTAGAAGGATTTCTTAGATGATTTAAATGAGTCAGTAATTTATATTTAATCCCTGTTTTCAGAGGAAGGAATGCATCATTCTTCCTTCCGTTCATTGTCACACAGGGCTTTGCACAAGCACTGCATAACTCAGGGAGTCACCAGGAAAGTGGAAAGGATATCACAATATAATGTTCCATTGGCTGTAGGTCAGCTCCTGAGGTCATTAATGTCAGCAAAGCACTCATCATAATTCCCTGTAGTGTCACTTGGGTAAGGGCTACTTGTTGGGGCTCAGCTGGCTACCAGAATTAACCAGATTTGAACATCAACATGTAAATTGCCAAGAACCTCAAAAATTCTAAGAAATCTGAAAAATCTCTGATTAAGAGATTAAATTTTTTCAATTATTTGTCTTAACCAGTACAAGTCTGCTGAGATGTTCTGCTTTGAAAGCAGCAGTTGGACTTGTCACTGTTAGGTTCATGATTGGACTTGATGATCTTAAAGGTCTTTTCCAAACTATTAGAGGTACGACATGAGATCGGATAAGTTGTTCTTTTGGAACCAGACTTGAGAGGAGCGCTGTGTCCCCTTATTTGCATCCAGGGCAGTACATTTGCTCCCAGACACGATACATCAACCCACCGGAGTGGGTTTGCAGACCCAGGGTAGAATGGGGCTGTGGGGAAATTCAAGATGCGCATGGACAAGGATCACAAACATTTTGGTATGCTGGTCAGCTGGTATGAAATAACTAGAACCTGCACGTCTTAGTTTTATCTAAGTGCATTTTAATTTGTGTTTTTGTCTTTGGTATCAGTTGTCCCATGTAGTATTGTGCAGTGAGTAAGTATACAGTATTGAGACTTGCCAGAAGCATCTCCACACTTCAAAAAATGATAAATGATATTTCAGCGTGTCCCACTGGGGCTGTCTCTAACTTTCTGACTGATCAAGGCAGCTGTAAGTGATTGAAATAATCCCTGTGTGTGGTTTCAATCATACCTCTCTCCTTGTACTATTTTTTATCACTGATTTTTTTTTTTCTACCTTCTTGTCTTCTTTTAAACACAGAACTATATTCACTCATTTAACTGTTTACTTTTATTGTATGTTCCTACCTACTGCTTACTCTGTTTTGTGGCTTGTGTCATTCTTCACTTGTATGAGGAACCAAATACCATTGTCCGGGAGGAAGGTAACCTACTGAGGGATCAGGAAATCTGTTCTCATTCATGTCTAGTTAGATCGAGGGCTCTCTATGAAAGGGATCTCTCATAAAACATGCAGCACCAGGCACAGCTGGGCTGCAATTTCAGCTGAAGTGTATGGATCTATCATAGTACATTTATTAAAGTAAACCAATGACCTTTAATCCACTTAATCTTTATTTCATGAATCTAAGTACTCCGGCTGCATTTTTTTTACTTACTTTCTACTTCCTGCATTAAAGGTATACTTTTTGGAATGTTTTAACACTAAAAAAATGCTTGTACAGTCAGAAGACTGTCATTGAAATAATTGTCATGAATTTAGTTATGTACCAAATGATCATAATTTTTGCTAGTCTGAAGTGAGAACTTTCCTATATTATTCACTTTCAATGTCTTGTTGTTGTGTTTTTTTTTGTTTTGTTTTGGGGGTGTTTTTTCTTTTTTCTTCTTCAAGATGGAAACCAAAAACCGAGGCACAAAACGTTACAGTTATTTCTGGCGAATAGTGGAGGCGGACAACAGGCAAGATATTGCTAAACCAATTGCTTATTAGAAGTCACGGATGTGTAATTCACCTCATTTTTCAGTGTAATAAGTTGTGGCTTCTAACCTCAAAATATGGGTGGAATGAGTTTGTTCATGCCAAATACCATCTAGGCACACCTTCTGCTATGGGTACCCCATGGAGTCACATGGCGATGTCCCACCATTGATGGCACATTTCCTTCTTCTCCCTTGCTCAAAAGTCATTGATGTCTTGTCTCACAATAAGCACGCATGTAGGTAATGTGATGGGGTGTGTAGGTGATGGTGATTCTTGTAGCTCATAGTTCAGAGGATATGAGACTATAACCTTGCCTTGTGTGTGAGCTCTGAAGGTGTGAATCACTGATGTGCTTCTCCTTGAATGACTACTCAGGTTGTTCTTACAGTAAAGGTTAATTGAAGAAAATGGTGTTATCCTGATGTTAACATATGTCGTATGTTAGTCCCATCTGTAGAATGCCAGATAAAATTTGAATAACATTTATGGCATAGCTATAGCTTGTTCTAGAGCTAAAAAAAAAATTACTAGCCTACAGAGAACATGTAAATTAACCTTTATAAATCAATGTTGAAAAAAATCTAAAAGCAAATCACTGTACTTTGGCAGTGATGTATTTTTTTTAGTAACCAGACCGACTTCACAAAGAACACTTTTAAATAAACAGGAATGATAGTATTCATCTATAAACAACTAAAAAACCCCCACGTTTCTTAGCTGTAATTAAATCACCGATTATACTACAATTCATTGACTCACCATCACAGATAATCCTGGGTGTTTTGTACACTGTGATAACAACACTGCACTATTAAGCATTGACATTCCTCATAGGTGTATTGGAGTCAGCTCACAAGTTTTGATTATTATTCCAGGGAGAAAAGACCAACGATGACTTGGGAAACCTGTCTGTTGGAAGCCATTTGAGCTTAACTGCTTTCAAACACAAAGTACTTTTTGAAAAGTTTTGCATCAGTGAAGGAAATAATTTAGAGTATCTTGCACATACGAAAAGATTATGAAACTTACTATATTACTATATATTACTAACCCGTGTTTCACGTCAGTGCAGACAGGCTGACAAGCGTATTTGTGGCAGGTGTCTCCAAAATAATTCAAGACAAAACCATGAGCTTTCTGAATCTTAATCTTTTACTCTAAGGACCTTTAATCCTGTCATAAATTGGAACGGGGCCTTCCTATAACTGGAAGCCGTGCCCTCTGGAAGAGTGGTGTTGCAGCCCCCGTGACAGTGCCCCTTAAGACTGCGGTGTTGTTTCGTTGAACTCTGTCTCTTCTCCGAGTCTCTGGATGGCATTTTGACAGCTGCAGCCCTCTCTCCTCTCTAGACTTTCCCTTTGGTAAATTATCTCAACATGAATGTTTCCTGGTTTTATCTGTTTGTTTGTGTTTCAGTGCTAATTTGTACATCCGTTCCTTGTAGCCTCCTTAGGGAACTAGCACATGGTTCGTTGGTGCTCAAATACTTTCGGAACTTGTTAGGACTTGGAGGGGTAGTAATATTGGTATATTCCTTTTCAACAGTGGACGACTTGTTCATTTTCTTCTATGCTATTTTTACTTTAGTCCTACCTCCTACAGCTTGTCAGAAGTCTCTCTGAGTTTCTCTATTCATGCATTTCTCCATCTGGATTAGGCACAACTAAATACACTCCTGATCACCAGGCTGATGGATGTATCATGACTGTACTAGCAGAGTATGTTAAGTTTTCTTCTCCAGCCTGTATCAGTCCCGCTTTCTGGCTGCTTTCTGTGCCACAAAGTGCCTGAGCGGTATTATTAGGAATTCAGGTAATAGTGTTGTGTATCTTTCTTTTCTCAATTATTTCCCGAGGAAAGGCGCAGATCTGAGAGCTCTGCACCTTCCTCTATCTTTGTGTGCCTTGTGGAAAGGAGTACTGTAAACCTTCCCTGTTTTGACCTTTTGATGTCTCTGTGATTTCTGACCAAGAGAGCATTCTAGTCTGTGTACAAAACTGCAAATAACCTTAATCGTGGTCATGTGCTTCGGTCACGTGCTCCAAAAATTTTGCTTCTTCATGTCCCACTTAGTATTTTCTATTTCTACTGCTCAGGAATTTATATTTCAAACACTGCTGAAAGCAGCAGTCCAAGAGTATCTATGTATAGCTATCATCACACACCCTCTTGAAATGGTGAAATTGTATACTGTGAGTACATTTTAAGAAAACAATAACAAAAAATCACAAATCAGTGGGAGCACTATTTAGTTCAGTGTAATAGATGAATAACACTGTGGATAATTTTAACACTTCTATATTTAGGGAAACAAGGCCTTCTAGTATGTTGGTAACAGCAAAACTTCATCCATTTGAAGTACCAGATGGTGTTCTATAAATGCAGATCTTAGGGCAAGCATCCGAAGAACTCTTATGCTGTACCATAACTGGTGAGAAAGGCATTTCCTTTTACTAATCAGAGTAATAGGGGCAGGCGTGGGTTATCTTACTGCTTTGCCTGGAAACGTTTCCCAAAATGAAAATCTAAGTCCTCCTTTTGGAATCTTTGTAGATGAACTCCTCATAGATACTTACGGATTTGTCATGCTAGAAGATTATAATTACGTGTCCAGCCATGAGATTTTATAGCTCAAAGCTTTGTTTTGTGCTTTCCCAGTTTTGAGAAAATAAATGCTTAAGCACGAGGCAGTGGAAAAATAGTCAATTGCCTTAGGTTTCAAAACTTAGTTTTTTCAAAATTTAGGTTAGAAGGAGCTGATACAGACAAAACTGGTACATGTATGTCTGTGTCAGGCCCATAGTTGTCTGGAAGTCTAGCAGTCAGTGTCAGTTTGGGTTTAACTTATTGAAAACTGTGGATGCTTTTCCTTTCCAAGTTTAATGCTACAGAAATGCCCTTTCTGTAGTTTGCACAAGCAGTTGTTTCAGGAAATTGGTCAAGCTCAACTGACACCTGCGTATTCAGAGAATAAGATTCTTTGTTCCCCAGGGATTCCTGCCAAGATTAACAGCACAGAAGAACTGCTTTTGCAAATCTAGTAGTTTCCTTCTTTAAAGGAAATGGACAGCATGGTGACTGGACCCTTCTCCTTTGTGAAGCGTAGGACCATGTGGAAGGGGAAGTAAGATGTGCCAAATGCGGGCACAGGCAGAATACTTCTCTCAAAATTAACAGAGTAACTGGGAATCGAGTAAAGACGGAAACAAAGACAGTTTCTGGTCTTCTCTTCAGGCAAATATGTCATCAATCCCTTATTTAGACCTTGTAGTACAGCTGCTGGTGAGCACTTCATTGCAGCAACTACAAGAGTACTGTGGCAACTCCTACCTATAACATCCTTTTTAGAGACAGATTTTCATTATTTTAAATCCTTTGCTATTGCACAGAGGAGACAAAAATAGTTATCTTCTACTTAAAATACCTTTGCTTATCATTTTATAATGTATTCATAATGTTTGGGAACAAATAAGCATTCTTGATGTGAAAAATCTTTTTAAGGTAAATTGTTAGACAGATTCCCAGCAGCTGGATGAGAAGATACACGTAGATTTTGACAAAAATTCAAGATATGCGTACATAAAGTTCTACGCATCTGTTCTTGGGTTTGACAACTGTGATGTTAGCCTACAGTAGCAAAAAGTATAATCGCATCCAAATGCAGATAAACAAAAAATGAGAGATGTCCCCTCTGCATGCTCTCTCTAGGCCACACCTTTAAACTTTCTCCCAAACTGCTTGGGCTACCGTCATAGAGCAATTGAGATCCCGACCATAAAACACATCTGAAATCCCCTTTCCCCCCTTTTTTGGAGACTATTTTTAAAAGTAGAGTAAGTTTAGTTCTGTAACACAGGTCATGTCCCATTATTTGACTATCCAGGTGTAATGGTTTTATATGTGCCACAAAGTGTGTGAGCAGTATTATTAGGAGTTCAGGAAGTAGTGTTGTGTGTCATTTTGTTTTTCAATTATTTTTTGAGGAAAGGTGTGGATCTGAGAGCCCTGGACACAAGATGCGGAGTTAGGTTTCTTCATAGTAGCTGTGTGCTGATGTGATTTTGATTTGTGACCAAAACAGTGTTGATAATTCAGGGATGTTTTATTTACGGCTGAGCAGGGCTCACACGGAGTCAAGGCCTTTTCTGCTCCTCATCCCACCCCGTCCAGTTCTCCCCATCCCACTGCAGGGGATCGAGTGAGCAGCTGGGTGGTGCTGAGCTGTCTACTGGGATTGACCTGCACCACCAGTTAATTTAAAAGCTCTAGCAGAAACTTTAGCACGTTGCTTTACATCCAGTACGATGCATCAGCTTGGTTCGTGACAGCAGGTGGTTGAAATACATCACCGTAATGACTGTCCTATCTAAACTGACTGCTTCTTTGTGCTACACATAAACATAGATGGCAGCAATTTATTGGCTTAGAATTGCAGGAAAAACTCCCTGTTTGCTCATTTGACAGTGGTGCTGATATTCTTTTGTCTGTGATCTCATTTACTTTGGGTAAAGCCACAGTTGCCATCTGTTGTTATTTATGGCAAAACGGAATAGTAGTTTGAATAGATTTCCTTTTCACGTCTCTCTATTTTTTGGGACGTTTGGTTTTTTTTAACTGTTATGAAATGAAAGGTCTCATCATCACTCCCAAGTGGCTCTATCAAAAAAACTTTCTTGATAACCTACATTAAAAAAAAGAAAAAATGGTTCTCATGTTGTATTAAGATAGATTTGTGGATAGCTTTAGAGATAGTGGTTTATACTTCATCCATTCCTCTGACAAAGACCATTTCCATCACCCTCCTTGGGTCTGTTTCATCTTGCTTGACTAGATCCTTCTTGTCTTTTATGTAAAGTGTGTCTGTGTAGAAATATTAATATGCCCAAGAAAACAAAATAAATTACACTAAGAAGCAGAATGGAGGAACATGTTTGGGTTTGAAATATAGCAAACAGTTCAAACTGGAGTATACCAATTAGAACTTTTTTCTCTGTCAGGAAAATGTTTGTCATTCCAAGTTGCCATTTTTAAAAGACAAGAAGTCCCCAAGCTGTGGAAACCAAATAAAATGTTTAAATAATAGCAAAAATAAGAATTCAAGGAAGTAAGAAAAAAACCCAAACAACCCCAACCAAACTCCAACAAAGTTCATGTGGCCAAGTGTATGGCACCATACTGTGTGGGAATGACACTGTAAGCTGTGTTCTTTTAGAATGAATACATCCCATGCTGAGTTCAGAGGTGTCTGGTGGAAGCAGGGAGGCCACACCAGTCTGCTGAAAGATGAGCAGCTAAAAGCAAAGCAGCAAACAAATGGTGGAGCTTTGTTTTGGGTTTTCCACATAGCCATTTCCCCAGCAGAAAGTGTATGGTGGTAATATTCATGGTATGCCCTGAGTATCAGTTATAATGTTCAAGACAAGGAAATATGTAATGTAAAAAGTTTACCAAATACAAATTCCTCAGTTGCATAAGAGTCTTGAAGAAGTGATGTGATTGCTTTCGTTTGCCTGCAAACAATGGAAAAGAAATGAGGCGTAAGAGGCAAAGAGATTATGATTGACATGGAAAATGAATGTGTAGTGTTTTACATGTGCTGCACACTTTCTGTTGCAATCAGGTTGCACAAAGCACGCGGTACCAGGTGCCGGTATGAGAATCAAGAGTATGCAGTGTAAATAACAGTAATTTGAACTCAATATCTGTAGACATTTTTCAGTAATCCACAACTTGCTTTTACTAGAGAGTATTGGTTAGAAAGTTTAAACTTGCTCCTTCCTACACTTTTTCTTTGAACTTCTGTTTCATTACCTTCATGCATTTGTAACTGGTACCTTTTACCTATGTTAGGTCAACAATTATCTTCACCATGAGACTATCCCTCCGATAAGTCAATTGCAAATTTCTCCGTCTCAATGATTACTATTTTTAGGAGTAGAAACAACTAAAGCAGTATTTTAAAAAGCACTTTACATTGGTTTCCTAATTTTCTGAAGACTAAAGTTAAATCAGTCTGGAATATCTCATCCTAAAGATCATTAAGATACTATATTCATTTCCAGGGATTCTTCAAAATCACCTGTGTAATTTCTGTAAGAAACAGGCTGGGGTACAAAAATGATGCTTTAGGCTAAAAATCTTCCATCACATGGAAGGCTTGTTTAGCAGTGGCAGCCAATACTGTTGCTGTACCAATGGCTTGCAAGTAGATGTTCAGGAAGCCTCTCGCATTTTCCTTTCTTCCCTCAGGTGTATGTATAATCTTGTAGTCTTTGTGTGCACATAGCAGCCACTGTCCTCTTGGATGTGGTCCAGCTTGTGCAACCTGTTGTTGATGCCGGCATACACTGGTGGCCTTGGACAGATTGGGCAGACAACCTGTCAGCTCTTGCAGGTTCAACAGGTTTCTGAGTCTCCCTCTGGAGCTTATTTCCTCTTGGGAGACTTTCACACATACTTTTCCAGTGCTTTTTTCTAGTAATTATTTCTCCATCCACATCCATAGGTATCTACCGAATCCACAGCACAGAAGGTGCTTTTATGACACTGTGAGGTAAGCACGATCTCTACTACAGAACTCCTACTACTTCAAGCTCCTTGGCTGGGGTTTCTGCACAGCAGGAACACCCTTTACCAAGACCTTTGAAACTCTGCACTTGGCAAGAGCCGACAGTGCTGTGTCGGGTCCTACAGTTTTCATTTGCAGCTATTTATTTAGCTGGCAGCATCTAGACTACTTCTGTTCATTATGCACTTATGTTTTTCTTATGTATGTTAAACAAGTGTCACTGATAATCAAGTCATGGACACTTTAATCTCGTTAGTCCCTGATTTTATCATAAGCCTAATGAAGGAAAAGCCAGGGATCAGGTTTACAATTTATCCTGTGTTTTGATACCCTGATACCTGCTTCTGTACCCTGATAGCTGCTTCTGGCCAGATCTGTTTGTGCAGAACTGATGTAACACATGGACTCAGATTCATCCAGTCATCTCAAATTGTCATTTGCATAAGTTACAGCAACATGGCTCAGTCTTCCAGGCCAGTTTTCATATTTCAGGGGCTTCAATGAATTCTTAATCTATTTTACAATTTAGAGAATACTGGAATCTTACATTTAAAGTGACTGTAATATATATAAGAACAAAAAACCACCCCTAGTGACTTCCCACTGCCCCGCCCTAGAGTGTTTACTGGGATCCTGTTGTTTGCTTGACCAGTGCTCATTCCCCACCAAGCTCCATTTTCCTAGTGGGGTTTTTTGTTGTTTTTGTTTTGTTTTGTGTTTGTTTTTTTTTTTTTCCTGTTGGTATTCCTGGATGGGTATATTTTTTTGATGTCAACCTCAGTGACTGAAAAGGAAGAATCTCATAATTTCCCAATGCCGCCATTTTAAGAAAACAAATCAAGGACATGAAGTTTAAGACAGTGAATTAGTGGAAGTGTAAACTGATCATTCACTGTATCAAGCACTACTTTTGACCTACACAGAGGAAATGCTGCCTGTTCTTCTGCATGTCTATGGATTCCTTGGCTTTAAGTTTATGGTAAAAGGAAGTGTGAAAATACCTTTGTCCTATGAGCAGTTCTCCTCAACCACAATGAGATAAGCTGTGGTGAACAACGGGAGGCTGTGTGAGGGAAGGGAGTGGGCAGGAAGCATCACCGACCACTGATGCTAGAATTCCATAAATTTCCCTTTCATAGCAGGCATGGCTTCAGTAACGAGGGTAATTTAATATCAGTATTGCCATGATCCCTAATGTCAATTAGAGTTTTTTCAAGTCAACAAAAAAAAAAATCAGCTGGATTGTCCTCATTAAAATTACTGGAATTTCTGATCAAGGAGTCATGTCTGTGTGTTATATGAGTAAAACAGCATGTAAAATATAACAGCAGTTTTCAGTGATTTATAACCTCTAGTTTTCTATGATTTTTAATCATTAAAGGGTATGTAAAAACATATTTTATACACAATCTTTTATCTTACATTTATTTTTATATTTCTTCATAGCAATTTATTGCAATAGATATATCACCATTACTATAGACATTTATAGTGCCATTAAAATTCAATGCCACCATAAATTCATGCTCCTTAAAGTGTTGACATTTGTAACAGCTTCCACAAGGACATATTTTGTACTGAAAGTGAAACTTGGAGTAACTTGGAGAAACTTTTGTTAAATTTAAGATGTAGACGAGGAAATAAACGTCTTTTATCTGCTTTCAATAAATTATGAAAATAATTCAGTAACTTGGGTGAGACAAAGTTTTGGGTTTTGCTTGCTCAGGGCGCTTCAAGCTAGAAGTAAAGCACAATATACGAAACAAAATTATAGAGCAATTATTTACAGTCTGACACACAAAATATAGACAGTACATAATGAGATATTAGAATAAGAATTAATGTCTTGATTCTTCCTAAGGCACCTGAAGGGCCTTTGCTGTCCCAACAGGCATCAGGCAGGAGAGGAGAGGTTGGTCTCCACTGCTTTCTGGGACCTAGCGCTGCCAAGCTGCCTTCTTTCACAAAGTCAGTGGACACTGATGGTGCTGACAGCTCAGTATGATTACCCAGCTGCTCCCGACTACCCTGACTGGACTAACTGGCCTCTGTGGTTTGTTTCCTCTTTTTCTTCTCCCTGCCATTCATTTTTTATACTTTTCTGCTTTGATATTTTTCCTCTTGAATCTGTGATTCTATCTCAACAGTCCCATCTCTCTATAATTTTTACCTTCCTGACCTCTCTACAGACTTTCCTACAGCCGTTTCTCAGCACTCAGGTTGAGGCAGCCGGGCAGGGTTGGAGCTGGGCTCTGGCACAGCTCTGGGCTGTACATTCATGATACACCGTCTGCTAAACTGCCTGTGATGAGAGGAAGCTGACAGCAGAGATTACAGAGATGGCTACAGCTGATGAGTTTTGCTTTATGTGTTGGCAAATGTCTTCATATTATGCTTCATAGAGTGGGAATATAAGATTTAACTAGAAAAGTTTTTTAAAAATGACAATTCTAAATCCTGAACGTGTAAGATTATTTAAAGGTCATGTAGTCTGCAGGTTTTTTTTCTGTTGAAATGGAGCTGCTAGTTAGTTACTTGTAAATGGCAGCTTTCACCTATGGCATGGACTTTTTCTTCTGTAATTGCTTATAAAATAGAGCCTATCTTGCAGTCCTTGCTCCGAAAAGTTATCAGAGTACAGTGCCAAAATAGCTGCTCTTATAAGGCACAGAAAATTTTTTAGCTGATGTGTGTGTTGAGAATTTGATCTAGTTTCTCTGTGAATTGCACTCAAGTTGCACAGACTCAGACATTTAGGAAAAATCTCCCATAGATTCTCTAAACAGAGAACACGCACAGAGTCTACTGTGTTGGGCTGTCTCTCTGTTCTAAACTGGGAACCTTACATTTCACTCTTCTGCACTGCTTCATCACAGGTAGTGAGCACAAGCCGAGTTACGGGGTTTTTTTATTGCTCTCCATCAGAATCTGAATAGGACCCCATCCATAGGGTTGGGAATTGTACACTTTCCAGAGGGAGCAAGCTGCTGATGTACTCTGTATCTTCATGAAGGTCCCTCTCACCCAGCCTTCTTTGTAAAGACTTCAGCTGCATGGAATACTTCGCCCAACCTTTTGCCATCATTTCTGAGAGTACTAAAGCCCACTTGAGCTCTGAAAGAAAAGAGCATAAAATCACCACTGAAACAAAAGTGTTTTCCCTCCTTTCCATTTTTGCGGAGTAAGGCTGGAATCTCTCTCTTCTATTAGTTTCTTTATTCATGGAAAAAACAGACTGCTGAGTAAGTATCAGTATGGGATGGAATGTAATGCTCAGGTGAATAGCAAGATGATTTTTCTGTTGCTAATATTTTTTTATATAAATTCAAAAGTTAAAATACGTTTTAACAGCTCAAAGTATCTTTGATAACGGTCAAAACTACCATTAACCTTTACCTTGCATCACCCTAGATTCCACACAGGTAACTCATTTTGACATAAGAGGAAGTAGTAGAGAGTAGCAGTGTGGGAGAGATTGCAAAGAAACTGCCCAGAAGGTGCCTGCTTGGAAATGCCAGCCCCTCTAAAGGAAAGTGGGTAAGAAAACCATAGAAACCACCCCTCATGGCTATGCAACAAGGGAAATGACTGTAGCTTTAGATGATGTCTGGAGTTTGGTGAAACAGTGGCCAGTACTGGCTGCTGTTTCTGTTCACCCTGCAAGTGCTTTCCTTCTGACCTGAGCTGTTCTGCATTTGAAGATTCAATAGACACCAGCATAAACACACACTTAGCATCGTCCAAACAAAGAGTGACTATGCATGACCACGGTTGAGGAGAATAATTATTCCTGTAGGGATAACAGTTGTTGATCAGAAGAGTTATCTGATGGAAATTCTAGAGATGTTCTTATTTATAGTCAATTAGTAATTGAATGGCAGACGTAACCAAGTGCAAAATGTATTTTCATATATAGGCAAGGCATACAATTTGTATATACATAATATGTGAGGAGTGTGCAAGTCTCAGTAGTTTGTTACCATATTTTCAAGAGCTCCACTAGAAACATATAAGAAAAACTGAGTGAGTTACAGGATTTCCTGTGTAGTATCAAGTAATCAGTTTAAATTAGCAATCACCTTTCATTATATTTACCAATAGTAGTATTTCTGTATATCTGTGGACAGATTTGATAGTTAAAGAGAGGAAGGTCAGAGAGTCACAGAAGTAAAGCAAAGGGAAGGATTAAAAAAGTAAAATACTCACTTATAGAGTCATAAGCAGTTTTTATCATCTTTATTTCATACTATAGTTTATGAGATGAGCTGTTCTGAAAATAGAGATTGCAGTGTGGTGATAAAGCGTGCTACAAAATGACAAATGTACTATAAAACTGCTTTAATATTTCAGTGTCAGGAATCTGGTATTGCATTTGTCATCATACAGTTCGACTGTGGTGTTTTTTTCAAATGTGAACCCAGTTACACAACTTCATAAGCCAAAGAAAAAGGAAGATCAGTCAAGTGTTTCTGGCAGTCAAAAGTAAAGCTGGATTTCAGGAAAGAGGATTTTTTTGTCACAAGATGAGTAGTGAGTAATATATCTGTGTCCCAACGTAGTTCATGGGGATGCTGCTCTACCCAAAGCTCTCTTTAGAGTCAAAATTCAGAGACCTAGAGGGCTTGTGGTCATTAACAATGCCACAGGACTTTGTACAAAGTGGCTTGTTAGCACTGTGGTTCTGACTAACGCCTGTAATTACTTTGAGCCAACTTAAATTACCCATCAGCTCCAATTGTAGTGAGAGATTCCGGGAGCAAAATCGGAGGAGGTTACAGGATCAAAAATGCTAAGTGACTACATCAGGAGCAAAACTTTGCTAATGGAGGTTTTCCAGTCTACCGGAAAAAAGTTTCACAAAGCTGCTGACAGGAAGTTGAAATAGGAGGGGTTCATTTTTTTGGGGGAAAAAAAAAGTGTAAATTTTCCAATTGTGAATGTGATGAGTCATTTGAGAGAATATTCCAAGAAAGCTTATAGAAAGTTCTTTATTGGTAGAAATGTTAAAATCAGATTTGGATATCTTTCAAAGCCATGTTTGGGCACTTTTTAAAGGAGAATTCTAATCGGTTTGAGGCAGTATTTGTTATACAGAAGACAAAACTTGTGCAACAGTATTTTCATTACCTTCTATTATATTAGTGATGGCATTTCCCTGCGCTCTTGCATGTGTTGTTGGGCCACTGGATGTGACCTTTTCAACTCGGGCAACGTGAACGCAAGTGGCAAATGAAATAATCCATTTTTCATTGGCAGTAGATGAGGGATGCTGTAGATTTATCAGTGGCCTCTCTTGCTTTCTGCTGTGACGGTGACGTGTACCTTGTTTAGAAATGCTTTTTCAACATGTCGTCCTGGTTTGATATCATGGGACTTTAAATCAGTTTGAACATAATTCACAATATTAGAATGAATAAACCTATCATTTTATTGCACATAGAATATCTAATCAGTATTTATGATGTGTAAGATTAATCCCACTCATGAGGAGAGGCCTTTATAATTTATTAGTGTCATCACCTTGCTTGAGTTATAAACTGTTCAAATCATTCAAGAGAGAAAAATCTACGTCTCAGGACTGTTCATCCTGCCTCTTTGGGAATTTATTACTCTTCTTAATAGGAAAAATTTTGACTGTAAAAGTATTTTTCAGCTATCATTATTGCATAAAGGCTTTGACAGTTTCTTTGAAAATGAGGCTGATTTGGCAGAAAATAGCCTGGTGCTTCTAGGTCTAAAACACTTTGGAAACACTTCAAAGTTGGAGAAACTGTAGATTTGTCTGTATTGAAAGAGAGAGAAGCAAATGTTGTTTGAAATGTGTGTTCCAGGTTGCATTTGATTTGCCTTTACCATAACTCTGCCCGTGATAAGCATTACCCGTAGTGACCCCTGGTGCTTTTGAGAACCTGCAGCATAGGACACTGAGGTCAGAACCCCCACTTAACAAATAGTAAACTAGATCTGCTACATCTCTCTCTTCTAGTGAACTACTTGAGGAAGAGCGAAAGGCTTTCACACTTGGAAAGCCAGGTTAGACTGGAATAGTCAGGTTTTTAAACAGCGAAGAATCCAAGAGACGAGCTAAAGCAGAACTGGAATAGGAAGCAGTTACGGTATGCACACTTTCCGTGTCTCCAGTCAGAACTGACTGTATCAGCAAACCGTGGTGCCTCTTGGCTCACAGGATTCGGGTTTTTGGTTTCTTTTTCTTACATCATCCTGAGACCTGACTGTCTGATTTTTTTTTTTTTTTTTCCTGTGGGAAGGTGCATTCACAGCATTCGCTCTCCTTCACAGTTTCCACCCAATCCAGTCATTGTCTTTTAGAAGAACATGTTAAACTGAGAACAAACCCTTCTTTGTCTCTAGCAGGAACAGCGATGGTAAATGTAATCCAACAAAAATTCCCTTTCCCTGTGCGTTAGTGAGAGGTGCCGTGGGCAATGGCTCCTCTGCTGTTTCTTTGCAATCAGCAGCCTGTCATCCTAGCAGAGGACTATCTCCCTCCTTCTCTCCATCCCTTTTTTCTATGCCTCCATCTTCCCCACAAAATCGGGGATCGCTCAGTTCTTGTACTTTGCAATGACCTTTCCATATGACCAGTTGCTAAGCAGTTCCCAACGTCCTTGCAGCAGTGCCCTGCGTTGGCTCCTGGGCCTTGTGGGATGGGTATCTCTTAGGGAAAGGGAAAAATCTCTGCAGCTGTCAATGAACCAAGAGTCCCCTGAGATGACCAGGATTGGCTTTGCCAAGGTTGCTTTCTGGTGGGGGAGACCTGAGCAGATTGTTGCTCTTTCTGCTGACTGAACGCTTCTAGAAGCATAATGCTGCATCTCAGTGGAATTGTTTCAGCTGAAGAGGTCTTCATGGAAAACACACCGCAGTTTGGGGAGCAGTTATTAGAGCTTAGATGGAATTCAAATGAGGATTCCTACAGCACTCGCTCATAGGAATTTAAAAAAAAAAAAAAAATTTAAATCATTTAAGGTTGGATTTAAGGATTAGCTGAAAAGGGGAGTTGGGAATCATGTTTATATAAACAAATGGAAATTGCTTTCTACATACTAATTGCAATTATATGTTGCTGTTCTCACATTTCATTAATACCATACTGCTTGTTCTCACAGCTAATAAGAAAGAAATCATAATTGTTTTTAGCTATTCTGCATAATGAACAAAACCACGATTGCTGTCGGCAGTTGCACTAGGAATTATTTTTTTGCCCAATAAACAGAAGATTTCTACTACTTGTAGTCTGGAGGAAAACTAGAGCACGCCATTGAAGAAGATCCCAATTAAATAGCAGAGAGATTTTATGCTTTGCCATACATTTAGCACCCAACTAGTGGGAAATTTGGAACTGCAAGAATTATTTAGGCTCGGTAGTTTGTAGAAATTTCTGTACTTGGAAGTGAAAAAAAAATGCTGAAAATAATAAAATATTATTCGTATTACTCAAGAATAAAACTCTGCAAATGCATCGAAGTGCTTATCGCAGACGCTGCACATCTACTTCCAGACTTCGGGACCACATTTACCAAAAAAATTGTTCTTTGGATCGTCCTGTGTTTTCATAACTGTATTATCTGAGGTCATTTCATAGAGCATTTTAACAGGCATAATGCAGAAAGTTGTAGACTCTTATTGTGTGTTCTATGATTGTGTGAAAAGGTTGTATAAAAACAACGAAGTGCCTTTTGTGCCGGCCCCGTTCATGGCACACAACGCTTCTGTGCTGCTTTGCGATCCAAACTTCCAATGCATTCTCAGGTGTATTTCCATTCTATTAGCACAGGGTGTCATATAATGAGATTTGTTTATTTCAAAAGTAACCCCAGAGCACTTGCGTATAAAGTAGGAACTAGCCATTAGTTAGAAGTGTATCTGGAATTCCTTCTATATCACAGCAGTAACGTCTGATCTGCAGCAATGTCAGAGTTATCTTGCTCTGTTCCTGGAAGTCACTTGCTGACTTACCTTCTTTGTGAGCAGTGATACAGGGACTTTTGGAATTGGACATGAAGGCTCATGTGATTGTTTAATTTGCTGAACAATTCACATATGCTATCTTTTAGTGGGTTGGTTTTTTCATTGGCTACTTTTGTTCGTCTCAGCTTTAGGACATAGCTTTAGCTAGCTCCCAACTGAGAACGTAAAGGCTGGCAAAGACACTGGTATTAGTGTTTTTGCAATTAAAAAAGAAAAGCAGAGTTGCTTTAATGCTCCAAAACTCAGCACTTTTCTTTTGCCTTTGAGCATGAACCTGAAATTCCAGACTTTGGAGCTATTTTTTGAAGGACTGAAACTGTGCAGAACTCTGGAATTCACTGGTGTTTTTCCGTGTGGTGATTTTGGTCAGACTCTTATTTCACTGCAAACCAACCAACGCATTATCCCTTCAAGAGCTGACTTCTTGCATATACTGAACTTAATCTTTTAACAGCTCATCAGAAATTCTGAGGGAACATCAAATATGATTCAATAATCCTGGGGACTCTTTGCCACTCCTGTGTTCCTATCTGGTGCTGGATGTTCGAGTCCAATGGGTCTGTGATCGCATTCAGTTAACGATCACATTCAATCTGTGATCACAAGATACTCAGTGCAAAATCCTCGGTGGTTTTAACATGACTGTCTCCAACACTTATTGTCTTGATGTGATTTTCACTCTATTGCTGGTACATATGGGTAGAGAGGATTTATTGGAGAAAGCCAGGCAAACAGAGCTTTCTACAGTTACCAGGGCTTCTGAAAAGTTGTGTATGAAACTGCCTCATGGCTCTTTGCGTATTTGTGTGGGAAAAAAAAAATACTTGGCAAGTGCAGTAGCCTGTTGGTATTGAAGCCGATGTCTATGTCAGTGTACTCTCTCATGTAGGAAACAGTAACTTCTCTTCGTGAGCCTTGAGTTTGCCTTAGGGTGAAATTCTCCTCTTTGCACAGGATTATGAGTGATAAAAATTGACTAGACAAATGCAGACAAAATGCAACAAAGCATAACAATTGGACTTACTGTAACAGCGGCCATCTTGTATTATTTGTACCATTAGTGTTCTGAGAATAATTTCAGTTGCGTAAGAGCTGATGATTCTTCCAAGGCGAACTCCTTACCATGATTTCTGGTATAACTTCCCATTTTTATTACTTCGAGATCCTTCTTCAGTAAATATTCATCTAAACTAAACGTCAGCTTAACACTGTGATGAGGGTATAATCTTCTTCCAGCCTGCCAGTTCTTTTTAAATTTTACTTTATTTTTGTAGGAAGTGTGGCAAGAGCTACAGCTTTTGTGCTGAGTCAAATACAAAATTCACATTGGTCCCACAGTGCCAGTTGTGGTGTGGCTGGGGATCGGGGCTGTGCCTGTGTGCACGCTCACTGCTCTTTAGCCCTCAGTTCCTTGGATTTAGGAACAGCCTGGTTTAGTCGTCAGTGGGTGAGAACATGGAAGGGTTTGAGAGGTTGGACTGACTTGGTTGACTGAACACCCCAGGGCCTTCCCAGTAAAGCAAATGACTGAGCTGCTCCAGGACCTCTCCTGGTGGGAATTTCAGCCAGTTTTAGACTCCCGCAGGCAGTTCCTGCAGTGCACACAGTGAGTGCTTCGGTGTGTTGATGACCTTCCTGGGGAGAGAAGCTGGCAGTCCCAGGTATACTGTTCTTGGTGGCTCCTGCTGCAGAAATGACCAAAGCGTGCATATGTAAGGTACTTGTTTGGCAGCCAGTAGAAACCTGTCCTGGAGAAGCAGGAATAGCGACAGTCTTGTGTACGTAATTAAGACAGCTGGATGTTTTTTAAGTAGCTTAAGATGGGAAATGTATGATGCATGTCCTAGAGTGGTCACACAGGACCATGAACCCAGAAGCATATAAGAATTCATCAGAACGATGCTTTGTGGGGTGTTTCCTGGTACAACTGGAGACGTGACTGCAGCACTCTTGCAGTGGAGACAACTTTCATGATATGGACAGACACTGGTGATGTTGATCAAGAGACTTGATTCCCCAGGCAAGCATTGTCCTATGCAGAGCTCTCAACAATCAGGTTTTTTTGTTATTTTGGTTTGTTTTTAAACAGCGTACAAGTATCTGCACCACAGAAACAAAATTCTGCAAGCGAGTTTAAAGCACAGCTTCTCCTCAGGGTATTCAATCCCAGCTAAGAATCATCTTTGTTGAAAGCAGAAGCATAACAAGGCATTTGGCAACTTCTCGTCAGCCTACCTGCAAAGCCAGCTTGGGCAGGAGGCAACGACAGGGGCTTGAGCTTAATGGGAGCTCTTGGGCCCCTGGGTGTTGGTGGGGTTGCTCAGAGCCTGCTGATGCCCTCAAGGTATGTGACATATTTTCCCATCGTTTTACTGGCGAGTCGTGACCTTCTGACAAATGAGATCATAGCACTAATGCAACTAGAGTATCTTGTTTAGTCGATGCAGCCTGATTACTTGGAGAAGACAAAATGCTGCACCAAAACTAGCTAGTGGTTTTGAATATAAATAACAGCCTGTGAAGGCTTCTAAATAAATAATGCCATTAATCCAGAGTGCGCTCATTTTTTTTAATTTGTTGAAAAGAATCAGAAGCAATATTGTTATTTATTCCTAGAATAATGTTACTATAGTAACCGTTGTACCTTACTGTTAGATGTATACAGGAGTTTTAAAGTTACTTGGGGGGAAGACGAGAAATTTGTCCAGTAATTGGGCATTTTCAATAAAAGAGGTGTTTGCCTTCCCTCAAGGGACTGTGTATAGCAAGAAATCTGAGAGCTTTATAAAGTGAGGGGTGGGGAGGGGGGGGAATCAGAGGAAAGATTGTTAGATGTGCAGTCACTGGTATTACACGAAGTTGGCTCATTTTTATCATTGTTTTGCTGTGGCAGTTTTGCAGTGTGGACTGTGTGGGTAACCATGGAAACAGAAACTCTACAAAGTGAGGACATAAGCACAGTATTGTAGGAATCCTTCAGATGCGATTAACCTGATTATTACAGATAAAATGCCACACAAATCTCATGCAGGGTAGGTGAAAACTACTGTTTCACCATGATTCCCAAGCCCCGGGGTTCTCTGAACACTCACAGAGGCTGCCTTGGTGCTACCCAGATGCAAAACCTAGTTGGACTCTGGGGCGGCTGGTGAGGAAGCTGTTGAGGTGCTGCACAAATGAACCTCTTTGTTGGAAAGCAACCTCTGGTACTTGGGATGATAACTGTTACTTTATCTCCTCTGGCCTTGTGGGATTATGGGAAAGGAGAGAGGACCGGACATCTCCCTCCTACAAAAGCCAGTCGTGTTAGCTTAAAGTAGGTCCTGAATTGGTATGAGGAGAGTTGAGAAGGATCTACTTGCCATTAATTCTTTTTTTGTTCTTCTAGCATAGTTTTTCAGGCTTGCAGATGTGCTTTCCAGTGTGGTTCACATGCTCAAACTGTGTGTGTGCTTGCGTAATAAAATTTTGAAAAATTTTAGCACTATGTTTCTGTACTGTCCATACTAAAATTGTATTTAGCAGCATCATAGCATCCAAAACCTTAGAAGACTCTTATTTCACGTGCAGGTTTGTTTTTCTAACAATGTGGTTAGCACAGGGCTACAAAGTTATCCCCATCCTCTCCCTTATTTTAACAGAATTCTGAATTAAATCCAGACGATTTGTTACTGCAAAATGAGGGGGGAAGCCCAAACCAAACCAAACATAAGCTTATTCTGCGTTAAGGAGAAAACTAAGCGTATTGATTAAAAAAACCAAAACACAAGACCAAAACAAAACCAAAACCAAACAAAACCAAACCCCAACCAATTCTTGTGAAATAATAGTGAAAAGCAATTCTGAATTAAAAAGTTTAGGCATTTAGAAAATTACAATAACACAGTGAATTTCTTGGAGTGTCTCAGGTTTATTAGGGATATGGAAGAGGATTATTCAAAAAATTTGGAAACATTAGTACACTTCAGTGAAACTTTCTGTTGTCAGTGACTGTTCCCTTTTTGTCAGAAAAAAAGATTTAGTTAATTAATCTGTCCCTGATTACTTTTAAAGTGCAATATGTGGTAGGTAATATGCAAGCCGGTTATTACCTTAGATTCATTTTTATGTCATTCTGAATTATTAAAGCAATTATAATTCACCATTCAAAGGACAGAAGGAAGTAATATATGTTTTAAATTTCATGAAACACTTTAGTCATGAAAATCCCTAGCAATGCTAAAAGTGGTATTAATGTGCATGAGGTGAGGAGGTTTTAGCTAGTGGGATAATAAAATGTTGTGAGAGAGTGAAAATGTGGAAGAGTGCTTTATGAACAGAATTTTAAATGTGTGTCTCTAAACACTTAGATATACTATTTATGGCAAAATAATATGGTATATAGCACTTAGCCATGGTATTCGTTGATTTATTTCAAATATTGTTACAGTAAAAATCAAAATGGAACATAGGTACCTTAGAACTATTAAGTTACAACAAGCAACGTCAGTATACAAAGGTGGGCACTGAATCATTTCACCAAGAGCAGATTGCTGTTTTCTTTTATTTCAATATACAACATATACCTTGAAAATAAATAATAATAAAATAATAGTGGCTATCTGAATTTGATTCTGGACTAACAGACATGATTCAGGGATAAAATGGTATGCGGAACAAAAAAATTACTGGATTTCCTTCTTTGCAATGCATCAGTTTTGCACAAGACTGGGCACTGTTGCCTCAGTCATTCAAACCACTTAGGAAAATATTTTACTTTAAAAAAAAAAACGTAATTTTTGTTATTTGTACCTTTATAAAAGCCTTTGCGTGGCACAAAAAAAGGAAGGCGATGTAACCCAGGCAGTTGTGTGCCAAACATACATACTTTGTGAAATAATTTCAACAACTTACTCAGGCAAAATTATATTTTGGAAAAGAGCCTTCAGCAGGAAGCTAGCAGAACCAGAGGAGTGATGCTGTGCTGTTGCTTTAGCCATTGCTTGCCACATGAGTGTCGGGCTGTGACTGTGGGAAGAGCGACGTTTCGTGTGCTATGAGCCCACAGCTAATTTGCAATAGACAATTTTTGATTTATAACAGCAGTATTGGACAAATGTAGAGAACATCTCCTCTGGAACTGTAATTGAGTGTACAGACGCAGGGTAATACAGAAGTTTCCCCAAACTGCCATTTTACTTCTACGGCTACTTTACTCCAAGTGGTTGACTTCCACCAGAATTGTATAATGTGCATTGTAATGTACACAGGCCTTGCATTTTCCTTCCTTCAGCCCTGAAGGTAAAATTTCCTACAGCTTATGATAATCCACTCCTAAAATAAATATGTGCAAGCAGTATAATTAATCTGACAAAGTTCTAACTAAGACAAGTATATTGCTGGAAGATTTTGTTTGCAGAATGTCACATAGGCTTGCTGACAAGGCGCAGGTATATTTGTATTCTCAGCTGCAAGTGTGGATAATTCTTTTCATTGTTTGAGGTGACTGTGCGCTGCAGCTGCAAAGTACACTGCCGAAATAATGGTCGTTGTACAAAAGCTTCCTGTGTGCTGTCAATACAAATGGCTTGCCGATAGTTTTTCAATTGCCTCTCATTATGACATTGCAGTTCGTAAGCTGTTGAAATCAGCTGGCAATGGTCTACCTACCAGGGCAAGTTTTGTCCTCCACCTAACCCTGCCAGCAAGGCTAATAGCTGTTCAAGAGGCCAATGGATCTTAATAAAAAATGGAAATGGTTTTGCCCCTTCATTTTAATTAACATTATGTCTACAGTTCTATGATAATGGATAATTAAGTGAGTTACCTTGACATTGGAATGTTCTTGGAAATAATTTACTATGCAATTTCATTAGGTTAAAGACATTTGTCTGTTTTATTTTGAATGGAAGTTTCATCATAAATATTTCTGAATATGATTTATATATAAACTAATTATTATTCACAGAGCCAGGATTTTACAAACCGCAAAATTTATTATGTGCATTTAGAAAAAGTTTTTTGTGATCATACTCATAACCAATCTCATCTATTTCTTTAAAGAAGGATTCCTTTTTTTTTTTCCTGGAGCATCCGATCATCTGTTATTCTATAAACACATCAGGAGGCAGACAAGCATTCTCATGGAATATTATTATTTTGAGGATAGCAAAGCAAAACCTTTTCCTTCATAAGGGTTTATTTATTACACTTCGGGGAAAAATGTTAATCCATCAAAAGTATCCTTCAATAAAATTCAAAAGTATTCCAGAGAGGCAATTTTTGCCTTTGTATATTCACCAGAAGAGCAGAGCCTTTGCCTTTCAAGCAAACTGTGGTATTCAACTGCAGTTCAAGCACAGCTATGTTGTAGAATATATTCCCTTTCTTTAAAATAAAATAGAAGTATAAAATGATCTGTCTAGCTATAGTAATGATCAGGTCTTATTCTTAAATCTTCCAGTATATCTCTTTATAAATAAATGGGGGATGCCTGCAGGCATGTTAGGTCCTTACCATCAGAAAAATACTGTAGTAGCTGTTCTGTCCCTCACCTTCTCCCAGGGTCATGACCTCAATCAAGGTCATGCTGAACTGTGTTCTGTTTGTCCTGTGGAGACACGGTAAACTCTACTGCACAACTTCTGTCTTTTAGGTGGTGCCCACAGCTCACATAAATAATGGTAGAATTGCAAAATGTTTTACTATTTTTCATTTAATAGACATAATTTTATCAAAATATGCATTTCAAATATCCTATGGAAGTGGTCATTAAAATTAAAGACAAGAATTTATTCATCATTTCTGATAGCACTGTCTACTATGTGAGAGCTACCAGGAGGCCACAATTTCCTTCGAAGGTGTTGTCAAATTAGTCTTCAAATTTACTGACAAAGAGCATTTGTTCAGATTTGTAGAAGAATTTTGGAGAGTTCTATTGCTTTTGTGATGCAAATTACTGACTGCATCACGCAAACAAATTACACATTAGTTAATTTAAAAGTATAATAAACTACCCTGTTCCAGCAGTGCTGGTTTGCATACCATGGACAAGCAGAGAGGCAAGCAATGAAGAGAAAGGGAAGTGAATTATATTTCGAGAATAAGTCTTTTAGGACAGTATTTAAGTATATGATGTGATACAGTGACCTGTGAAAGAACATTGCATGTGGTATCACTGTCAGAAAAACTGTAGCAGTAATAACTAGGCTATTAAATGGTACAGGAATATCAGACATCTTTTGGAAGCTCTGTGGAGTATTGCTTAGTAACATTTTTCTGTCTGTAATAAATCTTTCTGAAGCCTAATCCTGCGGTTGATTCTCTCACTGAAACTTGAAGTCGAGGACCTGGGGATAGTTGGGCTACACTTTGCTATGGATGGAATCCTCTGTTGGATTCATGAGAACAAAACGACAATTTCAGTTTTCATAAAGCTGATGAATACGTGTGTTAATACTGGAGATGGACCCGTCTGTAATATTCAGTGGCACAGTTGTATTTTTTCTGTCTCTCACAGCTAAAATCTGGACATGTCTTTGCATATATATATATAGTTCTTTGTTGTTTTCAGTCAGCAGAAAACATTTTGAATTGCAAGTGAAAATCTCTTACACACGGTAAGTGTTCCTTTATAGATATGTATCATGGGTTGAAGAACCATTTTCAGCTTCCAGCTGTTTCGTTGCTTGAAGCCTGATGCAAAATTCCAGGCTTATTCAATAGCCAGAGAGAAAATCTGCTCTTTCTTGAGAAACAACATTTTCAGCAACAGCAAGGACAGCTAAAGAAATGGAAGGTTTTTCTGGAACAGGAGGATACAGCTTTCTGAGGATGTCCCATGCCAGAAAAGTCTCCTGTTGTATTTTAGATATCCATAGTAGTTTTAGAACATAACGAATTTATTTGGAAACACAAGTCAAAAGTCATTGAAAAAGAGAGTTCTCCTTAATAACAAGCATGAGTGCTCACTTCATGCTTGCAAGTCTTTTCTGAGGCATGATAGTAAAAGTCCAGTGACGCCATGTTCCTACGTGGCACCATAATCTGAAGTGCTAAGTCATATGGATTCAAGGAGGTGGCGTAATACATTACCTGCAAGGTTCATGGTTCTTAATTTTAGACAGATTTCATGCTTTGGAGACTCAATATAATATACAGAAAATTAAAAATAGCCCGATCAGAAAAATAAACTCTTGTCCTTAGTAAAGGCATAGTTTCTCTGTTACTGCAAGTGAGTAATGAGTGAGGCATGGACTATGTGGAGGGCGGATTAGTCTTTCAGTGACAAAAAGTATTGCACTAGTTAATTAATAGACCCGTTGCATTATTCAAAATGCAGTATTCAAGAGTTTGCTTGTGTCTGTCCTTACAGATACCTGAAACCTGAACACCTTCTCATTTGGAAAACAAAAGCAAATTTGAAAATCTTTCTGCATTTGCCTAAATGCAATAAATGATTCTAAGTGGTCGTGTGCAGCTAGAGTCTACCTTGATAAAGCTGTCTTCCTGAATTAAAGCCCAACAAAGATATTTCTTTCTCAGCTGTCAGCAATGATGGTAATACTTTTTCGTCAGCAGAGCATCACATCTCTTCTGTGCTTAAGGCTGAACTGCTCTCCTTGACCGTCACCTGGCCCTGCTGTGAAAGTAGTGTGGCCCCAACCAAATTCTTATTGATGCCATTGCTAACGTGTATAATTAATTAATCCCAACATTCATTTCCATTACAACTTTTGAGAGAAACCAGAGAGGCAAATAGTTTGCTGCTTTATCATCTCCCTTGCTCAGTCCAGCTCCATCCCCCTCCTCCATTAGCCGATTGAAATAAAGAAGATTTAAGGATCTTTGAGGTCTTGTAACCCCGCAACCCACAGGAAGGGCTGCAGGCGGCCTGCCTCCCTTTCTCCCCTGTAGCTGGTGAGTTTGCAGAGCTCAGTGAGCCACCACCTTCTAAAATTTAGATTTCTCGTTGGCCAGCTCTAGGAACTGCTAATGGTCCAGTATCTATACGACAAGCAGCCTGGGGCAGCAAGGTGCTGGAGAGTCCAGTGGTTTGCCCACATGACTGTTACACAGATAACTGCCAAGTTGTCATCTGCAGTTCTTCTGCAAATGAATGTTCAAGCCTTTCTGTGCCACTGAGCCCCATGGTGAGAGGGGAGAGCAGGAGGAAAAGAGAGGAGTAAGAACAGTGTTCCAGTCCAGAGTGACAGAATGCCCAAAACTCAAACCTCAGATTGTTCGCAGAGCTAGAAATCTAATTTCTACCCAGCCTGTAGCATGCTGCCAGTCTTATTTACAAACCTTGGTAATTGGGTGAGTAATTTTTCCAGGGAGTTTGTTTTATAATGATCATAAACTTAACGTCTCCTTAAGCTCCTTCTACACACCCCCATAAGACATCTTATTTTAGCAGCAACCAGAAAAATAGTACCTATTTGCACTTGGAGCTCCGTGATCATTATACTTTTACTGCAGAGGGATGCACTAAAGAACATTCTTATACCCTTTTGTTGTTTGTTTTTTCCCCCACAGTCCCTTAACAAGGAAGTATTCCAGGTTTCAATTTTTTTCTTCTTTTAAATATTGAATCACACACTGACTTTAATGGGAGCAGAGATGGATAATGCTAATTAATTAATAATTAATACTAAATAATTCCTAGCCTAACCTAAGATAAGAATATGCAGTACAGCATGGACCACCTCATATAGATAGGGCTGCTTAATAGAGGAAAACTAAAATAAGCACAATATTTGAGTTTCTCTCTAAAAACGGTTGCTATCATCTTTCTGCGCTCCCTAAAGTTTTTCCTTCCATCAGTGTTTCTGGTTGGTCATTAGGGCACCTAACTGAAATGGGGATTAAGAACTTTGCTTGTATTTTCATGGAGGTGTCAGGCTTGCCAAAGCTAAATAAAATGGAAGGTTTTTTTGAAAGGTGAATTGTTGAATCAGTTCGTAATTATACATGCTGAGAGAAAGAAATAAGATTCAAAGTAAAATTATAGCAGGATGTTTTTTCTATGGCAACGATCTATTATATACCTTAGATACGATGTAAGCTGTTAAAAAAAATCTAAAAATGAAAATATGTATGCAATGCTAACTGCATTCCAGTGTCAGGGAGGTGCTTTATGTATTAACATAGACACTGATATTGAAAATGCTATAAAGTAGCCTATGCATTATGTACTATGATAAAAAGGAAAAAATTCCAATGCAAAAAATGTTTAAAGACTGTCTCAGAATTGCGTAAATAAGAATCAGTTTTATAACCTCACCTTTGACACTTTTTATTCTATATGCTGCAGGAATATGCTGTACACAAACATTGCCTATGAGCCTCGGATACATTTAAGTCTATTTCTAGCTTTAATTCTTGCTGAATATTTCTCATATAGAATATACAAAATATAAACTAACCTTGAGATCTTAAAGAAAAGTCAGTTTAGATTTTTCGGAGGAAGGACATTTGTTGATTTAACCTTCGTGAACACCTGAATGACGCAAAACACGGAGGGGGTGGCAACGCACAAAGTTTGCCTGCTTTTTGAAAGGGCTTCTGTCCATGCTCTTTCTGTCTCTCTGCATAATAGAAGCCTCATTTTTTTAAGCCCGCACCCTCACTCCCACTTCTCTGAAAATGTCAATGTTGGCAGCTGACAAGTTGTTTGACTCCAAGTCTAACATTAATGTGATAGACAAGTCTGCCGTGCTGACAAAAAGTTTATCAGTCCTTGTGCAGAAGAAATCTTTTTCTTCTTTTTTTTGATTTCTGTCTTTCCTTTTTGTTAATAGAACACAAAGTATGAAGGCTCATCTAAGTAGGAAAGATTCATCAAACTCTCTAATTAAATACATGACAGCTGGTGAATTAGAGCATTTTGTCTTAGCGCTGCCATCCTATAATACTTCATAATCCTGAGAGTCCAAAGTATGAATTAATTATGCTTGTAAGTATCCTGATACTCAACTAAGGGGGAAAAATAATCAAAAGCAACCCTAAAAGGTCTCTGAGAAAGTAGGCAGTACTGCTAATAATGAGTAACTAGGACCAAATTATTTCTAGCTAAGTAGAGTTTACTTCGGAGATGCTCTGATATAGAATATGCTTCGTGTTAGAAGACTACTTGGTAAAAAGAAACTGCTTGTTTTTAAAATGATGTGTTAAAAAAGCATGTTTTAAAAGCCGTGTGTTTGAATATCAATTCCTAACAGCTAGTACAATGAAATGCCCTAATCCTTAGTCTTGCAAAGATAAAGACGATAAAGAAAATAAATGCTGTAGTTTTAGAGTACTCCTGTTGTCTTCAACAAATGGAAGTTTAGAGGCAAATTGGTGCAGGTGCTCATATGTTCTACATTTGTTTAGATTTGCTCGTGCAAAGGTTTTGGTTGCTTGTGTTACTTTAGAGCAAAAGTAACAGAACCCAAGTAGGAGTTTTCATACTGTAGAGTTCAGGGAATTTAGAATATTGTTACACTGAAATACTCCAGATTTGGGGCATTTCATTTTTCAACTTCAATAACCAAAGACTAAATGTTCCACTGAAAGTTAAGACTTCCTTTAAAAATGTTTGCTCCCTCAGTAATCCAGATCTGAGAAGGGTATTTCTAAGGAAGCACTTATAAGCAGCCCTACTGGTTTGTATTAATCTTGTTCTCAGTTTGAGTTTTTTCCTGTCAAGACTTAAGAGGGTTTTTTTTTTTCCTAAGGCTTTCTAACCTCGAGTCTTCCAATTAAAGTGTCTTACAAAATCAAACTTGTACGATGGTTTTACATGCATTTCAGCAGCTGTCTTCTGTAGCTTTTTAGGTTTTCAACGTGTAACGTTTCTTTTCATTACTATTTATTTACCTTTCCGCCTGTTGATTCATTGCTGTCATTTCTTATTGAGAGGCTGTGAAATTACATCAACAAATTGTGTGTTCTTGGAGTTTTGGATGTCCTCAAAGTTCATGTAAACTATTTGTGAGGTTTTTTTCTCCTTTAGGTCAGCAGATAAATCAACAGATTTTTTTGAATTCTGTCTGTAGCAAAGACCGTGTTGTTGAGAAAAGCACCGTTCACTGGTAGGCTTGAATGGAGAGGGAGCCACTGAGTATCTGTTAAGTAAACCCATTTCCTTTTGGAAGGATTTTGCTTTTTTCCCTAATGCATCTGCTAATCTGCCATTTTGATATAAGAAATTGTGTAAGAAAACTGCTGACCGTGGGTCAGCTTATACAAGACAGACTTTCACCAAATAAGACATTTTCATCATTCTGGTGGGCTGAATAAGAACTTGGTGTAATCCTGAGAAATGCTTGGCGGGAGATTCTCTATTGCATTCTCCAGCTACTGCCACTGAGAAAATTATTCAGATTTGTCCCTTTTTTGAAACATGCTTGCTTTTTTTTTTTTCTCTATATAAAAACAGTGGAGATATTTGTGGGTTGCTTGGGTTTGGGAGGGAGGAGAGGAGTGATTGGGATTTTTGGTTTGGTTTTTTTTCATTGTGTGCATTTTTGTTTGGGGCTTCTGGGGTTTAGGGATTCTTTGTTTGTTGTTGGGCTTTTTTTTTTTTTTTTTGTACTCTGTACTGTGCTTTTTGAAAAATGAATGTTGTACTATCAGAGAATTATTCAGGCTAGAAGGACCTGTGGAAAGATCCCAGTCCAGCTTCCTAGTCATTTTAGCTCAGAAGGCAGTCAGTGTGTTCGGGTATGATTTATCTTTGTAAATCCATGACAACTGTTCCTGGTTTTGGCTTTCCTGCAACCCTCCCTGCATGCTTGAGAAACAGGCTCATCTATCTTCCTCACTTGTCTTTGCTTCCAGCTCCAGTGTCCATCCTGTTTTGTGGGAGATCAGTCATGACTTCCTTGCCTAGCCAAGTCGGTGTCCTGCTACATCTATTCCTTTTCCTGAATACCAGAATGGACTGTTGTGCTTGGAGGGGTTTGTCCTAAAAGACCTGCCAGCTCCTTTGCCCTTCAGAAATTCCCAAGATCTCTCTACCAGTTGCCTGAATAAATAATTGTCCACATGGCTTGTAATTTCTACTATTGCTATCTCTATTTGATTCCTCAGGCTTCTTATCTGGACAGTGCTTTACAAAAAACATTAAACTGTCCCCTGAACATGTTGTCATGACACATCATGGTATATATAGGCCCAGTGAAGAACAGTTGTTTCTGTAAGAGACTGGCCGTATGATTCAGTTCCGTGATGCACCACATCATGATGCCAGACACATTTCAGTCTTGAGCTAAGTCTGAGCAAAATGTTTCAGTTAATTTTGACGTTGAGATGTGTGTCTGAACAGATATCATCATAACATTTCTTTTCTAGTGAGTACATCAAAATGGGGAAGAAAAAGTATACATTGACATTTTTCTGAAGTTCATACGGGCTGAAGTGGAATGAAAATGAATATACATATGTCAGACATTTTGATAGGGAACTTAAAAATTTCTGTGAAGTTCAGTTAAGAGTTAAGGTGCCAGTAGATGGCACTCAGGAATCTATAATTTTGTTACATGTGGGGCTTTGTATGACCAATGATGACCTGATGATTGGCAGCGCTGGGTGCAGCTGGCGTGTGGAAGCACACACCAGTGCTCCCATGACTTCTTACAGACAGAAATATTCGTATGTACTGGGAAGCACTGAGCGATACCAGAGATGGCTGACATGTGGTGGGATGCTATAGTTATACCTGACTGGGAAGGTAGTGAGTTGTGGTTTGAGTGTTCTGAACTATTTGCTGTAAAGAGAGAGGCAGTATTGTTTGCGTATTCAAATATTGGGTTGGTTTATTGCCTTTTGCACTGGGATCTAACAATGCTATCCAGTGTCATAGATTACATCGCTTAATCAGTTTTCAGTTTTGATTACAGCTACCAGCAGGAGACCTAGAGTTGCCCACTGTACATAAAATGTAAAATAACATACCAACCCAAAACAAGAAAAAACAAAACAAAAACATTTCAGAGATAATTAAAGCTGAGAATCATTTCTCTTTTTTTGTGAACTTTTGTACTATGCTGAGTATCCACTAAAACTAAACATCCATTTCTTGAGTTGTTTGGATCTGGGGTAAGATCATCATTTCCATCTTAGTGCAGATTTTTCTCAATGAATAACACAGATAACATTTGAGTAATTTGTAGTAACACTTATGGGATTTTTTAGTAGCTTTTCTGGTTTCCAAAATATTACTTTTCTTTACAATTTACCTTTCTGCCTGTTGACTCATTGATTTTATTGGCTATTAAGAGGCTGTGAAATTACATTGGAAAATTGTGCAATATAACACAGGAATATTTTCTTCTGATTCTGGTCATGTTTAAAGGAACCTAAGTGCTTTGCAAACAAAGATGAAAAATTTGCAATGGCCTCTGCAGAGGTACCACTGGGCTTTTCTTGCACTAGATGCACGTTTGAGACCAAAAAGATAACACCACTGTGTTGTACAACCAGTAGATTTACCTCCCTGGCTTCTACTACCACCTTGGGTTTGTGTTCTATCATCTTTAGAGCCTGATTTGAAATGAAAAGATAGAATTAAGCAGGGTCTAGCCCTACAGTCTCAGGTAATGGTCTACAGTTTAGAAAGGTCTGTAAGTTTATAAACTTAGAAACTGTTTGCTGCTTTTGGAAGGCTGTGTCTGAGGCTTGCTCATTTGACCGTTCAAGACATTTTATCAGGAAACCTGAACTTCTTCTTGGACTGTTTATCAGTTTTTACACAATGTTATTTGGTTCAAATAGCTTTTCCCCTTCTCTGATCTGTACTTTTCTTCAGTATTTTTCAGGTATATCTTTTTCAGTAGACAGAGTACTTCTGTGTTTGTATACTAAACAAGCTAAACTCATCATGGTCTCCCAAAGCAGACATTATTTTCCTGATATTTATAGGTTATTATGAATTTTTTTCCTTTTTTTTTTTTCCCCTGTATTGCCACTTAGAAAAAACCCAGAATAACAAGAGACATTTGCAATACTTTTGTATAGACACAGTTGTTACTTCAGTCTTATGCTGTATGAATCTTGAGAAAAGTTCATCAACGTGGATAACGTCTCTTGTGTGCATCTAGATCGGAATGTGCTGCCTTTTTTCCATAGTCAGTTCAGAAGTAGCTTTTCCATAAATATAATTTTTCTTCAGGCACATGTCTAGAACAAGTCAGGTGGATTGTTCTTTTTTTGAGTATAGAGGGACGCTGAACACTGTGGAAGTCTTAAGTCAGCAGAAGTGCATCTTCTCTTTTGTGCCTGGCCACTCCTTGGTGCTCCATACGCTTCTGTACCTGCTGGCCGTCAGCTGGTCAGGGCTGAACAAATTGTATTAAGATCTTTACTGGATTTAAAGATGAAAAAAATCTTTAAAGTTACTCATCTGCTCAAATGAACTACTGAACTGTAGTCTTAGTCCAGAAAGAACATACACATTTTTGAGCCTTTCCAACAGTGGTAAAATTATTTGTCTTTAACAAGTCCAGATGAAGCAGGACCAAGGAGACCTGGACACACAAAACTTGAGGATCTGTACCGTTTTTAAAGCCTGTATTAAAGAGAAATGGATAGATTTGTTTAGTTGTTGTTTTTAAATGTAGACAGTGATTTGCTTGAAATACTCTGAACCATCAGCTTTGCAGGATCTTCACAGACTTTTGTTAGCTAATCAAAGACAGATTGCAGTCAGGAGCCATATCTAAATTTATTAAAAAAATTAATACACCATTTAAATTTTACCAGAATTAGGCTAAGATACAATAACACTTGCACCAGCAGATATTAATTAGCTGTAGCATTGACCTGGTGTGGAATGAGAAATTGATATCTAGATTCAAATGAAGACAGTAGCGCTAATAATATGAGCCTGAATCATTAGGAAAAAAAACCAATATTATACATGTGTCAGATTTTATTTTTCATATTAATCCCTCTCTATATTACAGACTGCAAAGTGAAGATTTTGAGGGTTATGTTTCCCTAATCCAGGATTTTTTTCTTCCTTCTCTGTTCTGTAAACCTCTATATGCTTGTGCTGTGAGAGTGAATTCTATTTATTCACTTATTTGTATAGCATTTTTGGTAAATGATCAGCTTGGTTCAGAGTTCAGAAGCTAATTGTGTTCTTCCCTAAATATATCAGTCTTTCTCAGTTAGATTTCCATGAAAACAGGTCCTTGCAAAATTTCAGCACATTGTTCATGGTTTTTAGTGCAATTAAGGCTTCACGATAATCTGTGTCTGCGTTGTGTTGATATTTTTAAATCTAATGAAAATTAACCTCCCTGTTTTTTCATGTGACTTTTTAAAACCTCCGTAGAGCTTATGCCTGGATGAGGTTAGTTTTCACTTTCAGAGAAGCTACCTTTGCAATCTTCTCTAGGAATAAATGTGTGCAGTTGGGATTAGTTCACCCAAGAGCACTGTTCAGCACTTTAAAGAAGATTATATAATTGAAGTAAAATTATTTTTAAACTATTTTTTCTGTCTTGGACTTGTAAGGATGATCGACAGTGAATTCTGTTTAGGACTGACTTGCAAGATACAGTAATTTTGAATACTGGAAAACAAGATGACCTATATTTGAAAACTTGATCATTTGTGTTATTCACAAATGTATGCAATACTGATTTTATACTGTACTTTATAAATGATTTCAGAAATGGCATTTTTTATTTGTTGTTCTGTAGTCTGAGGACAAAAATAAGGATGAGTAGTGTTTTCAGTACAGTTTATGCTTTTTGTTATGTGTGGGCAAATGAACAAGCATTTAAAAAAAAAAAAAAGCCTTTTTGGATGATATAACCAATTACAAATAAATTGTACAGGGCTGAGAAGTCTTCTATTCCTGTTGTCCAAATACATTAAATTTCCAGCACATTAGTATATTGGTCACTGGCACCAGCTTCAACCCCATTCTCATATTAACTATCTTGTGATGCATTCAACAACTAGAAGTATTTGGCTCAGGGAAAATGAGCCGTTACTTTGAGCATCAGCTTTCTGCTGCCTAGTAGCCCTGAGTACTCTGTGCTGCTAACTGTTTTCAGTAGATGTCAGATCCTCTGGTGAATTAGGGTTAAGGGAGAATTCCATGAAGGTGCACGTATCTGAGATTCTTCATGCATCATGCAGGGATGGTGGCAACTGTGTGTAACTACAGCCACAGTTCTCCAGTGAAGGGCAGACTGGTCCTGGGGTGAGGTTAGCGGAGTGGATGGCTTCCATGGTTTGGGGTAGCACTCTTTGCTCCTAGCCTTCCTATGGCTCTCCTGGGAACATTCCCTCCTCTGCACTAGGGCTGAGCTCTCCGCATCTCTGAAAGTGCAAGCCATGAAGCTGAACTGTTTTGGGTTTGGGCCATCTGGCTTCCATACCCCTTCTTTCTTCGTGGAATCCAAATGAGTTTAGTCCCCTGGTAGATGCTGGACGCCAACAGGAAGCGATACGGTTGACGGTACTGCCAGCAATTTGGGACAGATATTTCAAAGCAAGCCAGTGTTTATCTGCCAGCTCTAATACAATATTTAGAGTTACATTACAGTGGCAAAGCAAAACTTAAGTGAGTGAATGTCATTTCTCTCCCTGGTCCACAGCATCCAAGGTTTCTTATCTTCCTCTCTTGCTGCTCTGCAAATGCGATTCTTATATTCTGTTCACATGCTGTTGCCAATTCACATGTTCTGCATTCAGCGCTGCCAGTTCTTAAAAGTTTGTGTTCAACTAGCTGGTCATCTGAGCCAGCTCTGTCCCACTGGCAGGCAGCTTTGTGGATAGTTCAGTCCCACCAGGCTCAGCAAGCCTACAGCCCTGTTGGGTTTTGCCATTCTTTTATCTCAGAAAAGACTTCAATCCTTTCAGTCCCAGTAGGTAAAAGCAGACAGCGAGTGAGCGGAATCATTTTGGTTCTAGTTCAAAACTATTAGAGATACTTCCACAGGAGCTGATGGCTGCTTTACAACTGGTGGGATAGCTTATAAAAGACAGGAATGAGTGTTGCCCATTTTAACCTAAGTTTTAGGCTACTTACTTCATATACCTCTTAGCTTGTTTTCATTCCTGTGATGTTCAAGCCTATAAACAGTGATCAAAGACACTGACCAACCTTTACAGCTGGTCCAAAGCAACAAATCTTTCAAAGCTTCGGTGTTTCATCCTGAGGAGGAGCAATCATTCTTCTCATGTTTTTCCTTCCTGTTGAAGGCTGAGGTAACTTTTCTTCTGTTGCAGACAGAGCTGACATCTCAGGAATTTATAAATTCCAGTGATTATGCCGAAACTTGAAAGTTATGTTACTAGTAGGGAGAGAAAAGCTGGGATCACAGTGTATGTATAATAGCAAAGTGTGCGCTTCCTTTTTGGTTTCCCCTGGGCTTTGCTCGGACCTATTGCAGAGGTACGTGTAAAACTGTGAGGAGGAGATCTCTCATCTGACTGAGCAATCAGTCTGGTGCTAGAAGGATGTTAATGATGTTTTACCACCTAAGAGGGTGATGAAAGGAGAGCATTTGAACACCTGAGCATGTATAATTTAAATGTAATAAAATTACAATGTGAGTTCTAAGTAGAAAAATTAGCATAGCTAATTATCGCGCGCTGATTATTGCAGTAAGCTTTAAATCATTTATTTATTTATTTATTAAATACATGCTGCTGGTGGATTTAGGTGTCAGGGTAAATACCTGACACCACATGTACTCAGATTTCTGGCTGGCACCACTTCAGATCTTTCTCTGTGTGTCAATTATATGTTGCACCATTTGATTCAGGGCCATGAAGAGGGAAAGACTGGGCAGCAGGTGGGCATCTGAGAGCGCTCATTAGAAAGGGAACCAACCTGCTTTTATTTATTAGTCTGTCATGAAAAAGTACAATATGAAATGGACCAAACCATCATAATTAGCATGTTGTGCAGATAGAGGGAGAGAGGAGAATGCTGACATTACATGCGTCATACAATCATGCCTTTTCTATTGAAGACAAAAGTTGTAAATAACAGAAGTATAAAAACTCCTTTGCTGCTGCAGGAAGGCCTCAAGGTTACTAAGCGCATGTGTGACATAAATACAGTTGAGCATTTTAATTAGATTCTTTCACCAGAACTCCTGACCTTCTGGGTAGCACATTAATGTATTTTACTAATTATAAATGCAATTAAAAAGTACTGAAATAAAATTAGGCTGATCTCTCTAATTTACATTAAGCACTTTCAAATTATGCAGATTTTCAAAGTCTTTTTCTTTCTTTCTTTCCTTTTTTTATTTTTTTTTCTTCCAATTTGTGTCTCAGGAAAAAATTGTCTGCATTAAAACAGCTGGAAAACAACCTTGTAGCAAAACAAATTTCTTTTCTGTGATTATTCACAGTGTGTGAGTTAATTTTCTAGGCAGTAATATGCTTTGCTATCATTAGGGTAGTGACTCATACAATGGAACCCATATGTGCATCGGATGCAGTGGTGGTTGGTATGGTGGGTGTGCACTTCTTAATTTTTTCCTTATGGGAATTGGGTTCAGAGGCTAACTAGGAAAGAAATACTGATATAATGGTCAAAACCAACTGAGATTTATAAACAATAAAGAAACAGCAAAAGCAGTATGCAAATAATACAGGCAAAACATCTGGTGTGTTCAGTCATTGAAACAGGCTGACTACTGTTATCTCTGCTGTCTTTTGGTAAGACTTTCATAGTTTTAGACATGAAAGTAGAAAAACAACAACATTTCATTATTGGTTTTGTCCGGTATCTAAATGCTGGTGGGCACTGTGCAGAGAACATAACACAATCCTTACCCTGAAGAGCTTGTGATCTAATTTTAGATGGGCTGCAGAAACAGGGTACCACTAAGTACCGAACACAGATAGAACCAGTATTCAGGTAGGAAACTTGGTGGAGCTACTCAGGCATTTTAGTTCATGTTGTTTATCCTTAACCCCTTTCCGTAATAAAGGATTAATTTATAATACATGTGCATACTAATGAAAATTCTCCAGTTTTTCACTACAAAAATGGAGCAGAAGTGCCTCAGGTTTTTTTGTCCTATTCTATCCCTTCCCTAAAGAAGTAATGTAAAAAAGTACTGGAGAGGAAGAAAAACCAAAATACAAACAGATTAAATGAATAAATTCAATGTTCATTTCATGTCAAGTATCTTGCATTAAGACCATGCTGTTTTTCTGTGTGTGTTTATTGAGTCTGGGTCTCACACACCAGACATGGAAGTAGAAAAGTGAGACTAATGCTTTGTTCATTATTAGTGGTTATTTTTTAAACATCTAAAAGGTGGTACCACAGGAAGCACAGGGATGGTACTTTCTTGGAGATTATCTGTTACGTTTACAAGAGATGGAATTTAAAGGAACAGGAAGGCACTTGAATGAATGTGTAAATTTTACTGCTGAGCACGTGGAACGTTTCCTGGCTGTTATCTGGAAGCAGCAAGGACTGTGCTACCTAACGCAGTGATCAGCCATTCTAACCTTCCCTTGTAACTCTCCCTCTGTGAGAGGACCCAAAAGGGATTTCAGTCACTAAAACTCTAAGCTTCTCCTCTAGATATAGCAACTTACGTAGCTTATTAACTCAATATCTAATAGCCATTCTGAAGTCAAGCAAATCACCTATCATGAAAGCGCTGCGCTGTTTAGCTTTAGACATATTACTCGGTGCTCGTGTTGTAGATCTGTGTTCTTTGCACTGGTCAGTGGAGGAGGGAATGCACCCGACTTTAAATCACCTTCTGAAAAGATATAGGTGTCCACTACACTTGAGATGATGATCAGAACACAGGGGAGCTGGGAGCTCTTGCTTCTCTCAGAAAGGATGTTATTTTGGGGGAAGCAGCAGCTTCTTTTCTAGTGCATTCCCACTAGACATTAATAGAAGATCCTTGCTCTGGTTTCTGGGAGCAGCTACTCACCAGGAGCCAGAAAATGTTGCTATGGACAGCGGCAAGCACTGTCTTCAAAGAAGTGCCAGCAGGTCCCAAATCCTCCTTTGTTCAAATCAGCGTTTAGGGTGGAAGTGCTTCTTTCAGCTGAAAAACTTGGGGATGGCCATCTCTCTCAGCAGCATTACATTCTCAATTGTGTCACACCATGGTCAGAAGAAACAATTTGTAAGCCTTCCTTACCTCGTTGTTTCTAGAGGCATTAGAAATCTGGTTATTACCTAAAAACTGTTCACTGGTACCACTTTTCTATTTGAAACATTAGAATGGAACTTCTCATTCTTTGTAGACATTTTTATAAACTGTTGTCCTGTGGCATGGTCCGAAAAATAGGTTGGTGGTTTGTTTTTTTCTTCATAAGGATGTTTGCACAAGAGTATTTGTAACATCAAAGTCTGTAGAACTTTGAAATACTACTTCTTTTCCAGAAATACAGGTCAGTCTGCAAGTAGGAAGGACAGGAGTCATGTGCCAAACTCTCTTCTGCACTAATGAAAAGAAGACACTGATCCTATTGGAGAGACTGGTGAATTAGCCAACAAGAAAAAAAGAAAGATGAGAGTTAAATAATCTAAATGAGGCCTATCTGAAAGCAAATTAATCTGTTTTCTATTTGAAATGCCATGTGCGAAAGCTTTTAAGGCACCCACGAAAACAGTAAGTTACCCTTTCCAGGCTCTGCAGTGGCTCTGCAATGAAATATGACAGCAAAAGTGCCGCTGTAATAATTCACACATGGCCTTGATGATAGACTCTGCTGCTGAGAGAATAAGTGTGTTGGCTAAGACACTGGGGTTATCCTTCTCAGTGTCTCAAAAGAGAGATGGATGATCGTTGACTCGTGCTTGGTGGAAAGGCAGAGAGGAGTTTGACAGTTCAAGCCTGGCAGCTCTGCAGTAACGGCTGCGCTGGGGGCTGACTTGGACTTTGTGAGATTTTGAACCCCTGAGATCTGGTATCAACTGGTGTACATTGACACAACTGTTCATTTCGGTTAAGTCACACCACTTTACACACACTGAATTTATGGCCCATTATTTCTTCATGCCTTCTTTAGCCATGAATCCCACTATGTGATTGTGTACAAGAACACTCATTGCAGTTAATGCCATGAGCTTAAAGCCGTGAACTTAAAGTTAAGCAGGTATTTAAGTGCCTTGTGGTATCAGCATCAGAATGCAGAGCTGCGTGGTGCCAACCAGTTGCTTTGAAAGGAATCTTGATTTGTAGTGAGCAACTTTCCTGTTGGTCAGCGTATGACCAGCTGGATTAACTGTTGTTGACAGTATTTTGTTCTGTTTTCTTTCTTGTGTCATGAATGTAGGAGTAAGGAGGCATCACTGAACAGTTTCCTTACTGAATATGATTTATCTTAGTCCAAAACAGAAGTCTGAAATTCTCTTCCAAACCCTGCCTCTGAAATGCAGTAAGACCTGATGGCTCTCAGAATCCCGTGGGTATAACATTTCTATTGTGGTTTATTTTTTTTTCTTTTTTTTTTAAGAATGGCAGCAGCTAGCATTTTAATTCTGTCAGTGGAGTATATATGCAAGAATATAGAGTGCAGTGAGGCTTAGGAGAGCTGTGTTCTCTAAATGCTGTTGAAAGCAGGGCATAGCTTGCAGTGCTCTTGGTGCCTGGCAGTAGCACAGCACCCGAGGTGCTGCATCCTGAGGTTCCTACAGGTTGAAAGACCTTTCTGGAAAACTGTGTGTGCCTGGGAGGATTGAGCTGGCAACTTGGCTGACCTGAACCCCACGTAGTGGGAGTGCTCCTGCCAGCAATGGCTAAACTAACTTGTGTGGTATGCTTGCAAGAGCTGCAGTTGCACTTTAGACAGCAGCCAACATTTGTAGCGTGACATGAACGGAATAGTACTTCTCGTACACGTTGTACCTGGAGCTTGCAAACAAAACAAAGGACCAAGAATGACCTAATCTCTCCAGATAAATAATTTTACAAGCAGTTAATCTAATACATTAGATTCACATTTCTCTTTCATCAGCTATCCCTTACTGCAGTCTCTGTAACCTACCTTTACAACCCCAGCTTAGGATAAAGGTAGAGTGTTTGTCTTTAGGTAAGCATAAAAAACCGTCTCCAGCTCTTCTTTGCTCACTAATCGGGTGGCTTTCACCCTCTCATTTCTGTGACTGAGCCTCACTTTGCCGGACACATGCACTTAGCGGGTGTTTTCAGCACGACACTAACAATAAGAATGGACACATTCTAAATGAGGGGTCCTTGTTGTGCCTGGTAGCACTGATGGGTATTTGGGGAAATTGACAGCTTCTGAAAAATGGGCTTTGCCATGACCAGCACTCCGCTGACAGATTTTTAATGGCTGTCATAGAACTCTCACTAACTGGAACACTTTTGCAGATGAAGTGGAAAGTGGCGAAATGTGCTGCTTTAACACTTTTGAAAGTTAGTGAAGAAACACGGACCAACTCTGAATTTTGCTTCTAAATCACGATCTTTTTTTCTTTCTCTGAAAACATTTTTTTCCTCTACCAAAACTAGAAGATGGGAATAGATTAGCTGAGCGGTGTTTGTTGTGGTACACCAGGACTGAGCTGTATAACCCCCATTAACCTTAATGGGAGCCACAAAGCTCAGTCTGCTCATTTAGATGGAAATATCCCCCTACTCATCAGGGATCAATTGCACTGTGTGTTACCTGGTTTCAGTGTCTCATTCACTATGGGAGTCACTGTCATGACCTTGAAAGCCTTGGACTACGAGAAAGGGAGGATAGGGTAAATGGGGCCATGAGAAGAAAGATCAAATAAAAACATAAGCTAAAAAAAGGGAGAGAAAGGTTGGTACTTAAGTCATGTTAGAGTTTATATGAAATGTAATTGCAATTAAATCACAAGTCTCCTCTGCAGTTCAATGTGATACTACAGAAAATCAATACAAAGATAACAGTATATAGAACAACTCAGGTTCCTCTGAGAATTCTTAAATTTAATATAATTTTACAGGAAGAACCTGTTAAGTAACTTTTTTTTTAAAAAACTTCCTTATAGAGGAAAGAATAGGACTGTGATTTTTATATATTCCTAGTTTTAGCTCCCTTGCCTTACCCTGCCCCAAACTAAACATGGTGTACACGAACCTGAGCTACTAAGTGTGGTGTTATCAAAAGAGCCTAAATGGAAGAGATGCTCATCTCTTTTTGAAAGTCAATTAAGCTTCTGTGCCTAAATCCAGTGTTTCTGGTTGAATCCTAGTCGATAGGTTTATTGAAAAAGATTTCCCATTGCTTTTTAAGTGATAGGAGGATTGTGATTAAGTACAGCAAAAGCTCAGTTGTGTGCTGACATCTCTTATCTTTTACTGATGAAAATAACAGGCATCTTCTGCCCAAAAAAGTATTATATAGTTAAGAAAGGAGACCCAAGAGGAAAAAGCAAAGCTAGGATCATGGAAGGAACATGTTTATTGTGGAAAACTGTTAAAGTTTGTATTTATGATTTGAGGCTGCCCAGTGCAGATAACAAAAGAGATGCAAGTTAAACTTTAAATAAATGTTGTGCTGCTATGGGCATGAGTTTCAATATGACAATCTGCTTCATTAATACTAAGATAAGACCTCCTGTCCTCAGGTTGAGTACAGCAATCTCAAAGCTAACACAGGAGAAGCAGTACTGGTTTCCAAACATCGCTTACAGCCAGAAAATTACAACAGAACTACGGACAGAATTTAGGAAGATTGTTACCAGTAGCTTATTTTTCATGCCTGGGAATAATCATTTTTTCAGCTGCTCATGACTTTCTCACTGTAGGACTTGACAATTCTAAGCATGTAGTAGGACCACTCAGAAGACAATTTTGTCTGCTGATTCCACAAAGAAAAGTTCTGCTAGAATTCCTACCATGGCCAGTACTAAAGTGTAGTATGCAAGGACTACATCAATAAGAATAAAATTGTTCCGACTTCTAAATTAAAGGTACAAGAAGAAAAATGCAACTCCATGTTATTAGACAAATTGTCTCTTTCCAGTTTGATAGAGGCTGATGGTAAAAAGGAAAAAAAAGAAAAAAGAAAACATCCAGAAGGATTTTTTAAATTAGGTTTTGGGAGGGATCTTTGTTGGTGTTTATTGGTTTGGTGGGGTTTTTTTGTTTTGGTTGTTTTTTGTTTTTTTTTTAGGTTTATTAGATGATGGGCATCACATCATGAAAAGGTGATTCTTCCTCAGAAGATCACTTCCTGCCATGTCCCCAGGGAAACTACCTTACCAAGAAACCATGTGCCTCCTATAGAAGTCTGTAAGGGCTATTGCAGTATTGCATAGCAACCACAAGCCTCTACACTGAAATTTCCAGTTCTGTATTTGAAGTGCTGGGGCCCGAGTTGTGGGCCCCGAGTTTGAGTTGACCTGTGGATGGGTCACAACCCAGCAGAATGTTTTGTTTTCCCTATTGGCTTCGTGTTCNCTGAGGAGCCATCTCTGTCTGTTGTGTCCAGCAGGCGATGGTGGCACCACAGTGGGCAGTGGAGGAGCTGGGCCCACAGGAACCGATGGCAGGACTGTCTGAAAGATGACTTCTCGGGGGATGTTGGTGAGTTCAGTGTTGGCCTCTATGATCAGGCAACTAATGGCAGCATAAAATGATGATGCCTGAACGAGTGCAACAGTATTCTAACAAGAAGACTTAATTGGAGTTGTGTCCTGTATGTTATACTGGCATCTCCTAGTCCTTTGTTGTGAGATGATACCGTCTTCCAAGCAGTTTCCCACACAATGGAGGCATGCATACACCGCTGTCATTTATCCCAGCCTTTTCTTCCTCTCACTGCAAACACAGCTCAGTGCAGAGCATATGAAAGACCTTGACATCAGTCCAGTTTATCAAACTGCCACCCAGTCCTGTGTTAGATTGGCTTCTCCTGAATCAATTTTGCCTTACAGTTGTGTAAACAGATCTTTTAGTTTGGCCTCACTGCAAACAAACAGTTTATTGATGCAAGACAGAAGGCGACCTTCTTGAATATTTGTATCTCGGGGTTACACATCTCATTGACAGCAAGTCCTCAGTCTAGACTCTAGAGAAAGTCCCTAGTACAGAGGTCAAGAACCAGCGTCTGCTGAAGGAATTGGGTTTTGACAGGAAAGTAAATACTATCTCTGAGCAGATTTAGAAGAGAGTGGCATCAGTGTTGTAGAGCTTGGGTTGCTGATACAGTTACTACTGCAGGGGCCAAATTATCCCAAATGAGTTACCAGTACTTGTGTTTTTCCATCTTAGAGTAGTGAGTCTGTTCTGTGAGCGCTGAAGGCTGGTTCTTCTATTTAAAAAACACAGTAGAAGTACTGGTTGCTGGTGTGTAATCAGATCTGAATTCCTAAATTTCCACTGCAGCAGTGGTATCTTGGGATCTTATTTGGAAGCAGTGATTTTAGGTTTAATAATTTCTCCTGTGGATGGTCTTTGGGATTTTATTTTACTGAGAAATGGAACAGAGCAATATGTGAATAAAGACATTTTCACATGCTTTTAGTTGTTTCCCTTCAGAATATTTTCCGGCACTGTGTTTATTGCCTCTGTTTCATGCTTTTCTTCTAGTTATTTATAACTGCTAAAGACTGATGTGTTTACTTTGTTTAACCGTGGCCATGGTGGGTCGAGGACACATTAAATCATCCTCAGGCTCTTATTTGCAGCCAATTCTGAAATAACCAGGATAGTGACATAAAGTTACTTCATACTGTGGAGATTTTTATATTGGCTTAAGTCTCTGAAGTCTCCAGTGCTTTACAGCAAGACACTTTAATGGTAAAACAGTGACAGCAAAGATGAAAGTCCATGTGGAATTGCCCAGCATTCAACTCAAGGTTTAAGGTGCATGAAAAAGGGAGGTTGTTTTCTTCTGAGGTTTTCCTTGATAAGTTTACAGATCTAGCTATTATTTATTTAGATTAGAAGTGTCTTCGTTTCTTAGAAATAGCAATAGAGAACAGTGACACTCTTATTGTGATGAGATTCAAAGGGGAGAATGTTCTTTTGATTCTTTTGATTTCTACAAGTACAGCCTTTATGTGTGCGTGCTTGTACTTCTTCTATGAAAACACCATTGGCAGTCACTACTGTTAGTTCAATCATTTGACTCCTTTTTGGTTTGGAATTACCTGCAAGCAAACTTTACTGTTTGTAATTGTCTGTTGTCATCAAAAGCAAGAGTTACTTTGCAAATCAGGCTTGTGTTATTATGTGGTACACACAAAATTAATACCTCTCCTTTGCACTGTCAGTTGCACGTCAACCTGGTATTTGCAACGCATCGCGTTCTGTTAATGTATCAGTAGGATCGTATCACTGATTTATTGTATGTAATTAGCAATTATTTAATCTTGTGTGGCTGGGAATTATATCGGGTTTTGTTTGTATTAGAGAATGAATTGCAGTCAAACTACATTCCAGTACTGGTTGGTGCTCACTCTGAAGGAACTTAGAGAAATCAACCTGTGATTCTCCTGTCCCTTCTTTCTCGGATGTCTGAGAAACACGATGATGTTTCTCCTGACAGGTTAAAAAGTCTGAGCTCAATTATATCATGTTTGGGAATAACTGCAGAGTTCAGGACCGTTTATGGAAATTGCTCGGTCTTCAGGTAATACCACAGTATTTAAGTCAGAGCAGGAATCCTCCCCTGAGGAATGAATGCATTGCAGGAGTTGGAGACTCATTCACACGGAAGTCTGGAATGAGGGAAAGGTGATGTGCTGAAATGTTTTTTGTTTGCATATAAATAATTCATTGAGATGATCTTTCTTACAGTGGTTTGTCTGTTTCAAGGGAAGTAATTAAAGTTATACAGATCTTATTTATTAATGCTAGTGGGAATAGGAGATGCTGCAGCTGGAACAATTTGAAGTTACCCAAAAGCAAATGAGAGCTGTCGACTGACAGCAGGTAAACTGGAAACAAGTACATTTTTGAAAGGGATCTAAAGGCTATATGCAGCTGCTTCCCTGTAAAGGTAGATGATCATTTAATGTCATAATTCTGCTCATCTACTGTAAACTTCTGTTACCCAGTAGTTGCAGGAAGCAGAAATATTTGGAGGCAAGTTCTCTTTGAGTATAATTTCTTGGTTCCCCTTCTCAGACACAGATATATCCAGTACCCAACAAAGCTGTAGAGCTGAACCGAATGTTTTCCAGCACAAGTGCTTTTTGTTATACTCTGGCATTTTTGATAGGAAGTAGCACTGAATGTTGTATTATTTGGAAAACAGAGATACGGAATTAAGCAGAACAGTAACCAGTGTAGTCAGTGTAATCTTGGTTTTAAAGTCACCTTCTGTCTTCTGGTGATAAAGAAGTGCAGAAAGCCAGAGGTAGGTCAGGGCAGTGGACAGCTCACCCTTTGCATTTCGGTTCATTGTAACTTACAGGAACAGAAAAGAAATACTTTAAGATATAAAATATGAAGTACTTCTACTTCTAAAAATGAAGATTTGGGTACAAAAGATGACCAGTACTAATACCTCAGGAAATGGCAGTAGTTTATAAATAATAATATTAGGAAGTGGTTTAATTTGTATAGTTTGATGCTTTAAAAAAATAAATAATTGGTACATGTGAGTCCTAGATTAAAACCCATGAAGAGACAGGGTATAGGGAAAGACAATGATTCTCCTCAAGGGGTGTGCTAAATTATTGTTTTTTCCTGTAGGTTTTTTCTTTTCTTTTGTGAGAGTACAATGTTTAGGCATTGAAAAATCAGTGTTCCTGCTCTAGAAATAACGTGTTTGTGTAATGTTTCCCAATGAAATTATTTTCCATTAGTATTTTAATACTTAAAATTGTAAAAACTAACTATTAACCTTAGCTGATATTAATAATTAGGCACAAAGGTAACTATTACCTATGAAACTTACTATTTTGTAAGCTCTGGTAGGGGTTGTTTGAGAAAAGGAAGGGAGATTTTGGTATTTATTTGCAGGATCAAGATTACATTTAACAGTATAAACATGTTCAAATTTTTTGATTGCTTTCTATGGATGGCTTTGCACTTAACCTAAAACACAGTCAGAGGAACATACGTCTCTAACACACGCTTGTTTGAAACCAGAGCTAAAAACATTTGCAGTTGCTGCTGAAGCAATTGTAAATAAGCTTTCTGGAGAGTTTTGGGTCGTGCAAATTGCCTTGACTTTCTGTTAACGTTTGTCTTTGATTTTGAAGATGATTCAGAAAAAAGCATTGGAATTTCAATTCAGTTTCTTTTACCAAAAATATTCATAAACCTAGGACAAGCTTTAAGTAAGTAAAGAATGTGAAGGTTATACCTGTTCAGACAATGGGTAGAAGACATTTTACAAGTAGCCCACAAACTGTTTGCATAATATTTCAAAATGCAGTTCGGTGAGAGAAGCAAAGCATTCTGCTCCTTAATGAAACCCTGTCTGGTTTTGACTGGAGGCTTTTTCTCTCCGTACTATCGACACTGGCTTTCTGTGCCAACTAAAGCACAGAATATTCACACGGAATGCAAGTTAGTGGAAAGAAGGAGAAAGGCAAGAGAGGGTGGATCTCCTTCTGATTGAGGGACAAAAATTCCAGAAATATGAATTATTACTTTGAAACTAAGTAGCATAAAAAAAGGTATAAAATCTGAATAGCATAAATTATTCTTCAGAAACCTTAAAATAGATTGTCCCTTTAATACCAGAAGCTTAAAGTTCTGTGATCTTAGGAGAATTTATCTCCAGACATAGCAACACGTTTATCACAAAAAGAATGTATTCACAAACTTTTAAAAGAGGCTCCTATTACAAGATCTCATAACGTTGTTAGAAATTACTTTTAATGCTGTTCATAATAATACTACATTTTATAGTCAGATACTCCAGAGAGACATATGGAAAATTTTTAAAGGAAGCAGAACTGACTGGTCTAGTGATTCTGAAAAACCAGCTTACCACAGGATATCTCACTGGTATCTTGGGGGACAGGGGCAGCTCTCCTTTTTTTTTTTCTTTTTTTTTTTTTTTTTTTTTTTTTTGTAAATTCATCTTTGGAATTTTTTAATGCTTTAGCTGTCTGGGGTAGAAATTACATTCAGAAACTGATAGACTAAAAAAGAAGAGAGATTAGATAGATTCGCTGTGATTAAATTTCTGAAGCATAATGAGATGATAACAAGCATTAACATCAGAAAAATATAGAGAAGTGCCACAAGAATCTTTAAAGTGTCTGTCCTTTTTCTGGGTGGTTTTTGAAGGGTTTGAAAGGCAGAAAAGCATTTGATATGGCGCTGGGTTGTTTCTGTCTTCTTACCAGTTTCAGTATTTCCCAAAGAGCTCAGCACACAAGTCTAATCTTGTTAGCAGGTCTGACCAAAGATAACAATGCGGTGTATTTGATTTCAAAAACCTCATCAAGTAATGAAGTTCTGCTTCTTCCACAGTGTTTGCTCTCTGTGGCCGTACGATAACTCTAGTTGAGCTGCACTCTGGCAAATATTTCACCTGGTTTTAAACTACTTAAAATGAATTATTAGAAATAGGAGAAAAAGTAGATCCTTTTGTGTTTAATACAGAATATTTATTCTCTGATCTCATAAACTTCCTTTTATTTCTCTTGTTCCAGACTTCAGCTCGATGATTTGTGAATGTAGTAAGATAGAACAAAGCATCCAGTCAATATGATGGTACATGTCGATAAAGAAACACCATTTTAATGAAGACACACAGCAAGGGGGGACTAAAAGAAGGGTCAGCAACGCCTGCATGTGGCACAAGCGTACAGCTAGCTCCTGGGCGTTGAAAACTGTTAACCCAGGGTCTGTAGTATGGCACCAGTAGAGGAAGAATAGGAGGCTTTAAAAATAGTGGAGTTTGTTCTTTTGAGCTTGCCTCCTTCTACTTGAAGTTTTAGGGCTCAAATTTGGAAGGTGTTCTGTTGTTAAGCTTGGTTACTCCTCATAACCCTGAGACTCTTCCCTCCAGAGAACCATTCCCATCCTCCTCTATCTAAGAGGGTGGGTGGGATGTCTATCTCAATTCCCGTTTTCTTTCTGCAGTAACTTCAAGTAAGTATGTCTCACCCTGACTGAACTTTGTTTCTACGTACTACTCCCTGGTAGAAACCCCTTCCATGACTAGTTATAATGTTTGGTTCTACCTTTTTACTGTAAAGGTGAGCAAAAGTGTGTTTTTATTGACCATTGTTTGTAAAGTCATGATAATAATTTTTGTTTCATGAGGCCCAGGACAAGATCAGTGTGAGATAGGGGATTCTTCAGAGCCCACCTTCTCCACAATGCCATGGATATCCAAATAGGAACTATTTTTCTTTCAGATAGCCTTAATTCTCTGTGGTTGTCTGCCCTTTGAGGAGAGGACAACTACAAAGCTAAAGAAGTAAGAGCTTAGCTTTTACAGAATCTGCGGTGTAAGCGGGACAGGGGAAGGCAGACACGTATTAATAATAATAGGAATGAAAAGTGGGAATAATAATGGGAATGACAGTATGAATCTTAACAACATTCAGCAACTTTGTAAATGTAATGTTGTAAAGCTTTATAATTCCACCAGATGTAATTTAATATTCTTTATATCCAGAGTTAGATCATAAAATATTCATCTTACTGAAAGTTTCAATGTTTTGGATAATAATTCTCCTGGAAAAAAAATCTATGTAAATTATTTCCAGAAAAATTGGAAAAATTTTGATTTGGTGAAACACTCGTTTTTAGTCAGCATAGCATTTTAACTAATCAGCTCTGTGGGACTTGGTTAAGGTGCATTCCAATACTTTGGCTTGCAGAAGAACCCTGCAGTGTAGGCTGCATTAACTGCAGTACCCATTTTTGCAGATTGTTTCTGAAATCTCAGGGGAAAAAATGCAACCATTATGAAGTAATTCAGAAGTCTGACTGGCAAGTAATACCAGATAGTGTATTTTGTAATGTGGTGAATGTGATTTATTATGCCTTCTGATATTTCCAGTGCTTTTCTCTATGCGTTTTTTTCAGTTAAGTAAATTTGGTAAAATATACCATCACATGACAGTAAAAGAACTGATACACAAAATAATGCATAGTGTAATATTGATAAATGCCTGGTGCAGTAATAGCAATATGTCATCAATCACCTGTGTTCATGTTTGATGGCATCATATAAACTAATTCAGAATGAATGTCCTTTACTTTAACCTTGGTTGTATTTGCAACTTGCTCTGGAGGAAAGTAATAATCCTTCATTAACTGGTAGGTGTGAAACATTCTCTATCAAGAGGGTAGAGGGGAAGGCAAATTAAAATTGGTTTCAGAATGTGTCCTGAGTCAGAATTGGCCTTTCTCTGCAGTCTCATAAGCTGCAGAAATTATTTTTATACATTTCAAGGGACGTATAAGTGGGTGAATCTTTCTATTTTGCAGCTTTTCTCTTTTTCTCTTTGTTACTTTTCTTTAAACATATTCAATTGTACATATAAAAATATTCAAGGACACATCAAATCTTTGATCTTGCTACAGCTTTAATTCTTAAGAGCCTATATAAGACTGTGCTTTACATTATGCATTAAGGTACTTGTAATTAGGAAGTTGTGTTAATGACCCATTCTCAGAAAAAGCAGCACTGTTCCTTGTTTTCCATTAACTACATTGAGAGTTTATTTGCTGAGAATTGAGTTTAATTTGATTAGCAGGAATTGTGAGGCATTTGCAACACAAGGTATATTAGCATAGTACTTTGTAATGAGAGCCAAAAAGCATTTAGGGGAAGAGCTAATTATTGGAGACTTCCCTTCTTTTACTAAGGAAGTTCTAGCTAAATTTTAGTACTCGGCTCTCAGAGTCCCTCAAGATTTAACTGTTGACAAAAAGATAAAATGGATTGAGAAAGTTCTGTAGATGTTTTCTGAAAGCCGCCATTGAGGAAAATCCACAGATTTACTAAAGAAAAAAATTCATTTAATCTGAAAATTTGGCAGTACCAGCAGGATTTTTCCATTTTTTCCTCTTACTAAGACAATAGCAGTATATGTTTACTACAGAGGAAGGATGTTCACTGTGTTCAGCAGACCCTCCTGCCTCTTTCCCCCCCAAACAGGGTGATGTCTTCTGTAAAAAAGAATAGTGCTGTATGCTGACCTGACTGGAAGCTCCTGTAATGCCCACCACAAAATCCTGTGAAGACAGTACTAATTCTTTGACCTTACTGAGAAGCCTTTTCATTGATTTTTAACTGCCTAGCAATTTTTTTGTTCTGTCTGAGTAACTTTCTGCCCAGGTGCCCGTGGTGCCTCTATCTGGGGTGGCGGGCCTGGGTTAACCAGTAAGCCTCAAAGACTCAACCTGTTCAGAGAATGCAATAAAGGGGCTGTTTCTTCTGACAAGCCAGTTTCTCTCTGTACATCTGTGAGTTCCTTGGAAATAGCCACTGGATTGTTAGAATCTAGCTGAAAGTCTGGTTGAAATACATTTTTGGACTTTGACTATTGTATTTGACTAGGTCCCAGGTCAGTAAAAATATCTTATTACCAGAGAATATTTATAAAGTTTAAGTCAAATAATCTCATTTATTGATAAAATAAACTCAAATACATAGGAGCCATACAGATGATACTGGTCATAGATTCATGGAGAAAAGAGCTTTATTCTTAGTAAAGCATTCTCCTTCTTAAGAACGGGTACTCATCTCTTCTGGAAGTAACTTTTACTATGCTACCCTTAAATCTTCTGTTTCTTTTGTCATTTGCCTAAGCTTGCAATCAGGAGCTGACTATGTTCCTTAAATAGGACGCTTATCATCCTGGAAGTGTTCCAAGGTGAAGTAGCCACTTTATTAAATACGCAGTGGATTTTCTTTCCTGTGTTCTCTCTGCTATCTCCAAACCTGACATTCTTGATCAGTTGTCGTCTTTCTTTTTTTTATTCCTTTATGTTTATCCTAATTAATTCTAGGTTTAGGGATTAAGTTAGCAAATAATAATACATTTGTCAAATGGGAATGCAATTGAAATGACAGCTAATGTATGTATTTTTTTACACACACTATAAATCTGGAATAGATGATAGTGGTGTAACTGCCATCAGCTGCTGCATGGTGCAGCATCTCCAAACCACAGAATTATCTACTTTACCCCGAATCCTCTTTTGTTTCTGCTCAAAAGAAATTAATGTTCTGAGAACTGGTATTCGATTACTAAGTTTAGTACTTATATTATGGTTGAATCCTATTATTAACATAGTTTTATTAGTAACTAGTTATGCTTACTAGGTTTTTATAATAACTTGCTCTAGATTTCTTTATTTGGAGTTTTGGCGTTGTAGTAACATTACATTATTAATTTTATTTATAGTACCACTAGAAGCTTATTCTTTCTCTTTCTTTAAGACTATTTACTTTGCTACAGCCTGCTGCCAGATTTGTATTTTGCATAATTCTCCTGGTTTGACTGGAGAGAAATTGCAATTACAGTTAGCCAAATATGGAAAATAAATTTCTCCCCATCTTGTAACATTAGAATTTGCTTCAAGTTTTGAGAAAATTTGATCAGAGTTCATTTGCATCTGCTTTGTGTTTGCTTTCCACAAATACTCCAGCAGATGAGTTTACTGGTATTCAGTGAGCATGCTGGCAGCAAGCTCTCAACAAATATTCCAGAATATTTGCAGAAAGAGAATTTGAACTTTGATTATCCATATAGGGCTAATAATAACACTTATTTTGTGGTGAGGCAGAGTCTTATAATTGATTTGTATATTTAACTGAAGCTGCTCGCAAACAAACTTCAACTCAGCCGAAGCATTAATCACAAAACGTGTTGAGAAATGTTTCAGTAACTAACTTAATTAGGAAGATTGCAACGTTTCTGTTGCAATCTTGCTGCTGCTTTTCTCTGCATCATCCATCGAACAAAATATGTGTTCAGAATTAGTCACCTTCATGATGTAAATTAAACATGTTAACCCAACAGCTGAAATTGCAACACTCTTCTCGTGATTACTCTTTGCAGTAGTGTGTTTGCACACTGTGTGTCCGTAGGCTCTAGCCCCCATAGGTGAGCATCTTGTTGCTAAGTGAAATATAAACTGAGCAGGGTGATAAGCGCATTAGGAGAATCTGGGCTGCATGAGTTCTCCTCTCCTCCACAGTGTATTTACCAGCTGCTCTACCAGACTTCACTCATGAATGGGAAAGAAAGGAAATGGAAGGCACAAGGACCGTCTCCGAGGTTTGAGTGCTTTGTGCAGCGCCTGCCCGCAGTACTTTGTAAGGCCCCATGGCCTTTCTCTGCGCTTTCTGGCCTCCTGAGGGGATTTCATGCAGCAGTCTCTTTGGGCATGGCAGACGTGTGCCCTTTGGGCACTGGGAAGCTACAGGAACATTCCATGGGGTAGAAGATCAGCATGTAACCCCCAGTAAGGGGGTAGAATTAGTGTCACTCCCCTCTAGCCATTACTGCAGTTCCCTTTTTAGCTCCCTGTAGGGTTACCTCAATGCTAACAAACTACAATCCTTCTCAATTAGCAAGTGAGAAAACATCTAGACCCCAATGGCATCTGGTTTACAGGAATAATTTGTCCTGCTGGAGTAATGTCAGCTGGGCTTTTCTTTCCCTCATCTGTGGTATGTTGGAAACCACAGTGCAGGGGTAGCGTGTCTTTGTTCGTCTGCCTTCTTGCCTCATGGCAGTGGAAACCCTCTTGGTCTGTTCATGGCTGGGTTCTCCCTGTGCCATTATTTGTTGGTGTAGTTTTGTTGAAATCTGCTATTTCAATACCTTTGCTTTGGTTTGGTTTTGCAGTCTTCTAGTTGTTGATGCTGCCTCCATTCACACTGAAATTAATGTAGGGTTTGTTTGGGTATTTTTCCCAGAATGTTTATAGACTATGCCAAACATAGCCCAGCAGGATCCAGGTCTTTACTGAAACTAACTGTCATACATAGGATTTGTTTATCACTTCACATCCTTCTATCACAGATGTTTATCCTTTGGCTTGTTCCTTTTTCTAATTAATTTTTGATTGTAGTTTGAAACACCTTCTGTCTAACCAATTTCCCCCCAAAATCAAATACTTTATTTCTTTCCTCTCTACCTACAGCCATTCCCCCAAACTGCATGTGGTTTACTTCTGGTGGAAAGTGACCTTTAAATTCAACTATTTCAGAGATTTGTTACAAACATAAATATTTTGATGCTATACTGTTTCTCACTCTTCTGAATGATGAATCTGCATGTGCTATACTGAGTATTGTCCCCAGTTTCTTGTGAAGACTAATGACACAGAGTGTCATGAGGATGGCAGAGCTCATTTTCCATACTGATGCCCCAAAATTCTTTCTGGGGTCACCACTAAGTTATAGGTAGATAATTGAAAAATGACAACAATGCTAACAAAGGCAACCCTGACCAAAACAACATGACAGGCGACCAGCAACCCTTAAAGCATATAATTGCCTTATTTTCCAGCCAGTATATAGAAAGCAAATGCATGGAAAGAAATGAATTTCCCAAAATGACATCTCTGGCAAGCATGGAGAAGCCCAAAATTGGGCTGTTGAAGCTGTTACCAACTTCAGCTGTTTGTCTGACTGATAGATCCTACTACCACTTAAGATAAAGGCATTGCTGAACTACGGTTTTTAGACTGTGCACTGATAAACTTAAATACTCGGGGCAGCTAGTTCTGGAAAGTACCAGGCCAGGAGACTGTGTCAGGAGACTCTCTATCAGGAGAGCAGAGCAAAGGGCTGCAGACATGCTTCAGAGGACATGCAGACAATAGTAAACTGTAGGATACATGAGAGGGGCGAATGGATAGATTCTGTTTTTTCAAAAGACCAGTGTAAAATCAGTTTGTATAATCCCTGTTCCTGTTTTCAGGTTTTCTGCTTCTGCACTTGCACTTTCTTACTGAGTTCTGGGCAGCCTCTCCTTGCAAAGTCAGGAGAGATTAATGGAGAGAAGCAGAAAGCATGTGGGAGATAGCACAACAACCTCTGCGAAGTAATTATAATAGCTGTGTGACAACTCATTGGTATGCAAGTGCAACTGTTGAAAATGGTGTAAACTCCACTGACAAAAAATAGATAATTTGAAGGCATTAAGAGGAAAGCTAATACAAGGCTGATTGCAGGGAAAGGCACTTTGTTTAATTCTTTAGTTCTTCAAGTTACTCAAGGAAGGGCGTCGCTTTACTTCACAGTTTAGGTGCTTTGCTGAGTTTCTGTGGCTGATTTCTCTCATTGCAGTTATTCCAGTACAGAATTACTTATTGATGCTATGAGGTTACTGGGGTTTCAGGACTGATTCTAATGGTGGCCCATGTGGTTTAAGTAACTTCTGCCTCCAGCTCACCCAGCAACTGGGTCTCCTCTTGCTCTTCAGTTACTCCAGGAGGATCTTCTACCTGATTATTCTGTAAACTAGTTATGCAAAATAAGCTGGATTTAAGAGAGGGGGAAAAAGTAGCACACATATAGTGGAGGTGGTTGAGTCTTTTTGGATGGGGCAAGGTGGGACTTGGAACATTCAACAGTTTTGCTTCAGATTGTTAAAAAAGTTAGGGGTTGGATTTAAGCAGTTTCTCTCAAAACGGATTGATATGTAATTGATGGATTTGTTCAGGTAATCAAAGCCTATGCCCACAATGTATAAGTCACAATAAGGAAGTTTTCTGATAATCAGCCTTAGGATAATTTCTTTTTATGTCACCTCATTCTTCCAAATTAACACCTTTATTTCCATGAGCATTTGGAATTATGTCTGTTAGCATCATTTGCATAGACATTTTGGTAATGATGAAAGTTTTCTGGTTTTCTCACTCCTGTACCATGAACCTTCTGACAAGGTTTCCACGACAGCAACTAACATGTTAAATGTGAGTGCAGGGGAATGATACAGAGAAGACTCAGGTGCCTCTTTTTCTGACAACAGGGTAATAGCTATCAATGGTCTTCCTTGAAAGAAGAAATTAAATATGCCTCCTCTCAACTAAGAATACCAGACAAATCCATAATACGCCTTTTCTGTATTTCAACTAGACTGTCGTAGTATCCTTTACAGTGGGTAAATCAAGGAAAATATTTTAATTATTTTGAATTCACTTTGCACAGAAAAAGAACTGTGGGAAAAAAAGTTAAGTGTTTCTCTGATAATAGGTTTTCTCTAGCATACACAGCAGAAAAAAAATTATTTAATTGTATAATGCTTTCCAGGAAATAGGTCTTTGAATTCTTCTCCCAGATAGAGAGGCATGTGATTTTTTATTTTTTATTTTTTTAATAAAAAGCTGGAATCTGTATTGTGCTCTAAATGCAGACAGAATTCAGACTGAATGAGTTTCTTGTAGAAGTTATTTATCCTACATTTTTCTGAAGAAAATGATTGGTCACCAGAATGCAGAGAACACGTCACTTCTTGTGCTGTAAGTTGTAAGTTGCTGGGGGTCTGAGAGTGATCAATTTTTTTTTTCTCTTTTGTTTTTCATGTAAAAGCCTCATTTTTTGTTTTAAATTTCTATCTAATGCTCTTTTGGACCTTTTTTATTTGTGAGTCATTATGCTTCTTGCACATTAGCAGTACTGAGTTTTCCTGTGTGGTGTTACGGAACGGTCTGGAGTCTTAGATACTTGGAGGAGAGAAGCTAAATTGCAGGTGTAAAATATATGGATCTTAATTAAATCACAATGAAGAAGGCTTGTAACTTTGCTGCATAGGTTCAAGTCTGAATCAGGCACTCCCAATTGAACTTAGAATGGGAACATACGCTTCTTTTCTGATTTTTTACTTACTTGAGTGGAAAAATGGACTATGTGGTTTCTTTGCATTTGATTAAAGATATTTGCATCTCTATTATTTGCAAATAGAGAATGCAGACCTCAAAAACTAAGACTAAAGATAATAATTGATTGTCTTATATAAGCTTTTTAGATTTACTGGATCTCCTGCTAGTCGTTTGCTCCCTTTGATTTTGTCGTATCTGTCAGGGTCCTCAATAGTTCTTCTGAAGATCTAACACTATTGTACGAAAATCTATTATAATAATTTGTCTTCTGACTGTTTCTGTAATTACTCTAAATTGTGTTCCATAACAGGCAGAGGGACATCAGGCTTACAAAAAGAAATACTATATACCATTTTCTGTTGCGCACACACAAACCCTTTTTTTTTCCCTTTACTGCTGATTAGTACATTGTATTTAACCTTCAGAAGTTTAGAGGTTGCCAATGAATGGAGAAAACTTCTTTCTCTGGCCCTCTGGTGTTATTCTGAAAGTACTTTTCCATCTGTCGTACAGTGTGTCAAAGAACAAAACCACTGATGTTGGAGAGGATACGGGCATTCAGAGTTTGTATATGCAGAATTACCAGTTCTGATACATGAGATTCACTCCTAAGTTAATATGAAGATTTAAAAAGGCGGTGGAGCTATTATCATTGGCAAGAAATAGTTCTAAATTATTTCATTTACTATTAAGATGGAGAAAATACTACAGCTGTTACTGAATCAGAGGGTTAATTCATATTGGTACTTGTCTGATATCAATTTCCCTTTAGATTGGGGTTTTGATAAACATCTGAGGAGGCTTAGTTTTACTATTCCACCCACTGTACCAGCATTTTGTGCAACAAAATATCTTTTTCCTGATAATTTTCTGGGGAAAATAATATAAGCGATAAAACTGTTGAAATGTCAAAAAGTCACTTTACCAGCATACCTACAGTGGCAAAAGTTGCTGCATTCTACAAAATGCAATTACTCAATGGTTATTTTAGAGTGATAATATGCGGAAAATGTAATTTTAAACATATTGTAAAGATTCATTTAGAAATGGTAACTATAGGGAAGACCTTTGAGAATTAATCTAGATTTTTCTAAATGAGAACTCGAAAAGGTATTGGAAATATTTGAACGTCAGCATTCAATAACTGACTTTTCTTTAGAATGTGTCCAAATGATCTAATTAATTTAATTAAAGACTATGTTAATAATTACACTTGGAAATTTGATTGATCACAGAAAACAATCCCAGTGGGTTTGCATATGCTCAGGTTAATTGAAGAGCTGAGCTTTGGAAGGGAAGATTTGCAGAAGGCCCATTTCTCCTTTCTGGTAAGAAGAATCTTGTCCCTTTTTTATGTCTTTTATAGCACAAGTTCAAAACTTGACAGCAATAACCTTCGAACTGTATCTACATGAATCATACATTATGACTTTAATGAAAGATGATCTCCTGTGAGATTCTTTTGGTCACATTTCAAAGATTTATTCAAACTATATGAGGTTTTCTAAGAACAAAGGATAAAAGATACATTTTTTTTTTCCAGGACCTGGTTCAATAAAGCCCCCAGGCTTAAGCATGTCACTGTAAGGCTGTGACAGGACATGTGCACATGAATGAAATCTGAAAGTAATCTTTACAACGAGTATATTCTTATGTACTTTGCTAAAGAATGACTTCAGAGAGGTAAAGAGAAATATTTTTTAATGAGTTAGAGAAGTCTCCTGCTCAGAGCTGGCAGGAGATTCATGCCTGAGGTTTCTTTTTCCTGTCAATAGTGTGTCTCCCAAAAGTTACAGAATAAATGTGGTAGAAGAATATGTTTAGAAGTTACACGATGGGTATTTTGTTTGCAACCTTCATAATGAAGATATTTCTTTCTCCATTAATTAAGTGATATTTGCAGTTTCCCAAGAGGTTCTGCAAGACATTAAGGTGGCTAACAGTGTTTGTCACATCTCAGGAAACGTATCAGCAGCATGATGTATCTAAACTAACATTTCTTAGAACAGCATTACTAGGGGTAAACAATGTTCAAGGATTCTTCAAATCACTCTTTTCCTGCTCCTATGTAAGAGGAATTTAGGGCAGTGCTTATTGTCGTGAATAAGAAATATTCTTAGAATCTAAGCTGCCAGAATCTCCAAAGCTCACGCTGTAAACATTTCACTTCTACAGTGACAGCTAAGTGAAGATGCCTTGCTCATTATCCATAAAGAATATGTGGCACAGATGAGCTCAGAATGTAAATTTGTAGGGAAATGGAGAAAATAGAATTCATTTTCATGCAGAAATGTGTTGTTTTTTCCTGCTGCAAGATTCATAGAAAAATAATTAGTGGAAATCTAGCAAATCTGTTATGTTGGTAATACTGTAAAAATACTATTCAGCATCGACACAAATAAGAGAGGCTGGGATCACTGAGGTTAAATGTAAAATGGGAGGAACAAATAAGCACTTAATAATAGCTGTTCATTATAGGATTTTTAAATAGATGCAAGAAATTAGGAGAAATCACAGAATGGTAGGGTTGGAAGGGACCTCTGGAGATCATCTAGCCCAACCCTCCTGCCAGAGCAGAGCCACCTAGAGCAGGTGGCCTCCAGAAGTTACAGAATGTAAGGGAAATGTAAAAATGTAAAGGAAAGGTATGTAGAAATGTAAGAGAAGGGTATGTAGTTTACTGAGATGTGTTACGAAATGCATTAACCATGTGTTAAACTTCACCAGAGCTTCTGAAAATTTGGTTTTTAAAGAGAAACAAATAGTTGTATTTGGTGTATCTTTGTGAGCGTTATCAGTTAAATATCTGTTTGCGATTACAAAAATTACAGCCATTTTAATGACAGATTTAATTCTCTTGAAAGATGAGAGATTTACGACAGTGCAGAGAGAAGTTCGTTTGTTTACTAGTAGGTGAGTTCAGGAAGCCATGATTTAAGTTTCCCAAAACAATCAGAGGCTCGTTGGTATTTCTGGAGCTGTATCCATTATTTACATTGCTAGGCTGTGAGGATATTTGCAGCAATGTCACACTAACCTCCATGAATTCTTGATTGAGAAATAAAAAATTAACAATATGGACTGATGGGAACACTGGTATATAGAGACAAGTCATTTTGAGGCAAGCACAGCATACAACAGCTGTCAGTGACACAAATACAAGCTCACAGAAATCTCAGAGTAACATTTACTGCTGCAGGATTTCCACAGCAGATTGATTCCATACAACCCCCTGCCCTTTATGCTTACCCACAGAATGAAGACTTGAGACTAACTCACCATTTTCTTGGATTTCTAGATTTGATAGGTTGTCTAAACTTCCCTCAGCCATGGAAACGAGATTCAGAGTAATATCTGAGCTAGAGTTGACCTCTACCAGGTAATGTGGCCTTTTAGAGAAGGTCCAGCCAGGCAGCCCTAGCAGATGCCCTCTCCCCGTCTGTTCTGCACCCCTCTCCTTTAGTGAGGGGTCTGCTCCCCTGTGCCTGACTTTGTGGGGTACAAGGGGTGCCTGAGTAAATCAGCAGAAATGGGCATCCACAGCACTGCAGGGATAACAAACAGCCTAGAATTGGGGAAATCAAATACCAGGTGACAGCCTCATTTTATTAGACTGTGGAATAATGATGATTATTATTCAGAAGAACAAAAGTGAAAACCAGAACCCTTGTATAGTTTGTTTCTTAGTAACAGCTAAAGTAGAAACTGCCGCTGATGCCAAGGCTGGTACTAAACATTACCACCATTTCATAAACTCCTTCCGTTAGTCTGGTGATCTCAGCCTTGTTTGCTGTGACACAGGTTTTAATTTTGTGTTTACTCCTGAAGACTTGGCCATTGTTTTAACCAGTCACCTCCCTTAAAATTAAATATATAGCAAAGGAAAAAATGTAGCCACAGAGTGCGTACACAAAAGTTTTGTACAATGCAGCTTTCCAGGGGCCAAAGCAGACCATGCTTTCCACACCGGTGCATACTCCTGTGTGGTTCTGGATCCACCTTGGCAGTAGTTTGGTGCATTCTTTGTTGCTTCAGCGATGCTTTTGTTTCTTTTTTATTTGAAAATGGTGACTTAGCACTGAAATCTCCTTTAAATGAAATGGCATTTACATTTGGTTTATAATGATGTGACTCCTCTCTGCAGAATCTGCTTTTTTTTTGCTGGGTTATCGTCTTGAACTGCTGCAGCCCTGTAGTGTTCCCTTGGTTTAGACAGATGTGAGGGCCTAATTCAAAGTTCACAGGCAGGAGAGGTTTCATCTGCTTTGAAAGAGTCACTCTTGGATTGAGACCAGTATACAGGTCAAGCAGAGTTGGCTTAAACAAGTGAGTGAAGAGTCTTCACTTGTCTGCTAGAATTTTGTTCATACAATAATATAAGGACTTTGCAAAAAAGCAGGGATGGAAACCAAGATGCAGGGAGGTCAACTTCAGTGCTGGTGCTCCTTCAGAAACCTCACTTTTTCTTTTTCTTTTGTCAAAATGAAAAAAATGAGTGTCAGAAGATGCTATTCCATGATCCTTAGTTTTCTCTGGATAAAACAGAACTGGAGGCAGTTGAACGTGGCTTTTCCAATCTGTGAGGGCTTTTCAGCAAGGCCTGACGTTAGTATTAGAGTCACTGTATTGGAGGTTGTGTTGAAGTATTGCAGGTTCTGACCAAGGGTGTTTAAGAGGTACAATGTAATTGAAAAGCTTTCACATGGACTTATTAATTTTTTTAATCATTCACCATACATAAATCCTGGAGCAGAGAGCTTAAAGAAAAGCTGATTTATTTTTTATTATTTTTCGTACACAAGGAAAATTCCAAAAGACAAAGTCATTTCTGCAGGGCACTTGAGGGGTACCATTTGTTGCTGGATTTTATTACATTGTTTAGATTTGAATTCTGAAATGTACAGAAAATGAAATGTCCTGCTTTTTAACCATACCTGTAAAGCCAGAGGATCATCATGTGAAGAGAATAGGTGTTGCTTATTGACAGTTTCTGCTTCTTAATGAAGACTTTCAGTAGTGTCTGTATTTGAAGTATTTTACATAAATCACTGCACTATTTTCTTACTGCTGTAGGAAATTATAATCATCTCTTGCTGTGATCTTTCCCTCCAAGGATTGAGACTCTTTTAATATTCATAAATTTTAAGAATTCTAATAACTGTTGTGTTGGTGAACTCTGGATAACGGTCAGAAGTGACAGAGGAGGCTGTGAAGTTAGCCTTCTGATAGTATACCCGCACTGAGGGAGCGTTTATGGGTGAAATTTCCAATGTATTGGCTGCCATAGTTCACAGAAAGGAAAGCTTGCCACTATTAAACATACACCCAGGAGACAGGTATGAACCTACTAATGATGAGAAATCCAGAGTGAAGTATTTTAAATAGCTTTACATAGAGATTTGAGACACTGAGTGATACAGCTCTTTTATTTTGTCTGCCTATCAGTATTGAATAAACAACAGCTGTAGCTTAGAGACAGAGGAGAATTTCTCTTAGGAAATGCTTATGCTAAGAGCTTTTTACAGCCCTGTCACAGTTTAAATGGACTTTCAAGCTGTGCTGATGTTAAGTCCCCTGTTTGGTGCCAGAATGATGGAAGAATTGCCATCCATTTCCCAGTGACAGTGACTGTCTGTTTGCCAGAAGTCAGACATTTAAAAATATGACTCAAAATTCTGAATTTTATGACTCGCAGCAGTCATGTTCTCTGTAGCTGTTAGGGCACTGAGGCCTTTTACGTAATTAATTTTCTAGTAATATCCCCCAAATATAATAAAATTAGTCAAAATAAAGTACTTTGAGTAGTTAGAACTTAACCGATACTGACTAAAAAAATCTTGCACTTCCCTGTGAAGGGCCCATGTGTTGCTTTACCTTGGTGAAGTACTCACTGCTTTCACCATAATGACCTATCTCCATCCCTTTAATGCACTTGCAAACACATTGTTGCTATGAGATTATGAAGGAGAAAGCATTTATATCAGTTTAGCGTTTGTGTCTTTGCTTTAGGCCATGCATGTTTTTACCGGGGAAGTCCATAACGTCAGCTGTAAAGTTCCATTGCCCTCTTTGCAAGGCGGAATCAGGTATACTAGGTGATCTGTTCTCTGCATTAGTGCACCCCTCTCCTCTTCCCCACAACAGTATGAGCAGAGAAGTCTTCTTTTGTAGCATATCACAGAGATAGCTGAGAGCAGGCTCCAGTGGACTAGATAGGAAATGTTACCATGCTGAAAATATCCTGACAACAACTCTTTAAACAAAACTGGGAAGCTTAGATCAAGGACCTCAGTGGTCTCGGGCTGCCATAGTATGACATAAGGTATAGAGAGGAGGAAAGACATTTTATTTAAAGAAGACCCAAACAACTGGGATTTATGGGTCAAAACGTCTTCTATTTTACCTTTGCACATTGTGCTCCTCGCTCCCAGTCAGCAAGCTGCTACCTTCCCTGCTAACTGTAGTTTTGGAAGTATTTGGCTTACTCCTATGAAGAGTCTCATACTGGTTTAACAGAGCTATGGATAACCACGACCAGTTCTGAATACTCCCAGCAAAAAGCTGGAAAAATACTTGATTGTTTCTACCTCGGTGTAGCAGAGCAACGTGAACTGGAGATACACTCAAGCTGTGAATGTCAGGAATAAATAGACTGCTTACAAATGGCAGTGAAAATGGCCTATACTGCTGAGAGGAAAAGAAGATTTGGTTTCTTATTGTTCTGCTAGCTTTGGGTTGATAAAAAAAAGCGTCGTGTGTTTTGATGAGGATGATACAGAGTAATGGCTTTTGAAAGTGCAGTAGCTCTTTTCTTTAAATGTTTGCATTTTGGGCTGAATTTTTTAGACTGGGCTTTTCTGTTTGGCTGGTTTTGCCTCACCTCATACAATGACAACCAGGAGTAGCTCTAGCTTAGTGCAGCACGGGAAGGTGGCACTAATATGTTAACATCTGTTCACTACAGCAGAGGTACAACGACCTTGCTGTATCATCATTAATTTCCCCAAAACAAACCATCCAGAACTATTGCTAGTAGAAACAATTTGAAGAACATCAGCATATAGTCAAACTTATTTAGTCTTTGACATTGATAGAAGAGTTGTTGCTTTTCTGGCTGAAGCTCATCACCACCACAAAGGCCGGGCCCTTGCTTTACCCTAAGTGCTGCAGAAATGTTCAGCCCACTGGGGACAATTGGACTCACCCCTGTAGAAGGTGGAAATGTGCATCCAGCCTTTGGAAAACCTTGGCTAACTTCACAGGCTTCTTTCTTTAATCAGAATACATGTGAGCATTGACAAAGAACTTTATCTTCATTTCTGTGCCTCGCAGCCTCCAAGCACAACTGTATAAATTATGTAGAAGGCAACACATTCCCCTGGAATATGGGCATTTATATACATAGTATACCAGTTCTTCAGCTAGTGGAAATAGGCTACAGCGTAGCCATGCCAATTTCTGTCACTTGAGCATCTGGCCCAAGTTGTGCTGCTTCCTGTTACTGTCTCTCAAAACAGCAAACATCCAGTTAAAACTGCTAACTTGTGATGATGATATGACTGCTGTGGGAATCATAGAATCATTGAGGTTGGAAGAAACCTTGAAGATCATTGAGTCCAACTGTTAACCCAGCACCGCCAGGTCACCACTACACCATTTCTCTCAGCACATCTCCATGGCTTTTAAATACAGCCAGGGATGAGGACTCCGCCACTGTCCTGGGCAGCCTGGGCCAGGCCTTGACGACCCTGTCAGGGAAGAAATTGTTCTTCATGTCCTGGTGCAACTTGAGGCCATTTCCTCTTGCACTATTGCTTGTTGCAGGGGAGAAGAGCCCGACCCCCACCTGGCTCCAACCTCCCTTCAGGGAGCTGTCAAGAGCAAGGTCTCCCCTGAGCCTCCTGGAGAGGCTCAACAACCCCAGGTCCCTCAGCTTCTTCTCACAAGACTTGTGCTTTAGACCTTTCCCCAGCAGCGTTGCCCTTCTCTGGGCACGCTCCAGCCGCTCAGTGCCCTTTCTGCAGTGAGGGACGGTGTTCTGGGTAGGGAGCCTGCCTGCACACACGGAGCAGGGCCCCGCGGGAGCTCCCTGCCCGGCAGAGCACCATGTCCCCTCAGGGCTGGCACAGGTGCCTGGTGCCGTTTGACCACCCGCGAGACCACGACTCCATCTGACGCTGGCACCCAGCTCCCATGAGGGCCAGCACACGTGGCGTGCAGACCCCATGGGCCCATGGCCTCTGCCCGTGGCTCCTCTGGGAGCCAGGGCTGGTGGCCCTGTGATGGTGTCTCTGCGCTGCCCTGTGCGCCAGGCAGAGGTGGCTCATCCGCTCCATGGCAAACCTTGAGGAAACCAAAGGCTGTTCCCTTGAGCCCCGGTGTTTTTCTGGTCAACTCTACCAGCTGCCCAGAGCAGGCACAGGGAGGGCACCCAGATTCATTAAACTCCTGGAAGTTTCCAGAGATGGGGACTTCCTTGGAGCTCTGAGCCACAGTTCATTGTTAATGGAGTTACTGGGTTAAGTTCATCGTAAATGTTTGACCTGCTGTTTAGGAGCCTGATGATGTGTGAAAGCCTTGCTGCCAAAGAGGAGTGATGGTGATGCAATTTTAGGGGCTAATGATTCTGCTGACCTAATGTCCTCATACAGCTGCTTTCTATTACTGTCATTTAACTGGGACATGGTAGGCTCAAGGGACTGACTTTATATAATGAGCTGGCTGTACAATTATGGCAGCTACTGCAGGACACGGGCTAAATCTATCTCATTTTTGCTTCATCATCTATTTTTATATTATTCCAGCATAATGTGGACATTCCAAAAAATCTGAGTTTATTGCTAGGTGAAATGCACAGTGCTGATAATGCTGCGGGGCCGTTGTGAGGCAGGGGTGGTAAGGACCTGTTTCATAGCTGCCTTTCTGTGCTCTCCTCTTGCCTCAGTGCTTTGTAGCCTTACAAAATTATTGATGCCTGAAAAAGGATCCCCGGGGATCTTTGTGTTTATATTCTAGTTAGTTTCCTTCTTGTGAAGTTAAGAAAGTAAGCAGAGGGCATTAATGTAACTTTTACCAGAATTCAGGCAAAACAATTTGAACATTTCACTTGAAAATGCTTTGTTTATCTTGAATTTAAAATATAACTCATTGCAGTTACACTCTGGATTTTTCATACGTTCCTACTAAGGAATAAGTACATAAGTACTACATAAGGAATAAGTACATAAGTACTACATAAGGAATAAGTAATACGTAAGTACAAAATCCTAGTTTTGGTTAACTTCTGGCAATTGCAAAGATTATCATAGGTTATCAAGATGATCATATCATAATGCAGCAGTATATGTGGATCTTTTACTAAAGGTATGCAGAAAGTAGGCGTAGGTTTACTTTTAAAGGGGCAGCTAACAAAGTCCGTACGTTTTTACTACCTACAAAAACTTGGTACTTTAAATATTCAACTTATTGTGCACTGACATTTTCTCTCAGAGTTATGAGATTTATTCCCAATGTTAAAGAGGAACTGCTTGAAAAGTTCTGTCCGGTGCAGGTTTCTCTGTAAGAGTTCCAATTTGAAAGAGAAAACTGTGTAATTTTCAAACTGCTTTGTAACAGACACACAAACATACAGTATATTTAATCAACAGCATTGTATACCTTAGTTAAAACATATGTCTGGGGTTTTGTTTCCCATTTACTTACTTAGTTGGCAGAGTTTACTCAGATGTCCCCACAGAAACTTTTTATAAAAGACATTATGACTGAGATGTCATACATGAAGTGAGTTATCCATGGTAACTCCACATTTTGCATACTGGTTTATATATAAAATTTATTTGGAAGATCTTACAGAGTTAGCTAATATTAACTGAGCATCACTAATAATATTATGAAGAAGTTGAGGGCAGATCTATTTTTCACTGGATGCTAAAATCATTGCCTGTATACTTAGAGAGTTTCCATAAATTTGGAGTAATCTAATGTCGTTGTCCATAACAGTAACTAAACTGGGCAAAATTTAATTAAAGATACATATCTATGAAATATGAGTCTTGATTCCACCTGTTCTCCATCCAGCATAATCCACCCATGTATGTCTTTAATATATTGGATATTTGAGTGGGCAGTCATGTGTGACAGCGGAGATAGAATATTATGTTTTGGAAGACCCAGAGACCTGGCCCTGCAGTGTATGCAGGTAACCTCTCAAATGTGCTTTCAGGAGCAAGGGCTGAAGAAGAGCATTTTAGCCACACAGCTCCTATGAGGCTGAGGACTTTACAAGTTTTAAGGCAAGTGAGGTCCCTACCCAGTTTGGTGTATCCCCACACAACGGCTTATTCAATCAGAATAATTACTTGGAGATAAGGAGGGAGCATGGAGTCACAGGAAAAATGGCCAAGGGCAGGAGGAGGATGGGACAATTGCTTGCTGCAGCAGAGCTACTTCACTATAACTTAAAGTATCTGTGGGACTGTGGCCTAAAAGACAACAGAGCCATGAATTGGCTGGCTTCAGCGCGGAGCAGTTCACTTCAGCGGCAAAACTGGAGGGCACTAATGAGCCTTCATTAAGGCCCTGAGCAGCCTCACTTGGCCATGGCCTGTCAGCCCCAGCTGAGTTTATGATGTTTATGCACTTCTGTGTATGTGTGGGTACACGTACGTATATTTCATTAGCTGGCTTAATCTACAGATGACTTTTTAGGATTAAACTGAAGCTTTAAAAAATGCAGTTGTTTTCATTGCCCAGGAGATAGCCCATCTGAGACGACACCAAAATTTCTCTTTTCTGAAAATTCTCAATTTGGCTGGCTTGCTTACTATTGTGAAAGGAGGAGTTGCTATAAATAGACGTCTGAAATCCTTCACAAGCAGTTTAAAAATAATATCCAAGACTTTAATTAACAAAAAATAGTGTTTTAGTTTAGAGCTTTATCTAAGCATTAATCAGCACAATATTAAGAACATAAATGGAAAAAAGAACGTACGTGAGTTAACATTTTTGGATAGAGTTCCCTTTTCCTGATACTCAGCCACTTTGGGACCATTGAGGATTAGGTTTATAACTACATATGCAAGGTTGCTGGGTAGCCTAAGGAATGTGGATGTAAAAGAGAGTTTTACTTTGCTTTCCAGCATTGCTTTTAGAAAGCAAGGAAGAGGTAAATGAAAACTAATGAATCAAAACTGACTTAGCAAGGAGGTGATATCTGTTGCCCTTCATATTTTTGTATGCTTATGGTGGAGATATTTAAATGTGTTAAAATAACAATTTAGATTTACAGCTCTATTTATCATAATTACTTAACTAAATTTGACTACATACATTAGATTCTGGTGTTTCTTAGGTGTGGTGCTTTAGGAAGTATTACAATATGGTTTGGCTTATTTTTCCTAATTTTGTCAAGACTTAATGTGCCAGACATTACATTGCAATGTTACTAAAGGGGTAGGCTTGTTGGTTGGTTTGGGTTTTTTCTTTTTCTTTTTTTTTTTTTTTTTTCCCCTTGTTCCACTGCTGTTATCACCATGAACCAGCGATATTGTGGCTAATTGTTCACGTAATGGAGTGCAGAGGTAGTGAAGAATACTCAGGATAAGGCTGGTTTCTTTGCACACCTGTCACAAAACAGCTCCAACAGCTAAAATTTTGTTCAGTGGCATGGACTGTGAATCACAATCAGAAATATGTTCTGAATCCTGAGGAGCCAGGCTAGGGACTGCTCCAGGCGAAGGAAAAAGGGGAAAAACCAACAGGCAATCAATCTTACATCTGTCCCAGCCCACAGATGGATGCAGAAATTAATAGAAGGCTGCAGCTCAGTGATCCTCAAATTGTAATTTTAAAGACTGCCCAAGCTCAGTGAAACAAACCTTTAAAAGTAGTATTTCACGTTTGTTTAGGTAAATGCCAAACCAATCGCAAATCCTTGTCCAATTTCTGCCCTTGATCCCCTTGTCAGTGCAAATCCTAATTAGTTATCCTGTAAGTGTGTTTACTGCAGTAGTTTCAGGACTCCTTAAGCAGCAGAGGTATTGGGTAACAACGAGAGAGAGTGACACTGTCTCTTCCACAATTGTTTGCTGGTCAGGTGTTTTATGTCCAAGAAATGAAACTTTGTCTCTAAAACGTTGCGTAACTTGACTCACTGTCTCCTACTTTCCTAACTCTGATGGCAGAGTTTGAATGAAACATGAGCTGCGCATTCTGCCATGTGTTCCCCTCATTGCTACGCAAAAGTTCAGTCAGACTGTATGACCTGAATGAAACTCAAAAACGTGAGTGCCGGCTTACATACATCAGAAACTATATTCTAGTAAAATTGCATTCTGGAATATCTGTCTGCTGAAGGAAAACAGCTCTCAGGTCAGTGGTAGAAGAAAGAGAAATAAAATCAATTCCATCTTGTCACTGACAGTCTCAATCTTGTTAATATTTTTCTTCTAGGTTTATATACTCTTCTTATTCTCAAAATCCTCTTTGCCCAATATTCCAAAGGAATTTCTAAAGACCCAAGTACAGTAGAGACATGGTTTTCTTAAGCTTATTGTAAACATTTATTTACAGCATTTTGGGGTTTCTTTAATCCTGCTTTGGAAATGGTGATTTTCACAGTTAAGCACAGAAAAGATACTCACTGGAAGGACTGCAGCCCTTTCAGTGAGTGTTCTGTAAAAGCACATGTGTGAGTTTGAAACAAGATGAGCTAAACATGAGCAGACAGCGAAGGACTTCTGTGCATTTTCTTTCTTGGACCAGGACTGAAATAACCCCTTCTCTTATTCCATAGGAGTCTAGGAAGGTAGAAAGATACTGAAGGTGAAGACTGTGGTTTTCAAAATGTACAGGATTCAGGGTGATATGAGAAGCTGAAAAAGTAAAAAGGAAAATATCTTCTCAAGAAAAATGATAACACAGAAAAAGGGCTTCACATGTGGATACAGTGAAATGGTTACTGATTTTCAGACAAGTGATACATGAGAATCTGGGCTCATAATGTGTCCCTTTCAATTTTTTTCCTGCTTTTTTATCTCTGAGCTTTAACACAGAGAATTTCATATATATTTAATACAAAAATGACATTAAATGAGCTTTCCAGTTTTACATTTAAGAAGCTTTCTTCATTCAAGAAGATTTCCTTTATTTCTTTGTGGTAAGATGCTGGCTTGAGATACATAAGAAACAGCAACTGTTAGGATACTGTGTTAGAATGGCAAACACCGTCTTTTTAATTAATTCTGGAGAGTAGGAACTATGCACCTCAAGATAAGACCTTTCTAAATGCCAACAACCGTAAACATAGTTTAAAAGATTGTTTACTGTATTTGCAGTTATCACCATATCTACATTTTTGTCAGGATTTGTGGGATTTCTTGTGTAGAATGGGAAGTTCTGAATTGATTGCAACTTTCATGAGTAGCACAAAAGCCATTTTTAAGGATGTTTTCTGTCAGTCACATATAGCTTCTAGCACAAGAAGAATAAATTGCAGCTTCCCTGAGAAAGTGACATAAACCCATAGTTTTTTTTATGTCACAGTGGGATTATTGTGAGAAAGGCAGGAATCCCTCACCCAAGCTGTGATTTCTCTTGATGAAATTGCTGCATTCTTGACAGTACATAAAATGTCGGGGGGGAGAGCAAGAAACAGTAAAAGACTGTCATACTAGATACAAATCATCAGTGAGAGCAGTAAGCTATTGCAGGTAGGAAGAGCCACAAAGGAGGCCACTAGTCTTATAAAGCAAGATCCGGTAGTTGTGACAGGCACATTGTCTACACTCCAGTTCCCACTCTCTGCTCCTCCCCTTGGCTTGTCTCTGCTCCCCTCCTTCTGTAATAATTAGCTTATTCTCAAGACATGATTATAGGTACTTTCCTTACCCAGGGTTGCCCAGGATGGGGATGAATAAATTGATTCTGTGTCTCGGGTGACTTGGCTACAGATCTCAGTGGGTGCTCTGCTTAAGGAGGTTGATATCTGGCAATACCTTCTCAGAGGATTTAATTGAGCAATCACACTCTGATAGACAGACATTTTTTTGGTAAAAGCCTACAGCAAAGAATGACTTCCGAACTGCTATTCTTTGTCATACGCGTCATACCGCTCTTGTGTCTTCATTCACTGACTTCTCAAACATGACAGATGATACAGCTGCTGGTCTAGAAATTACAAGTTTCAAGAACTGGGGGAGGGGGATAGGGCTGAAGGGGAGGAAGATATCAGTCATACAAATAGAATGGTAATTCACTGCATTGGGGTACATAAGCTTGAATAAAAATATCTGTTAAAACTTCTAGATAATTGTCAGGTTTTTGCAGACTGACAACAGTCAGCTCATTAATTTCATGAGAGTTATTTGACCTATAATATTAAATTAATGTGTTTTACTGTTTATTAATTAAACATTAGCTTGAGGAATGTCATTATTTTAAATAGAAATACTCCATCTCTGTCTCCATTTATATAGTGATGAGTATGCTGTTAAAGATCATAGTCCCTATGGTACGAGGATCACTTTACAGAGTTTTCAGAAGTATCTCAGGCTCTGTTTGTATCCCGGTGTCCAGCCTGGATACAGTGTGGTCTTCTCAGCTGTATAGCTAGAGCTGGTGAAGTGGTTCACTAACATAATGCTGGGATGACCGCCTGGTAACCTGTCCTGCTGTGCAGATGTCAGCATGCATTGCTCATTTCTTAGCAGTGTCACTGTATTGAGTTATTTGTGATTTCATTTGAGAATGTTTCATTAGTATGCTTGGCTTAAGAATGCGCTGATGAAATTTGATAAAAAATGTTAAGCTGGGAGGAATTGCTAATATAGAAGAGTGTGGTATGTTATCCAGGAAGAGATGGATGGTCTTGCAGGTTGAAATAAAGAAGTGAATTAATGTTAGTAATACCAAGTAAAAGGTCATGCTTCTAGGAGCTAACTGGAATTCAACTGCTGAACAGGGATTTATTTGACACTAACTTGGAGAAGAAAGATACGGGCATAATCAGTAGTCTAGTTGACCACTGGATGACTATAAAGCAACAGGAAGATACAGCTGTATAAAAAAGAAATGCAGCTTTTGGATATATAAGGTGGATTATTAAAATAGAAGAGTAATTATATTGCAAGGCATTAGTGGGTCCCCGGTTAGAATAGTCACATTGTTCAGTTATATTCACATTACTTACGTAGGTGACAGAGAGGCACCTCTGAAAGACAGTTTAGAGCAGGATTTATGAGAGCTTCAGGAAACTCCTCTCCAAATTCTGGTGTTCAGCTAGGTTTTGGATATATCCTCTATGATACATGCTTTTAGTAATTTTCCTCCAAGAAAGATGTAATTAAATCGCAGTAAGTAGAGTGTAACCCTACTGAGTTTATTAGTAGAGAGACCTTCTAGTGAGGGAACACTAACAGAGTGACATGTTAAGCCTAATGGAGTGCTAGCAGAGAATGGATGTGATGACCTAGATAAGGTTCACACTGGAAAGGGAAAATAACTGCTAATGCTAAAGAATCTTGATGAAGAGGAATAAGAAAGAAAAGGTGATGGGTTATTTGTAAGTAAATGGAATTTAAATAAGGTAAGTTCTGCTTGTGTGAGAGAGATTTTGAACAGTCTTCAAAAATCCTATTAGTGACAAAAGATACACATTTCAAATGGAGCTAAATCTGGTTTTGAATCAGGTTAAATTAAATAACTGTTTGTGATTGCACGTACCTTGTTGTGATATGACGGGAGTTCATTTCCATTGCTAAATTCCTTTGAAATACTTTTTTGAAGTATCCGTAGATGTTTTCCATTGAACAGAAGCTCTGCATGCAAATTGTCTTTTTAACTATACAGGCTGAGCTCCATTCAATAAACTCTGTGCTCTGCTCCCCCTCCCCTCAAACTGGGTCATGGTCAGTCAATCCCTCTCCTGCTCCCAAAAGCTGGAGAGAGTTGGTGCTATCTTTGAAAAGTGACTGTTGACACCAATGTAAAGATCTAGTCTCATGCAGATGGAATTATAGCTAGGTGTCAGTCTTAAGTTTGTAAGGAGATTTTTAAGGGTTTTTCAACCTAGTGAAGTGGCGACAATATTCTGACATCAAGTTTTCATAGATTCATAGAATGTC
>VZZY01020294.1:0-36677 GCA_013400335.1 Eurystomus gularis | reverse complement strand
TCCATCATTCTTTGATTCTATGATTTAAACCCTGCTTCTCTGTGGGAACATAGCTGTCCTCCTCATTCAGATGTCCTCCTCATTCAGAGATCAAAAGGAAACTATTCCTCTTCAGGTAAGACTCACAGTCTTTCTCTTCAAGGTAAGACATTATAACCTGTTTTTCAGGAAGATGAGCTGGATCACTGCTTTCAAACCAGAAAAAATTGTGATTCTTGTGTTTCACAAAATCATAGAATCACAAAATATTTTGGGTTGGAAGGGACCATTAAAGGTCATCTAGTTCAACTCCTCTGCAATCGTTCAGTGTCCAGAACACTGGGCCAAATCTTGAAAGAAGTATCCTGAGATGGTTTATACCCATATGTCCTAATCACAATGTTTTTCTGAAAGACTGTATTTTTCAGTATTCCTTCTGAATTTTGCCACTGAAGAAGAGATTCAAAATAGACTAAGGAGTCAGTGAAGGGACAACAGTGTGATGCTGAAGACTAGTGCTTACAGCACTTGGCTGGAAGTATTCAGTTCTGCTTTCAGGACTGACTAGTACTAAAGAGTCAGGAGATAAAACCTTCAGGGAGGAGAGGATTTCAAGACGTGTCTTTTACTGAGCACAATGTAACAATTACAGAAGGACTGTAATCAGAATATGTTCAAGTTTATGACATGGTCTACAAATAGAGAAAATGAACTGAAAACTTTAATGTAACTTTTGCCCTCTAAAGTCTTCAGTTATAAATGACCATAGCAAAATGTTGCTCTGCCACTGTGTAATCTTGATTCTGAACATGCATTGCGAAGAATTTGGATTTATGCTTTCTATGCATTTTACAGTACAGACCAAGTAAACAGAATATAATAATTAAACAAGGAAAAGTCATTCTATTTTGGATGGCACTAAAGACTTTTTAAATTACAGTTGTTAAACTCTATCCATGATTTTTACTGATCTCCAGAACAAGCCAAGAATTACTTGTCCGTAGCTACCTCTACTTTTTTTTCCCCTCTTGACTGAAAACAAACCTCTGCAGCTTTGTTTGGTTTTTTTTAAAATTTTGTACAACAGTTATATATAATAGATGACATGGGCAAAATACTATGAAAGATTCATTGGCTTTTTTAAGAATTCTTCAGATATTCTGCAGATCAACCTTCGTAGTGAAATACTGCTTCAGATAGTAAGAGAAGGCAAAACTATTTTATGCTTAACAGTATCTCCAGAAAAGTCTCCTAGGAACAATAATGGAGGGATTTCCAATGGAGGGATTTCCAATTGCATTGTTTGGTTGGTCAAAACCAACTCTGTCATCCAGAACACGGTTAAGAGTTGCTAAATTAATTACCATGTGGCCTTTTTAGAAGCAAATCTGCTAAGCTGTTACTGCTAGGTTAAGTTTGAATAAAGATGCTTTGTATATACTTTTTAAGATAATGTACTTCACATACCACCTACAAATGCCTAAATGGAGCTACATTGTATTATGATACTATTTCTGATTATTACTAAAAGAAATCTTAAAAAAGCTTCTCACATGTGAAAGCTTTGTTCTTTTTTAATGTTTGCTTCAGTAGACATGACAGTATTTTAAATTACAGGGATCAAATGGATCAAATACATCTTCAGCATGGATGTTTCCTCTGAAAACACATTAATATGACTTGAATATTTTACTTGCATAGTTTGTAAAATGCAGCTGGAGGATAGTAACAGAGATGTCAAGTAGTGTGGTAGGTTGCCAGGTAAAGGGAATGTGAGATGTTTCCTGCTGCTCACACAACCTTTAAGATGGATCCAGTCATGACTTTTTAAATAGCTGGAAGTGCAAAATAATGAAACTCCAAGGACTATTCCATCAAAATTAAAATATAGCATTAAAGGGAAAAGGCTGTCATCTTGTATCAACTTAATGCACTACAAATAATTACTACTCCTATAGGACCATCACTCTCCATCTGAAACAGATCAGTTGACAAGTGCAAAATTCTAAGCTTTTGTCAGCCTACTGGTGAATATTTCTAACTCCTCCATCCCAAGCCTGTAAATCAAGAAAAAACGTAGCTAAAATAAGAACACACCTTCCATAGTGGTCTAGTAGACAAAAAATACCTCATTACTTATATATAATTTGTGTTATTGGAATACCTAGAAGCTAATACCTGAAATGCTAAGCCATCATGGTAGTTATTGCAGAAAATACTCTGGAATGTAACAGATGACGTATGGAAAAGAAAATAGAGCTATAAATGCCCAGTATCACATACTATGCCAGAAACATGCTTGGAAAAAAGAACTGAGATTTTTGTGTACTTTTTATGATCCCTGGCCATTAATTCACACTGGAAGTGTACCCATGGATGAGCAGTTTAAGGGTATAACAAACTATTTCACCCCGGGTGAGAGGATGCAGGCAAAGAAAATCATCTAATCATGATAAGATGACAATAAAATTACTATTGATCAGTTTTAAAGAGAACTGAATGAGCAATATACGAGAGTCACTAATGCCGGTCTCCAGAAGCTTTTCAAAACAGATACAGAATGGGGCAGTTGTGAAAGCTTCCTCATGTCCTGATATGCTTTTACTCTCACCAAGACAAACAGCCAGTTTCATCTTTGCCCACAACAGTGAGATCATCATTTCTAACTGGCATGTAAACTGTTGTGGAGGTATTCCTCCCACCTAAGTTTAGTTGTCTAAATTTAGTTGTCTACAGTAGGCTTAGCTAAATTTAGTTGATTAACTAAGGGGAGTCCTTCTTTACAGTCAGTATAGTGAAACAGGCCACTACAGAGGGAGATTCCTTATACATATCTTAGATACTTCCTTTAAATTCAGATTAATTCTTCCTGGAAATCTTGGGGACTACAAAGAAAGCTGACATTGATTTGCTTAGATTTAGACAGGCCTAAATGAAGTAAGAAAACTCATAGTAGGTCACCCAGAAAATGGATTTAGGCCACAAACTCTTCCCATGTGGGACACAGAAGAGTTATGAAAGGCACCAGGAGAAGGCTTAATAATATATTAAAATGTGCTTTGGATAGGTGGTTATTTAGATCTGTAGTACACATTTTTATAGGTTTAGAGTTGTTTGCATAGTGGAATTAATATTAACTTTTATAACAAACTAACAATTCTATTTGTAAAAAAGAAGTGTCATAAGCCTAATTTTAACACTTGTAAATTCTTTGTAACTTAAACCTTAACTAAAATAGGTCTTAGTTTAATTTATGTTTCAAAGTAGTTACTCTGAAGCTTGACAAGTTTTGCCAGTTTTGGGAGACTGTATTATAGTATCTTTAAGGAAACCTTCTTTCAATTTTCATCCATTATAACTTTATATTAACTTCTTTGACTCAAAACCCTGTAGCCATTTACATACTTGCTATATAAAAGTAATGATGACCCTTTAGAAAACTTATTTTTCACCTCTTGTTAGGTGAACACAATGTCCCTGGTACAACATGTGACTTAAAAATACAGAGTCACCATATGACAATGCCAGGCACGTTGGAGAACTCAGTTCTAACATGGTACAATTCTTCGATATTAAATCTTTCATTCATGCCACTGTGTGAAGGTCAGATGTTAATGTTTGAGTTGGTTAAGGACTGTGGAATGTTTTGCTTCTCAGCTGAGAATATTCTTCCCAAGCAGCCACAGAGCTTGTTCCTGGGCCTAAATCAAGACTCAAAACATTCCATGACCCTTTGCCTTGTAAACCAAAACATCAACATCTGCCCCACATACCACCCTTCCAGAAAGAAGACTCATGGGCTGAAACGTCATCAGAAGTATTCTTACATATTATTTAGGAAGACTTACCTTCAAGCCACAACAGAGGTTGTAAATAATTAATTGGATCAAAAACTCCATACATTTATTAATAGGGTTTTCAGCTAATACAGCTTTGAAAGAGCAAATCCAGGAGATGTCAGCTTCTGCAGATTTTACTTTTATTTTTGTAAATAATTTGTTCATGAGAGTAGCCAGAAGGAAGTATTCTCCAGACTTTCTGCTGTAATGGAGTGTGTGCTACAGCTTTTAAAACATGGTGGTGGGAAAGACTAATTTACTACCTTCAATTTCACACCTTTCCATAGAGTTTCTCCAGGTCACTACCTTACTAGAGACAGAACAAATAAGCTGTTATTAGAAATGAATACTTCAGTAGCATTTCTACTACCATTTTCTATTTTTAATTATGATATTCATCATTAAGCTTTGTACCTCAGATAGTTGCTTATGTTCAGAACTATTTTTTTCTATTTTTGGATCTGGTCCTTCAGCACTAAACATTTCATTCCCACACAACGGCCTTAAAGAGACACTAAGGCCTCATAGGAAACTACCAAAAAAAAGAGTTTAGAAACCACTACCCTTGCAGCATGTACACAAACTGTAGCTGCCAAGTAACAGAACCTCAACATCTCTAATAAACCACAGTTTCTTCCCTGTGGTTCCAAAAAAAGATCATGGTCATCCAGCTGACATGTATACCGTGACAGTAAGCTGTGAAAATGTTTGCTTATTACTTAATCCACTGCATATTTCCTGTTTGTTTTTACGCACAGAAAGCTCTCCACAAAAGCAAGCACTTTTTTGTGAGAAGCATCTACCTCTATTAAATCAGGAGTCAACAACACCTTTGATTTTATGATGTAATTCTACTGAACAGCTACTTTAAATTACAATATACTCAGTAACAGATTGGGATCAGGCAATGATCAGGATGAGCCCAAACTGAGACAAAGGAAATGTGCTCCTGTGGGAAGCTGTCACTAACTCAGGTCTGCAAGGGGTCCGGGAGTGATCCAGGATACCTGCAGAGAACGAAGCAAGTGATCCAGTACAATGGCTTGGGAAGTTCAGATACTAGCATCCAGGAAAACTTGCTGCAGAAAGCTGGCATAAAAATGGGTGCAATCCACTGGAGACTGGAGAAAGTGTGGAGATCTGGAAGGAAGATGATGATGGTTTAGGACGAGAGCACCAGAGCCACCACTAACTTCCCTTAGAAGACTGCACCGCGGATAGAAATATGCAATGTGAAGACTGGGATGTGGGATGCCTCACATTTCAGAGGACTCTTCACCCAAAATAATTCCAGTACCTCCCTAAATGACATAATCTATGCCAACAAAAGCACTTGTCTGTTGCCATAGCATTTTTACAAGCATAGCTGTGTTTTCTGGTGAGTATGGCCTTTCTCATCCAGCTAAATGACATAAATATGTGAGGGAAATATTTTAAAAGACACCTCTCCAAAGTTAAGCAAGATGTCTGTGGCATGACTGAAAGCTTCTAATTAAATAATGGTTTTCTTCCATCTCTCTGAATCATATCAAAATTCTTAACTTCTCATCTGTGTTAGAGATTATATTTAAGAAACTGCTCTGAGATTGTTATAATTATGGGATTTTTTAATGCATCAGTAACATTTACTCAGAGTGGATATAGTATGTCCTCTCCAAATGAACATTACTAAAGGAAGTCTTGAAAACAGGAACTTAAACTAAAAACACTGACTGTTACTTACACCAACTTAACTACTAAAAATTATAGGACACAAGGCTGAAATTACTACTAAATCGATTTCTACTAAATGATTACTAAATTTCTTTCTAAGTAGTTAGAATATACTAACACAGAACACCAAATGTGGTATCATTACATACAATTTAAATAGCTGGTTTTGGTGCAATTCTTACATCTTGCTTTAAATTAATGATCATAAAATTTTGTCTTAAAAGGTGGGAATCAACTGGCATTTCTTCTTTGCTGCAGTAGCTTTTAAGCAAGTTATGGAAGATGTTGAGTCAAGAAGTGCTCTGAAAGAGGAACACAACAGAGCGGGAAATGAGCACCTTTTCTTTACAGCTTATTTTTTTTTGTCTCAGGTCAGACCTGGGAGAATATCCCCATTTTCTTAAGTTTCATCAGAACTGTCTAAAGCAAATATGACATGTAGCTGAGACTACTTTAGTAAATTGTATAAACATCTTTTCTGGTATTTCTTTCTAGAGAAAGGTTGGAGTCCAGTTATTTGGGGTTTTTTTTAATTTAAGCCTGTGTGTTAGGAAATGTAACACAGATTACAGTGCTCACAAATTTTCTCAAATCAAGCATTTTTTACCATGTCCTTTTGATATGTGTTTATTCTTCTGGTTTGATCCAGTTCAAGTTTGAGATGAGTTATTACATCATCTTCCACTGCCATGAACACAAATATATTTCTGTGTGCAGAAATAGCTTCTGGTTTTGATTAATAATTTTCTACTTATATGAAGTTGTGTTCAATTGATGTAATTTTCCCTCTAAACAAAACACACAAATTAGAAAATAATCAAAGTTTTTTCACATAGAACTAAGAGTATCAACTACTAGTAGCAAGTACTACTAGTTTAGATGACCATTTATTTTTTGTACAGGGTTGCTGTACTAGTTCCTAAATACTGCATCTATTTCAACAGAAGAGCAATAGAGGTTGCAAAAGTTACTGGGGAAAATAATAACCTGAAAGCTAGAGGGTGTGGAAATATCTAATTAAAGTTGGAGTAATAATCTCTGCTTTGCTGATTTCCTTTGTACAGAGGAGAAACCCAGCAATTATCATCTAAAATAAATTAGACTCTGTAGCCTTTCTGAAAAGGAACAGTGTGCTGTGTTGATACATGAAAACATAACCTCCTCCTGTCCTTTGGACATGCTTAGAAGGTGTGTCACTAAAAGTAGCACTGATGGGCTTAGGGTGGGCTTAGTCCTTCATTAATAGCAGGAAGCATCTAATGCACTCCCTCTGTTGAGTGGTGTGAATGCCAGCACGTGGCTGTACAGCCCTTTTCCAGCGATCACACCAGCGCCTATGCAGTACACGAATAAGTCATATGAACACCATGTAGACACACATCTTTTTCTCACCTCCGTATTTTTATCAGAACTATGTTTACTGATGGATTTTTTTTGCTGTCAGTGAAGTAAACATGGAGCTCTACCCTGTGATGTGAATATGTAGCTCCCTATGGTGTGGTGCAGGAACCTGCTGAGCTGGAAAAGAAATGGCAAAAATAAAGGGTGGTTATCAATGTAATTCCAGTTTGTGGAGACTGTAGCTGAGATATCATGTTGTCAAATCTGCCAGTAAAAATAAACTTCTATCTTGGTATTTCTTTTTTCTTCTTCTTCATATTATTTAAAATTTAAAATTTAAAATTTTCATTATATAATTTGTTCTTTATGTTTCCCACTGTAGCTTCTTGTTCCACCTTGGTGTAGCTCCAAGCAGGGAGTATTGCTGTGGGTAGATCTCCAGGAACCATTTAATCTAACCTGGCTCAGAGCAGAGAGAGAGTATAACAATTGTACTAGGTGATTTCCACTCTCTTCCCTAGCACAGAAACAATGCAAGGAAATATTCAGGAAAACAAAGCTAACGTGAACAGACTGCCTATGTACTTACTTCCTCCTCTCCTTTGTTCTCTCAGTACAGAAAACCTTCAACTCAGAGGCACAGAGCCCTGGGCATTGCATTTCATTGGAAACTTAGGCAAATTTAAAGCAACATGCATTTCATTTGCCCTTCACTACTCTGTTTATCTTTTCTATTACTTATCACAAATTAATCATGCAGGAAAATTCAATAACATGCAAAGATCATGCCAGAGGTGGTAGCTTTGTCCCAACCACCCAGAAAGACAGCCTGAAATGCATTATATTTTTAATAGCTTGTTAGTCTGAGTGTATTAATTGGCCTTTCTCTTCTCTGCAGGTTTCTGTACTTCACATGTATTATGTCAATAATTCACAACTCAAATTACATTAAAACTTTGTCATCATATCAATAGTGCAAACATCTAATGAATTTGCTAATCAGCTCTTACAATTTACAGAGTATTACACAATGTGCTGCCAAAAAATAGGATGAAATCTGCACACTGAAATACTGACAAAGTCTTTTAGTTTGAGGTCATTACTTAATGATAGACTATGGCTCTGCAGAGGATCAAAATGCTATTTTACAGTGGATTTCGAAGTTTCAAAATTGGGCTTTGTTCCAAATTAGAATTATTCCAATATTCCCCAAGAAGATGAAAAGCTGAGAGATGGAAGTGTGGGGAGAGAATATGTTAATGAATCAAAAGTAAAAAAAAAAAAAGACAATCAAATAACTGTAACTTTTTGAAACATTGTTCCAAATATACCAAATTGATTATTTCAACATTCTGAAAACATTAATCTCCCCCTGCAAAATTCATCCAAAATATAATTCTGGTATCAACTTTTCTGCTAGATGCTGGGACACAATTTTAAACTGTCTTCTTATTTTTACTAGCTCTGAGTTTTACTGACTTTGATTTACACTGAATGGCAACTGATGAATCTCATTAGCAGAATGGATTACATTCATTACTTTCTACTTCAGATTTAAGATGCAGTGATGTAAATTTCTTTAATTCTTCATCTGTTAAGTACACATTACCAAATCTGTGGACACAGAACAAACTATAATATGAACTATCTAAAAAAGTATCATTACTAGATATGCTCCTACCACATAACAGGTCTGAATTCCTACTGAGATATTTATATTTTTTATATTTAGCTACTTATATATATGTATATATGCTACTAAAAGTAATGACATTTCTGTTATGGATTTCATATTTAAAGAAAAAATCAATCGCAATTATGTTCTAAAATATTGAAATAGAACCAAATCTCTGTAACACTAAACAGATTTTTGGATCAAAATGTAAGGTTACAAATACGGCATATATAACATTTTATGTGATTTCATGAAGAGCACTCACATAGTCTTTAAGTCACAAAGATACCAAATTATATTAAAAGAAATTTCTGTCCTTCATATAGCAGGAATTCAACCTGGATACCTCTTCCCATGGCAGTATTCCATTATAAATTACAATTAACTAATAAAATCCTCTGATTTGTGTGTGTGCATTTGTGTGTTTGCATGTGGGGAAATTCACTAGTTCTTGCAAAGAAGTGGATGCCTCCCTTTCATTATCTTCATATTTCTTTGATGAAGTTAGAGGAACACCACATTGAGATTCAGGGTTCTTTATATAAAATATGCAAATAGCAGCTATAAAAGATTCAGGTGATCTGCATAAAGTGCCCTCAGGCAAGGTTCATTACACCTTAATGGAACCAGAAATTTTTTAAAAACATCCCATGTGCCCATGTTTAACTGCCTGAAATAAACCATGAGCTGAACAGTGCAACACTGACTCATTTCCTCAGTAGGTGTTTTGCTCATGTAAAGACCCTCATAAAGAAGACAATTAGCAAGAACCTAAGATACATTGCAAAATGCACAACAGCAGTACCACTAAAGAATCTCCAATGAGCAAGAAATTTTGGTTTAAGCATTACTTAGGAGTTTACTGATCCTTACTGTGTCTTAGCTATGCTGGTCTGCCACCATCCCTGCTGTCTATGAAGATGTGCCAACAGTTCTATGTTCCTTACTGCAGAATGCTTTCACAGATGATGTACCACCCTGAGGGAAGTGGGATCCTCTGACCCACTGACACCAAAGAGGAGGATGCCTTCAGGCTTTGAGGTGATTTAGCTGCTGCTTGGCTGTCCCACCCGCACGTGCTGAGAGGCTTGAAGTCAACTGATTTGCAACCTTCTCCTGAGTCCTAGGCTCAAGCACAGGGACAGACAGGCAAGGATGGAGCCGAAGACCACACTGTCAACCTCTGACCAGACACGGCTTGTGTCACACTGCATTTCTGCCTTCTATGCAGAGGCATTGCATGTCTCTTCCTCCCTGGGCATCTTGAGCTCGACAATACAAATGAGGCCTTGATTTTCTGCGATGTTTTGTGTTTTCTCTGCAGATGTGGATAAAAGAATATGCTTCAGCCATACTCAGGCTTGTACTGAGGTAACAGCCATAAAATTGTATGTGATTTTTATTTTTTTTATTCTTCCCTTTGAGCAAAGAGATGCAATCAGTCTGCCTGTGATGACTCAGAGAGGAGAGGAGAGGAGAGGGAGAGGGAGAGGGAGGGGGAGGGGGGGAAGGGAGGAAGAGGGGAAGGGGAGGAGAAGAGGAAGAAGAGAGAGAACAGAGAAGAAAATATTTCAGTGGGAGAGGGTCCTACAGTGCTCATCTATTCCCACTGCGTGACCACTCCAGGGCTGACCATAACTTAAAGAACATTATTAAGGGCATTGTCCAAATACCCCTTAAAAATTCCCCACCAGAGGCAATGCAGACTTTGCTGCTCCAGGAGAGACATTTCCCCATCAGATGAGAGGGAGTGCTCAGGTGCCACATGCCCAATATTAATTTACGAATTAGTTTTCCTATCCACAAACACGGCGCAGCTTGAGTTGAGGATAGTGTCCTCACACTGTGTTTGCTGACAGTCTGGGTGTGAAGATTACTTTATGTTTGGTTGAGTGGTTTTAGTTTGCTCGGTACAAATTTACCTTGGTTTTACTTTGGTATTCATTGCCTAAAGGATACATGAGGCTGCATGATGATGCAAATTGCAAATCTGCTAAATGAAAGCAGGAATAATAAATAGTCTCAGTAAATTCAGAAGTCTTTTGACAGGGAAAATGTTAGTGAAAAACAGAGGTTGTCTCTCCCATTTATTGTGAAGAATGTAACAGACACGTAACCGTAAAAGTTAATTAGGAATAACACATTTTTATATTACATATTGAGGAATAACCAGAGAGAACAGCAAACAAAAAATATTTAAGAAAAACTTTATAATATAAAAGTATTAATAAAATAATTAAAAATATTTAATTAATTCCTTAATTTACCCTAATATTGCAGCTCAAATGAAGGTAAGATTTTGTAATATTTTCAAACTCCTGATACACTTACTGGAACGCTTTGCTTTAATTAATGATATTGGAAGAGGCACAAGTTAGATGCTTGAAAGGGAAAGCCTGTAGCTTTCATTTTAATTCCATTTCTATTCTTTTAATTATCTTTAAAGGAAATTACTTTGCTGTTTGTGATAGATGACACTGACATTCAAACATAGCACACTGAAGTAACATGCACTGATAACTTCAAAGTGCAGTCATTGCAAGACATATATTCAGACAGGTTCTACAGTTTATGCTGTTATTAGGAAAACATGATAAATAATGAAGAAATTATAGTACTTTACTGTCTAGAAGGTACAATTCTGGGCTTCACAGTTCTTGTGAGAAGTCTTACTTCAAAACCAGCTGGAAATACAAATGACAAAATTGTGCTTTTTTTCAGCTCTGTCTTCAGTTGCCCGATACTGTGTATCTGATACAGCAGCACTGACAGGACATCCCACCCCTCAGAGGGGTACGGTGCTGATTGTCTTACTGCCAGATAATTGTTCTGTTCTGGTGTCAATAAGCCAGCAAACCTCAGTTGAAACTGTTCCCTGAATGAGACATTATCTCTCTTTTACAGATGACGTATGAGGCTGAATTTGTATTGACTTGTACAGTGGCACAAAGACAGCTGACGGCCCAGGGGGGAGGTGAAATCCTCTCTCTAATGTCTCAGTCCAAATGGGAAAGACAAGATTATGTTTTATTTGACTGAAAGCGCTTGCTGCCGTTCCGATGAAGAGTCAGTTGAGGATTTGCTATATGGAGAAGGGGAGGGCAAGGAAAGCTGTCAGAGTCATGGAACTGCCCATTAAGAGCACCCTCTGGGCCCCATGCTTCTTGTTACACCATGAAAGAGGCCATGTCCTCTTCTTCCCTTCCTCCCTGATCTATCCTGAATCGCACTAACTGCATCACGGCAGGGAGTTACAGCCCTTTCAGCTTACTTCACACTCAAAGTCTACAAGATATTGATGAGGGTATTTCGCTGTATTTGGTTGAATTTAAGATCTACAGACACCTTTGGGCATGCAGTGCTGAGGAAAACAATTTAGCAGTAGCAGTAGCAGCAATATCAAAGGAAAATAGCTATTACCTGAGAAGATCTCTTTCTCCAGTTGTATATTTGGTGCAGAAGACGAAATTACATTTTATTACAAGACTTGACCAGCCACACCAGATGAAATTTTCTAAACACATTGTCATCTTACAAGTGGCAACAATTCCATTGCTATCACTAAACAAGGCAATGTAGTCCAGACAGACCTAAAGCAGCTTCAGAAAGGAGAACACAAAAGCATAAAAGGCTAATTCTCCAGACTTGCCAGTTTATGGAAGAATTTAAAATTGCATATTTAAAACCTGTATGTAGAATAAAACTCCACCCCTCTATGATTTTATGAATCTTCATTATGTCTGTGGTGACCTGTCAGCATGAACTTGGGAACAACCCCAGAGAGGAAGCCCCAGGCTGGCTTGGAGGGGACACAGATGAACTGTGATGGACAGGAGGAAGCCATTCTCATGACTGTGTGTGCTGCGGAGAGGAGCATATGTGCTTGGGCGATACTCAATGTGGGACACCAGGCACTGACTGATATACAGTTTTTTCCTGATAAGGGAACATTGATGATTACCAGCTCAGAAGGTAAAAGATTTTACTCATCATACTCAGTGAGGGTGCCATGACCACAATGTCCATGGCAATTTAGAAAACACTCACAGCATTGCCCAAGGACAAACTCAGCAAATGATCTCTAGTGAAGAAGCTGGGTTTCAGAAAGACAGATCATGAAGCAGAGAATCAGTGAAAGACTGAACAAGTCCTGAAAAGCTCTCCAACCATGGACTTCCCTAAAGCTCCTCCAAAATAATTGTGCCAATAACATTTGATCCTACCATAACTAGAATTTTATCCATAAAAGCCAAATGACACCCTAGAAGACTGTCCTACCAACCAAGACTTGCTCAGGTGCTAAGAACACTAGAGAAAGCAACAAAATTAAATCCTGTCCCAGCTGGGAGAAGTTGCTTCCTCCACCTCCATCAAAAAGGTAAATAACCGGTGCTTTTTCAGGCCAGGAAGCCAAATGTTTGCCTGAGTGAGTGTTTCCATGTTTCCTACTTGATCTAAACTATGTCTGTAAAAGCAGGGCCAGTGATTGACAGGTTTTGAAAGAGAGCATGGCAGGAACAGCCTGAGTATTCTACTGTCTGTTTTCTATGGATGGTACACTTCTCTCAGTTGCCTTTTTGATATTTAGTCACAGGCAGTAGATCTGTGGCCTGACTGAGTTATCTCATTGCAATCTTGTGGGGCTGTGTATTAGCACTGAGACCTTGGGGAGAACAGAAAGGCAAAGGGACAGTGGAGCTGAAGCATCACAGGGGACGCTCTGCACAGAACGAACACTCACACTTAGCTCTTCTCTACCATCTCTTTTTATTAGTAAACATGTGGCTGCTATGGGTAAGGCCGATGTTTTTTTTTCTAAAATGGCACCTCTGATGGATTTAAATTTAGAAGTGGGACATGAATATAAATATTAAATTATAAATATAAGTATTTTCAGAAAAGCAGTCCTATAGAGTTAGCAGAAGGCTATCGTTGATTCAGAAAGCACTCTGGCACTTACTTAAATCTCAGTGGGGTTTAATGGGGTCTAAAGGTACACTGAAGGCTTTGCCCTACACAGCCATTACAAGTGATGTTGTGAATGCACAGGGTATATAAAAGATTGAAGATATTCGGCTTATGAAAACCTTCTCATCTTTCCTTGAGTTGTACCACTTTACATGAGGAAAACCTCTAAGGAGACCATTATTTCAGGTCATTTTGTTGCCTACATTTACTTACTAGCTTTCTGTTTGACTGTTTTACTTTTACATCAGTCCCTGTCCACCACATCCTGAAAAGCAAAAATCCAAGACAGAAATTAAATGACACAAAGATACGGGTTAGACTGAATAATACATGCCAGAATTTAGCTACAAAATTATGTATAGGATTTCAAGAAATGTGCCACATTTTCAGATCCTTAAATGCCAGGTGATAAAACATACTCAGAGGAGAATTTCTTCCTGCACATGCTCTTTTTTTAAAGAGTAACTGTATAAAAACAACCTTAAATGTAAATGAAAAGCAAATTTCATTTGAAATGCAAGCAATGTGGCCAATTAAAAGGGATTAAATATGTAGTCACTTTGTAGTAACTTTGGCCTCTCTAACAAAATTTTTACTGAATTGTACAATTTACAGGTCACATTACCACTTTTACATTTTTTTCTCCTCCCTAAGACATTCATCCTGCACTACTAAAAGTAAAGGAGCCTCTGAGTTCACTGTGATAAATCCGAAGCACATGTTTAGGAATGACATACATGTTTTATTTCTAGAAGAACGGTACACACTCCTTCCACCTCCATTCAAAGGGATGAAAGACCACAGATATTGGAAGACTGAATAACAGAAGTCATAGAAGTAGCTCCACGTTGCAGAACTATATATACACTCACATACAGTCACAGTTCTTAACATCAGTGAAAAGTCTGATCATGCTTATATAATGTGCTTAGGAGAGACACTTAGGAAGGGGAACAAAAGATTTCAGAATAGCTGTACTTTTGTTCAGTTACCTCGTGAGCAAAGCATTAGGCTAGAACTCAAGACGCTGTTGGATGAGACTGGGTGAGTCACGTCACCCAGTGACTCACAGAATTAGGATTGTAAAACTGGTTTTACCTGGGACAAGTGCCGCATACAGAAGAGCTACTCTTCTCATTCCTGCTGGAGAAAGAATGTCCAATACTGCCCTTACCGAACTTACTGAAGAAATTGCAGATTGACCTGATTCAAAACTCAAAATGAACTTCATTCATGAGGTAGAATGGATTATGGATGAAGCTATTGAACCTACTTATACATGCAACCAAAACACACACAGAAATACTGGATTGGTGCAAAAACACTGCTTTTACCCATTAAAAAGAAAATCTTAAGAGCTCTAGAAATCCTATCTGTTTAAATTAATATATTTTAAAGTTCCTTTTAGATTCTAATATAGAGACAAGGAGAGACACCATATTCTCACTGCAGTACAGCAGAAACCAAGAGTCTCCATTTGCTGCTTTTAGCCTGCCTGCAGAAGACTTACATACAGGATAGCAATTGCTATATATATATACACCTTTTTAATTAAAACCTACTTACATGCATGTTCTTTACTTATATTCTGGTTTTGATTTATTCATTTCAACTTAGCTGTGACATCAACAGAAAACTTTTTAATCCTAAGTATAGTGAAGAAAAGGTTGTGGAATCACCATAATTGAGAATATTTTAAGAATGTTTTAGATTAAAAAACTGTCATTAGCAACACAGGCATAGTAGGAGGCACGCTTTTTGTCAATATACTTCTTGAGGTCAATTGGCATTGTCTATGTTCCTTGAGTAAATAAGCCTAGCTCATATAATCAGGAGTGTCTGTTGGGCTCTTCACCACAAGAAGGACATTGAGGCACTATAGCTTGTCTGAAGAGGGCCAACAAAGCTGGTGAAGGGTCTAGAGCACATATCTTATGAGAAGTGGCTGAGGGAACTGGGGTGTTTAGCTTGGAGAAAAGAAGGCTCAGGAGAGACTTCATCACTCTCTACAACTGCCTGAAGGGAGGTTGTAGGAGGTGGGAGTCCATCAGTTCAACCAGGTATCAAGTGACAGGACAAGAGAAAACAGCCACAAGTTATGCCAAGGGAAGTTTAGATTAGATATTAGGAAGAATTTCTTTACTGAAAAGGTTATCAGGTATTTGAACAGGTTGCCCAGGGCAGCGGTGGAGTCCCCATCCCTGAAGGTATTTAAAAGACATATAGACGTAGTGTTTAGGGATACGGTTTAGTCGAGGATGTGTCAGTGTTAGCTTTATGGTTGGACTCTATGATCTTAAAGGTCTTTTCCAATCTGGGCAATGCTGTGTGATTCTGAAAACCGTGTCATGCAAAATTTTCATGGAAACTGAACCGAACTAAGATCACAGTTTGAACAAATAGTAGTGAGAAAACATCTTTTTTTTCTGAGAAAAAAAAATCATAAAACAATTTCCTGTTATTAAAGACAATCAAAATGGCACTAGCAGTCTTGACTAGTATTAGATCAGACCAGAAATATCCATCATATGTTTATGTCTATGTGATGGTTAGGAAATCTTGAAATTAAATCTATAGGTTTTTCTTCTTTCTTTTATATCATAGAGTACTTTGCAAATGTTCACCCTTCACTATCAGCTAATCATTGCAGCCTCGGGGAATCATTCATGTAGCACAAAGACTCCTACTGGCAATAAACCATTGGCTTGTCTGAGACAGAATAAATCTTTGGATTAATGCCACAGGAAAAATTTTGGAGACTACTTGGCATTCATGATGCTGTAATCAGATAGTTGAATAATAGGTACATGTCCATACAGTTGCAGGTATGTAAATGTCTTTGTTTGCTCTGTTCCCTGTAATGCTTTCCCCTCAACTTCAGCATGTAGCAGATGAGGTTCTTTATTGTCTTCACAGCAAAGACCAGCCTAAAATGAAGTTATCAAAGTCTGAAGTTTCTGTTCAGATATGAATGTTCGTGCTCATATGAGCCCACCTACTGTGAGTCAGAAAAAATGAGAAGGGCACCTACTTTATGGGACAATATTTTGTTCTTAGTGACTAAACTGTTGAGACACTGTGTACATACATATTGTGTGGTATTTGCATATGCCTCACTACTTTGTGATAATTAAACAAAAAGAAATTTTATAAATTTATGTGGTTACTTCCTTTTTGCTTTGCCCAGCATGTAGAGATTTTAAAAACTACAGAACAGTTTCTCTTCTCTTATGAAATATTTGAACCAGCTTCTAAAGGTTAAGTTAAAATGTTGAAGGATAAACAGAGTTATTGAAAGGTGACTCTACGCAAGAAAAATGCTGCTTTTCTGTAACAATTGTTAATAAAAGGAAGCTCTACACAAAATTAAGCTCTTCTCCCAAACTATCTGGATGCTATCAAATTCAGGTAGTTATTCAGGAAAAATTTTACTGGCATTTGCAAGTGTTTTCCGGTACTTAGAATTACCTGTGTGAATGATATAGATGTTATTATTTTCAAATAAAACTGTATTATATTTTTAAGCTTTTGCTCATCCCGTGCAATTTTTTCTGCATATTTAAATATGTTTGTCTGAAAGGTCTAGAAATTTTGTACCTAAAAATAATATTTTAATGTTGAGCTTCTCTAGCTATAAACAACAAGCAATATAGTACCATATTTAGAAGTTCACTTCTTGGTTATACTATGACATTTATTTTGCAATTTTAAGTGTTCAAGCAAAAGTGAAAGAATATTTACTGTATATGAATGGCAGAGGTAGCACCACCCACATACTACAGTGTTTATTATACAATTCACTGCTGTAAGTCTACTATAGTCTCTGGTTTGGAAGTAACTGTTGGCAATATTTTTGATATATACTCTCTTTTAGTTCTTTTCCTACTGCACACTAACAGTACTATGAAAAATCCAAATCATGACTCATCCTTTAGGTATTTTCTCTTTTTACAGTCAGCTACTTGAAATGTACAGTCCAGCCACATTCATCTGAATTTTTTATGTCCCTTTATATAGTATGATCATTTTTTCCATGAGAGTAGTTATTATCTACACCTTGAAAATGCGGAGCCTGTTGACTAGAATGAAATGAGGCCTCATCTCCTGTAACATAAGCAGCCCATTTCAGGAACAATGACTTACCATAACGTTCTGCTACCGCTATGACTCCTGCTTTGCCCCACCTTCTTCCTCCTTTTTCTCTCCTACTCATAGTGTTAACATTTTATGATGAGTATAAACAGACCATACTTGGCAACTGCAAAATCCAGATGCCTTGCTTGGGAATATATGTCTGCCTTTGCAGTTTGTTCCTTCATTACCTATACTTCTAGCAGTGCTGATGGAGCAGAGAGGTCTGTCTAGGCTGGCTGATAGGACTGCTCTCTTCCCCTGTTTCTCTATGACTCACTCTGGATTCTCAGGATGGCACATTTATCGTAATTCTCATATATGAGGTAATAATTTCTGTTGATAATTACCCCCAATGTGTAAATATTTTTCATCTGAACCAGCCTTAAAACTGAAATATGCTTAGTTTTTATTTTACAGCAATGAATAATTAAAATTTTGGATGTCTATTTCTTTATTCATCTTTGTAAAAGTACATCAAATGTAATCAATCACTGACCAATCCCTGTCTTCTAAAGTGCTACTGTTAATAAAAACTGTGCCACTAGGAAATGCGATTCTTCAGGGTAAAAAACATCTGCTTTAGACCTTTGTTGGCAAGTACAACGACATCAAGAAGAAAAGGGAGGAACTGGTTAATCAGAAGTGAGACCTTTTAATTGTAGAGATATTAAGATGCAATGTGAGGGGTGCTGTTTTTGAACCAGTATCATGAATTTAGTGTGTTGAGCATTAGATTAGTCTGGGGCTCAGCAGAACCCTAGCTGGGGTGTGTAGCCGTCTTCACATTAGGAATGATGACTTCTAATGAAAGATCAGAGAGATTTTAAAAGACGAAGCAAGAAGATTCTTTTCAAGCAACTTAAATTCACTAGAGGATAAAGCAAAGATCTGGTGTCTAATAGATTCTTCCAGGTTATCCAGGATTTTATAAAATATCAAACAATCTTGGATGCATCAGGAGCACAGAGACAGTTTAAATTGTCTGGTTGGATGAGGAAAGATAACACATTAGGCTGCAACAAAGTTCATCTAGAGCACTTGCTATCTTCTGTCCTGGAAGCAGAAAAGCTCTTACTATAACGCACACTGAAAGAAAACAATATAACTTCTATGCTGAACAACAGTACAGAGCTACTTACTTGCCTACCCCAAAACCCCTGAGAAAGGACTAGGTATGTTCTACCAGCACTTTGCTTCACAAGACAGTGAAGAAAGCAAAGGAGTATCTTGTGTATAACCGATACCATCAGGCGGCCAGCAGCATCAGCATGAAGTAAAAAGGACAAAACTGAGAAACTTTTTTATGCTTTGCATTCTTTCAATTTGCCAAGGTCTAAATGAAAGTTTGCTGTCACTTTGTTAAGTTTTAGTGAGCTGTTTTTATTCAAAAAAATATGGCATGGATTACAGTGGGAATTCAGGACTTTTCATAGAGCTAAAAAGGTGGAATTAGCCATAAATTGGCTCATTCAACAGTTTACTCATGAAGACAGTATGTGTTAGATTATCTGATGAAAGGCTAATTGCAGTAAACACAGTGACCCATGAGGACCAGAGGAACCATGTCAGGTGGAGGAAGCCCAATAGCCCATGTGATGCAAAGGAAGCACCCGGACCTGGCTGGTCTCTGACATGCTTGCAGGGGAATGATTTGATCACTATGCAGTGTGAAATGCACCCAGAAGAGTCAAGGCAGAACACTTCCCCAGAAAGCCATGCCAACTAGAGGGGATTATTGCCTACAGGATAAAAGACTTCTTGTGAGATACAGGAGGAACAGATTGTTGGGATTGTGTAAAACTTATTATGGGATGTTTTAGGGTGGGCTGAGGAATATGCAAAGCTTATATGGGGATGTTTAGAGGAATGATCAAAAGCAGGGAAAAGAAGGGAACATGGTGGATTGGGAAGAAACAAATATGAGAAACTAAAGAGACAATGGGACAAAAGCAGCTGCTCAAGTTTAGGCAGGTTGCTGGTCAGTACATTTTTCTGCCTGAGCCCTGCACTTGATTACCACAGTCTGACCCTTCTTATTATTAAATTCTGTTTTAACCTTCTTCTGTGCAGATGTGCTCTCTACTCTGAGTGGGTGGAACTGAATGTTAGCAGATGGCTAGCAGACAAGTAGAGTAGGAGGTACCAGCATTTGGAGTGGGACAGTGAGCTTAAGGGGCTTATCGGTGCAGGTGCCAGTAAAGGGGGGAGATCAGAGGACATGGGACCAGGTCCTGGCTACACTGAGTTGTTAATGCCAGCACCCAGAGGAACTTCCATATAGACAAGGAACAGGAATCAGACCTTCCATAGTGTTCATGGTTATGTGAGTACTGGATACAAGTGCTGGTAAAGGCACTGTGTTCTGCTTCTGTTGATCTGTATGGCCATCCATGTCCTGTACATGTGTATGCCCATGTGCACTTATGTGTTTTTTGTGAATGCATGCTCAGCAAGGTGACAGGTTGGACCTGGGGACATGTAACTGCAGCCTCCCATCCACTGGACTAGGACAGGAGGAACGTCTCTGGGTCCCATAACCAGAGTTGGCCACCTCTAACAGCAAGGATTATTCATTATTGATGCACAAGAGAGAAAACTGAGGGACCTGAAGAACTGTGTACATACCACCATTTCATTTCCATTTTCAGCCTTTTTTTTTCTTTAGTCAAATATGACTAAATTTTATCCGTGGTGTTCTGTAACCAAGTCAAGATTTTCAGCAAAAGTCAAACTGCGTCATTGCAGGCTGAGCCTTTGTCTTCCTGAAAGAGTAATGAAGATGTGTGATGTCCCAAGGATTTGCATGGAGAAATGTTGTGAAATAGTATGATCTATGTCAGTAAGATCAAGACACTGTGCACTGCTCGAATTAAGTGAATATTTGAATTCCAGATCAAACCACATCAAAATCAGAGTAAGATTCACGATGCAGTTGAGGAAAGAACCCAGCAATACAACAAAATGAAAAGCACAAAGGGATATTTTGTTCAGATTATATAGAAGAGATTTTAGTTATAAACTTTGTGGCATTTCTGAACTACAAGATTATCATCCTTAATGCTCTGCCACAGACAGAATCATATTAGTTTCATATTGTTTGTAATTGAAAACTTATTGTAAGACAGGATGTGTTAAGTAGGCAGTGAAACACTTCCAAGGTTAATGGTTCCTCAAAGTTTGGTACTGGTTCAGCCATGGGATTTCTGTGTGGCTTTCACCTACTCAGCCTTCCCTCTACTTCAGCTGTGCATATACAATAACAATGGCAACACCTTGCGGTGTTAGGGAATTGGCATTGCTCTTTGACGTGAAGTTTTCAAATACAACTCTGGTAAAAATCAGAATTGCTTTAGCCCATGGCTAGGTTATGTTTCTGACAGTGCCAACTGAGTGGGAACTTGACTATGAATGCATCTTGACAGTACTATAATAAAAATTCTAAATATTCTAGGTAGATGTGAGAGAAATGACATTGAATAATGACTCCTTTTTCTTCAACAGGAAAACTGGAAAAACAAATGAACTGTTAACTTTTTATTAAAGGATCTCTGATTTGTTTTCCTTGGATGTCTTGAAGAGAAACACATACAGTGAAATTCTACACTTCAAGTCTGAAGAAAAAGAGGGATTGTAACTTTGTGAGACATGTAATTAGAGTGCAGAAGACAGAAAAGAACAGTGGATTCTGAATGGCTCAGTGGGTAGTCTCCCTGCTCTTATTTTCAGTATTAAATGACTCAGTAAATTCCTATTCTCTTAAATTGTACAGCTGCATAGCCTGACTGAGCTATGTTTTTAACAAACTCAAAATGACAAGTTCGGCTGGGCAGAGAATCATTAGAGTGCAAAACCAGTGAAAGTTCAAGTGAATAATGAAAGTTCTTGTACAATTTGCATTAGATCCATATGCTACAGTGAGTAATAAGCAGCATTTTAACACATGTACAGGAATTAAAAGGACTGATTACTAGTATTAGCAAGCATTTCCACAAGATAATGATTCAGGTTTTAGAGAGCTGTTTGATCTTTTGTTCAAATATAAGAATAGATGTTATGCTCCTGGCATTGAAATAGGCTTCCATAAACAAAATAGAATATATTTTATAAATTTTCCTTTCTTGTCTAAGCCTAAATGAGTCATGACCAGTTACAGTCCCACATGTCTCAGCTACCTCTGCCAAGTTTGCTTCAGGAAAAAGAAAGTATTCTGTAACTCTTCTTTTATAACAAGGGGAAAAGCAAAGAATTTGGTGTCATAGTTCCCAAAAGATAAGATGAATTTTCTCTAATTAATATGCCCATTTCCTGCCAAACAGAATTTGTTTCAGTCATACTAATGGAAATGTATATGTCTTTAGTTTCAGAGTGGCAAAAAGGATTGAACATGTATTTCAAGGCTCCTTATCTCAAAAAAGGAGCCAGTAGAATCAGAAAATGTTCAAAGGGCAGCATACTGATTAAACTTACATGAGAGCTTCCAGAATTGGAATGACTAAGTTACAAATCTTCAGTCTGTAAAAGAATGACAGATGGAAGGTGTAATATATGAGGCCGAGAAGAGGACAGACATGGATTAATCGATCACTGGCTTTTCAGGTAAAAGATCCAGGAGCAATCAAACAAATGCAGTGGGAGTCAGGTTCAAGAAAAACAAAACCTGAGGAGTCTTCAGGCAGTTACTTGAGGAATTCATTGCTGAAGGATTGTGGGGATTCTAAAAGTATGTATGGATTACACAGAAGACTGGATGATGTCAAGAAACAAAAACATGTAGAGGATTACAAAACACAGAGAAACAGTTATCTGGCAAAGAAAGACTGTGCAGTGAAACTGACTGGAGTCTGGGAGACTACTACAACAAATGATGGTGTATACTTCCTCTGTTACTGTACTCCTGTCTAGAAATATCCTTTTTGCCACTGTCAAACACAAGCTACCAGGCTTAAAAGAATTTAGATAGAGTCAGTAAGGCTGTGACTGTATTAAAATTAGTTGAAAATTTTCCATTAACTTCAACACTGGTTATTTTTTTCATTTCAGTTATTATTGTCCAGGTTTTAATCCACCGCCGTTTATAAGCTCACTGTGTTACTTCCCACAAGTAATGAGACTTACTTACTCTATACTTAGGAAATCAACATTACTTCTGGAGAACCATTTTTATAGCACTTTGAAAAACAAATTATCAAGATCAGTTGACACTTGAAATGGGAGTTTTTAACTTCCAGTTGATCTTCTTTGGAAAAAAAAAAGTTTCCATTGCCCAGCTTCATCTATCTTTCCCAGTAGAGTACATTAATTTTAAGATATCTGTTACAACTCTTTGTTTGGAGTCTCTACTACATGACTGCCAAGACTCGGGGCAGATCTTGGTCTGTGTTGCTTCTTATTCAACAGCTAGAGAATATACTTGAGAATTAAATACAATTAAGAATTTTTTATCTCCCAAATACATGACTCATTTGATTCTCAAAAGCTGCCAGGATTGCTACAGTTCAGCAATTACATCCATGATACTACATAGCTGACTTTTGATGTCACTCAGATAATGTTATTTAAGGCTCCAGTGGTATTATCATATTTTGTTTTCTTTGTGCTTTCCCAGGGAATTTTAAGCATATTCTCATGTACCCTTTGATTTCTTTCATGTGAAATCTCCAAGATGGTATATGGTAAAATGTTCCACCCTCTACTGCCAACATTGCAGTAAGCCATTTTGTCCCACCACTCATAGTATCTTTCAATCTTGACTGCTGCTAATATATTAAAGGCATTATGACTGCTCCCTAGCTGAAGCAGTACCACAGCTGAAGTCAGTGGCAAAGCAAACTTTGACTTAGCTGGGTAGGGGACCACTCACAGTGCATGGAATAAATCTTTACAGGACTAGGGTTAAGGAAATGATAAATTAATTCATTAATCAAGGATTTCTGTTTAACTGTGACAGATACTATAGGTCAGAAAGCAATGAAGATATACATGTGTATAAATAAAACAGTACTGCTACAGTACAAATGCAGTTCAATAGCTCAGGTTATTGTATATCCTAAAAACTACTATTACTACTATTGTTCAAATTTCTACTATTATCCATTACAGTCATCTACAATAGCAAATGACAGAGAAAGTGATCTTCTTAGCTTTTTGGCTCACTGTGATCTGCCTTTACTGTACCACTCAATCTTTTAACATTCTACTTCAAGTCATATCTTCCCTCTTCAGCAAACCACGGTTTTATGTACTCTTAAAACCTCTTCGAAATCTCTTCAGTATTTGTCTGTTCCCTGATGTGCTTCCTCCTATTCTGTGTGATTTATTTAAACAGTCTCTTAATCTTTTGGAATTGAACAGCTGTTAAACCTTCTTTTAAATTGGTCTTAATTACTCTTGCTTTCTGTTCTTATCTCTAATCCATTTTACACCTGTAATCCTGTAGCAATTTCTTTCTTTTTTGTTTTTTTTTTAAATAAAACTTGATACAGTCATTTTGGAAAAGCCCTTTCTTGGTTTTAGCAATATAGGAAACTTGGGGGTGCCTGTACTTACCTATTTTAGTTCAGTCATATTTCCCACCAGTACTGAAACCCAGAAAGGCAGCAGAGGAAAATGTGATAGATGAGGCTCACAGTTGTCACCCTTCTTGTAACTTCAGTTCTCTGATTAGGAACAGATTCATTGTCAGTAATCTAGAGGTATTAAGCTATAATTACTTAGGCTCTCTCACCCAACAAATGAATTTCAGAGGTTGTTTCAGGTTCTAGTATACTTGAAGACAATTTGCCCCTGAAGTTATTGAAGGCTATTAAGTTAAACTGAAGGCTATTAAGTTTCACTCAAGGTTTAGACAGCTGGAGGACAAATCCCAATGCCCTTAGGTATGTCTATGTTCCCACACTGGGACAGACCTTGTGTAGTTTTTTTGGTATGACACAGTAAACTAATTATAATGCTTAAAAATTGAATCTATTATTATAAACAAGGACACAAGCAGTAGACTATTAAAGGAAAAAATGTGAAAACATGTCTGTGAAAACCTATTATCCAGTTAATGAAGAAAAGAGCCTGCATTATGGACCTCAGCAAAAATAAGTCTGTGCTTTACCTATGTTCTTCAGAACAGTGGCTACTGACTTCACCTGAACTAGCAAATCTAGTTTCTGTATGGCTTTTGACTATCATCTTCCTTTCTGACCTGGCAATCAAGATCAAATCCTTGCATTTTATTCATTTTGTCTTGGTATTAGCACTTGCCCTTATTTGGTCTGGGAAGTTACCAGTTCCACTGCATATGTTATTAGCTAGCACTCAAAGGAACTGGATAAGTTATAAACAGATTATAGATACTAATGATTAACAAGTCAGAAGTCATTTAACCTTTCTGTGCCACAATGCTAAAAACTTAAAAACATATGTTTTAAGCATATGAGATCAAGATCTGAAAAGTAATTTCTAAGGACCAATTTGTGACTAACTCAAACATAGTTATCTAGAAAAGTCAAAGGTATTAGCTGGCTTTGTCCTATCTGGTTCCTTTATACTCAAGTCACCCCATGCAGCTACTTCACAGGTCCAGGCAAAAAAGGGCCTGCTTATTTACTGTTTTGTAGAAAAGTGAGTGCAGAGATGATCAAGAGATTTATGGCAAGAAGATGGCATAGCAGTTATGTGTTTCCTGTTTATGTCAACAAAGGTGATTTATCAGGTATTTCAAGTAGCTCCTTTTCTGATTCAATCAACAAGGACTGTATTCAGGTGCATGTCACAGGGGGACTGAAACTGCCAGGCCAGCTTGATGTTTTCTAGATTGGCTTAGATGATATACAATGCTTACTCTAAAATTCCCTTTTTCATTGTGCCTGTACCCTCCTCCTCTATTCTCATAACAGTTCTTACACTCAAGTGCAGGACATCACAAAACACAAATGGCTCCCCGGCTTCTACCGCTGCAATGACTGTGAAACAGCCCTCAGGATCCTGAGGGATCAAATACCTTTTCTTTTTATACCATGCACTGAAGCAGTTTTCTGAGGAACTTTTGAGGCAGCATAGCACAATAGTATCCTTCCTCCCTTCAGAAGCTTTCCCTGACAGCTGCCATGTGCAGTACATCTAAGGATCGAACAGTTTAAAATGTTATTTTTGGACTTACATGAATCTAATTAATGGACTGCTGTGTTTTTAAATGGATGAGTTATTATTTCTACATAAAAGCCCACAAAAAAATTCCTTCTGAATAATAAACAAAGTGAAAGATACTGGCTCAGTCCTAGTCCAGTTGTATTTGCTACTAGATTTCAGAAAAGAATTCCTTAGTATGAGCTGTATCTAAGTTAGCCCAGTGTCAGAGCTGTCAGCTCCATGCCTGGAAGTCGCCAGCTGTTAGGAAGCCTCTACCTCCCAGGAGTCTCTAAACTCAGGAGGAATGGAATTGCCTCCGGATGGCTACAAATTTTCCATGTCCTGGCAGGTTGTCATTACAGTTAAATTCACAGCTCTTATTTGCTTGGGGTGGCAAAGAAGCCATACTTGGCCAAGAACTGGACTCATGCACTTAGCATTTAAATCATGTAAGCAAGTGCAAAGCTAAATATTCTCAACCAACGAGATACAGATAACTCTGTGTGTACACAAGATGGACACTTTAATGGGCTGTATTCCTGACCTCTGGATAGCTCTTTTCTTTCACTTACTAGAGCAAAAATTAACCATTAATATGTCTCAGCCACATCGTGCATACAAATATCTCTATATATGTAAGTATACATATGTGTTCTTCTGTTACATGTGTATACAAAGATACGTGTGTTGTATGTATATGGACACAAAAAATAAATATCTATAAGCATATTTGACACAGAATACAATTTGGGCATCCATAAATCTGTAAATCATTCAGATTACGGATGTAGACACTACTATTCCCTTCAAAATTAACAAAAAAATATAAACAGAACTCTCTACTTTTCCTATAAAACCTGGTAGTGGAATGCCCACCTTGCAATGCTTTGAACTATTACTCAGAAGAGTTAATAGTGTTATAAGACATTAAGCAAAACTGAGGAAACTGAATGAAAATTTTGATGATTCCTTTGTAACACAACACCTGGTTTCACAGTTGGCATAAGAAGATAAAATGTTACAACAAAACCATGTTACCTTATGTTCAATGAAATATATGCGATCTACTGGAAGTATGAATAACAGCTTGAACATATTGAATACGTAATAGTACTCTAGAGTTCTGCTTATAATAGAGACTTCCAATACTGATTTTTTTGGTTTGATGTGCTATAATCTTGAAATGGCAATCTGTTTTCTGGCAATTCTATAAAAAAACTGTTCTGAATGGTTCCTGAATGTTTTACAAACTATTAAAAAAGAAGCTTGGTTTAAAAATTACATGTGTCATTGCCTACTTAATTTTCATTCTTAAAGCAAATTTCCCAGAAACTGAAATATGCAGGAATTCTTATAATCAGATGCAGTGAGATTTTAATCCTTGTCAACTACAGTAGTATACTTAAAGCAAAGATTCACTGCTTCCCTCCATGGAAAGACTCAATGTATGAGTCTGCGAACTGCAACAGAAAAACATAATTTAGGTGGAGAATGGAGAAAATTATTGAGAGCCATTCCAACATTACACAGAGCGGATGCAGGTTGCAACCATGAGAATTAAGAGAAGTAGATTAATGTTTTAGGCATACATATTTTTCTAAAACAGTCAACAGCAGCAAGATTTTGGACTAGATTCTCCCCAATTTGTAATTGCATTGACTGCATTGGAGTGGAGAAGGAGACATAATACATTTTTCATAGACTGCTAAATTATTGAGAAGAAACAAGAAGCTGCCAGAGCATTATAATTCTCTTAGAACCAAGGGGGCAAATTTTCAAAATTGCATCCTCCATCTGAACCAATGCATGTATGATTGATGAGAAGGCACAATTGTTTCATTTTCTATTTTGTAAAATTTCACATTGAGGTGCTAGAATTTCAAACTACTTTGACTATTACCATCATCTTAAATTCACCTGTGGTATTCATATTTCTCTGAGCATAAAGAGCACAAAAAGTTGCAATCTAAAAGAAATAAGTATGCAAATAAATCAAAACGCAGGCAGCTTTGGGGATTTTAGGAAGTTTTATGATATGCAAAAGCTGCTGAAAATGCGTTTGAATATGGCATCTTTGGCTATAAAATGGCTTGCTTAATGACAGCTAGCTATACAATAAAAGGACATAATAAAAAGTTTTATCAGACAGCTATGATAAAGGAATGGAAAAAAAATCAAATAATGAGTTGCACCTCTGTGAACCAAAGTAACACTTCCAAGGGAAAATGCAAACAGGCACAGTAGCAACATCTTTAATACAATTCTAGCACATGTGAAACTGCTAATGTTATGCTGCATTCTCTATATGAATTGGTGTAGTATTGATTTTTTTTTTTGTTATCATACATAAAATGTTCACAGGAACTTTCAAATTATACGCTTTGAACCTGGATTTAGGCAAATGTCTCATACTGTGGAGATGAATGAAGGCAATGCTTAACAAGAAGCATCCTCTGAAGCACTGCTTTCAGCAGAACGCCAAGACTTCTTTATGTTTCAGTGCTTTCTTAATTAAGATTAAATTGCAAAACACAGGTAGCATCTTACTTCTCAAAATTAATTCCATCATGTGCTGACCATAAAGCTTTTCTATTGTGAGTTGTTGTTTGGTTTAGGTAATTTTTATTGTAGGCTTTGTTTTTCAGGAAAATGTTTAAGTAAAGAGTGTTAAAATAACAGTAAATAGGCAATTAGGCAAGAAAACACTAATGGAATAAGATGACCAAAGTGTCATTTTGTCCCAGTATCCTTGTCCACCAAACCACTATGTTTCCAGAAGGAAATTGGGATCTGAAAGATGCCTATTATCTAACTGTCAATGGGAATATCATGGAGAATACAAGCACAAGCTGACCTATTTGAATGTCCTAGTGTCTCTCAGTGGAGTCACGGTCTTCATTGTGCTTTATTTATATGACTGCTTTGAAATGAAGACACCTACTGTTTTGTACATTTTTGTTTTGAAATGTCAACTTATTTCTCTCCTCCTTGAAGTCCCACTCACGCCCTTCTTACCTTGCACAAGGTCAGCAAAACCTTGGTTTTAAGAGAAGCCTGGTTGTATATTATCACTGAGGGGAATTATTAATCAGCAATGCTTTTTCCAGAAAATAAAGACCCTGACACATGGGCTTTGAGTAGTGCAAGATATACTGTGCCACATTTTTTGTTTCTTGGGTGTTACTAGCGGTGAGTGTTACTAGCAGTGCCCTGAAGAACTACAGAAGCTTTGAGGACTGACCAGCTAATGAGTTCCTTGAACATCAGATAAACCTGCAGACCCACACATGGGTGCTGCTGGCCTAAACCTGTGCTCAGGGTTAGGTGGCTGGCTCTTCCCCAAAGACCCTGGTGCTTCATAACACTAAAGTCTCTTCTGTTGCTGGCTACTCAGTGCCACCAAGTGCTAAACTACAATTTCTGAATTTAACATACAAAGCAAGTGAGTGGGAAATAGGACCTTAATAAGGGAAAAGGGTGAATGCACAAGAGCCCATCTGTAATAAGACATTGGTAAAACAGTGTAGCGCATCACTGAAGGTGCTAAGCAAGGAGATAGCCTATTATCAGACTAATGTTCCTTTAACAAAATAAAATGACAGAATGGATTGAAGGCATACATCTAGTTCCTATCTTGTGCACTGGATATTATTTTCAACTATAGAGATCTAAAAAGCAAGATCCTACCTGCAGTTAACCCAAAGGAATTCTTCAGATGGAAGAAAGCTCCCACCTGGCCTAACGTCAGCTGAAGTAGTAGCAAAATGACGGTGGTTTCTATGAAGTGATTGAAGAGGAAGCATTCTGAAGATTAGTGAGAAATCTTTTTATCCTAACCCATCCGTACAAAATCCGGTATGTGCTGTCAGTCAGTTTACTAAGTCAGTGCACCTCTGTGGCTGAACTAGTGCCCAGCCACTGAAATGCAACCCTTGCTTCCCTCCCCTTTTGAGTGGACACACTCAAAAGAAGGGAGATTTGAACCCTTGCTCGGTAGGCTTGGTTTAAGTATTGTGGAAGAAGCAAATCCTTAATCCAAAAAACCAGAAGAATCAAAAAAAGAGAGTTATGGGGAAGTTTAGTTCTACGTAAAGACACTGCAGCAATAAATGTAATCATATCAAATCACATCAGTATTTGGTACAACTGGCTGCAGTGCATAAATAAATATGCTCAAAGTTAACACCTAAGTTAAACAATCATGAATGAAATATTTTTATGTAAGTGGGCAGACCAAAACATTATTTTTCAATTGCTCTGGACTACGCCTGATGCCTTTTACAAGAAAATACAAGACTAGTTATAGCCCAGGACTTAGTACAAATACCTATCTATGCCATCAGTTTGCAACATGTGATCTCTGTGCCATCAGTGCCAGATTCCTAATTAGTTTTAAAAAATTACTGTAGCCTATTCTTCATATTAGGCTTAGGAAGCATTACTAATAATTATGTGGCACAATGTAGTACTTTGATTTAAAACATTTGAAAAATAAAGGTGAGATTCATATTCACTAACCTAGGAATCCAAAACACTGACATCCAAGGCTTGTTTGTCAGGCCAATCTTGCTTTATTAAAAACGGGGAAAAATGCACCCCCTGTAGAGGGAAATTAATTTCCTTTGATAGATCACATGAATCACCCTACGAAGTTACCAGGTTCCTTCTAAAAGCTATAAAGACTAACTTTGACTCACAGGTCTTACGTTAAGCTGCCTAGACGAATTCAAAGACAAGCAGGTACTACCATTTGAGTGAGAGTTTTGTAGCTAAAACGCTTAAGGAAAATTTAAAAATGTTTTGTAGGCAACTTGGGTTTGGTCTTATTCATGGCCAAAATTCCTTCTGTAGGCTATCTACTAATAGTTAAAACTACCATAGGGAAAGTGTATGTTTTTGAAACTGATGGTGTTGCAGGTATCAATGTACTATAAAACACACCAAATCTGAAAAAAAAACTCACCATGCCAGCAAAAACAAGTTCAAGGGATTGACTGCAGCTCTAATCGCTTTAAATGATTACCATCAAAAATGAAAGGCAAACATCTCTCCCAATATAAAACCAAATGTCATCAGTATAAGCAAAACATAAATGGGATATTTTAGTTATTTTCCGGTGGAAGACAGGCAGGATATATGTAGCAGTCAATGCTGAAGCGTAGCAGAAGGACTTATTTTGAAGTCTTTTGGTAATAACGAATATTTCCACGTGAACAGAGATTAAAACAACTATGTCATCACTGAAAGATAATTTCTGTTATAATTATGTAATTAGCAGACTAAGGTACATTGTGGAGATGGCAACGTTGAGAGCATTTGAAGAGAATCTGTGCTTGCTTTCCCTCACTCCACAGATGCAGCACGTTCTCTCCGGAAGAGAGACATCTTGCACTTGCATGATGTGAGCGCCAAGAACTGTATGTTCTTCTTTTACAAGGGTCCAGTTGACACTCCCGTTTCCCTTGGCACAGCTACAAGCTATATTTTAGATACTCAATCCAGTCACAAACTCCAAAAAATTCTGAGAACAGCAACAGGATATTTGAATTATGCTGCAGTCATCTAGTTATTGCTACAATGTCTGCATCAATACTATGAAGATCAACAGGACCTTGAGATACCTTAGAAGAAAACAGATGTCTGTCTTCTGTCCTCTCTGAATATATTGTTTTATTTCTTGATACCACTAGGGTGAGATTCATCTTGCCTTACTTTAGCTGTGTGAAATCCAGTAACAAATCAGTCACAATAAATACCTGATTCCTTCCACTCTATGTCAGGTGTATAAACCAGACGGATTAGTTTGTCCACTAGAGGTTTCTGTTTTTCTCCACTGACAACACAAGGAACATAGATGGTTGGTTTACAACGGGCAGTCAAATTACACTTTTAGTGCAAAAATCCCTTTTAAGAGCTTTTCAAGATTTGTCAGTAAAAAATGTTTTTGACAAATTATTACATACAAATGTACTGGAGACAATCTTAAATCGGACACAATATGACCCTGCACCTTCTGCTAAAGTCCTACTGTTCAAGCCTTTACTCAAAAAGTAAATTGGCCTGTTCTACTTTTTATAATGGAAATTATAGTAGCAAATAAATTCATGAAATAAAATATTTATTGGCAAATACAAACTAAATTTAAAGTATAGCAATTTTTAGAAGAAGAAACATTAAATACAGAAGACGATGGAATATTCATTGGGAGTAAATTTGGTGCTCTCTTTTCTTAGTCCAGTACTCTCAGGTCTGACACCAAACTGCTAAAAAAATCAAATCCTTCGATATTCTTCCCCCTCTGCAACGCAGAAAGAACACAGGCAAAAGCATGTCCATTAATCTAATGAACACAGGACCACACCAATTTCTCTAGGACTGCTAACCTCCTCTGATATGAGTGGGTACTTTGACTAACTGATGGTTAAAGTGAGAAATCTGAATTCTCAGTCAATACTGCATGGAGTCTACTGCAGGAAGGTCCTTAGCAGCAGAATGCCCACATCTCTGTCATAAGGAGCAGCAAAGCTCTCAGGCCAGGCCAACTTCTCACCATACATTTTAGGCTGGATACAGAGTTGTATTAATGCTCCTCTCATGCTTTACGACCTGTGTTAATAATTATCCCCCCTGCTTAGCTTTCACTAAGAAAATTGTTGGCTCTTTGGCTGCTGCTGCCTCTCTCTGACACACATAAGAACCAGACACCTGAGCTGAAAAGTGACAATGTCTTAGGTAGCTATTGACAGTTTGCATAAGACCATATGTTTTGAAGAATCTCGTGTAAGGAAAATGGATTACAGAGGTAGCAGCTGGCAAAATCCCAGAAGTGTACATCCAACGGGCAGTTATGAGTCCATACTATTTAAGGATTGTTTCAAAGTCAATAGAGCAGCTTGGAGCCTGCACACATGTACATATGTTTTGTTTGGTTTTTTAAACATGCATTTTAGCCTGATTATAGCAACCATTTGTCCTGGATCTACTAACCTCTGTGCTTACTTAACCTTTATGCTGTACTTCCACAGCCTGCTCTGCACAGCTGGGATTCAGCTAACCTAACTTAAGAAGGAAGGTTCCTTGTCTTGGGTCTCGCTGCATAGCTTGCAAAGAGAGAGAGACATCTCTGGAGGATGCTTGTTCTGCTATAAAGGAGACGACAAAATACAGAGGATGGTTCACTCTCAGCTTCTGCCTTTGTCTTTCCAGGAAAGGAAGAGAGACACTACACGTTTACCTCCATAACTGACAAATAGGTATTTCATGTCAGTTCATGGTATCGCACACAGCCACAAAAGGCCAGCCTATATGCTGCAAGACCTATAGGAGACTGGTGTCCTCCTAGAGTGGCAACTCTAAGTCAACCAAACGGCACTTTGCATGACTAGCTGGTATGAGGACATAAGGACCCCGATACCTGTTTTTCCTTTCTGGTCTGAGGTGTGAATACAGGTAGCATAAGCTTTATGATTCTCTGAACCAAGGGAGGTCCTTAAAACTCCTGTCAGATGGAATCACTTTAAAATATACCTATATCTATATCTTGTGTGTCATGGAAAACCTGCATGTGTGGAGCTACGACTGGAAGACCTTTGGGGCATCACCACAGGGTTTGTCCGCTCACTGACTGTTCATGCACCAGTGGTGGGATGGGGGGCTTTGCCTCCTGAGGAAAGGCTGCTTCCTCCTCAGAATTTTCAATGATATGTGGAAAGCATCTCCAGAAAAATCCCATAACCCCTGTCTCAGGAAAGCCCAGTGAAAAGTCTTTCTCCATCTACTGTTCCTCTTGCTACCCGTTGCATAATATAATGGATGCTATTTTAAACACAACATTCAAATAATTTCATCTGACATGCACAGGTATGTGAGAAGCTTTTCAGGTGAGTGTATTGAGGACAGACTTAGTGACCCAGCAATTGCAGAAACTGTTACACACTTCAGAGGTTCGGTTTAACTGTTTCACACTCTTAGATGTACACAAAATCCACTCAAATTTAAGCATGTTTTCCTGTCCCACTTCAGCCTGCATTTGCTGAAAAATAGCTTCACTGCAAGAAAAAGTAATTTTTATCCAGGGTTTTTTTAAGTTTTTGTCTCACACCAGTCACTATCTGAATTAAAAATAAATGGTTGTAAAAGATATACTTTGAGAATTTAAAACAAAATAGAAGTTTGGAAGAAAAAAGAAACCCAACCCACTACTCTTAAGAAAAACCTGCTATAATAAATAATTTCAGTTTATTTGTTGCTTTTGTTTGTGCGGTACACTAAAAACCTTTAATTTCTTTGAAAACTTCACTGTGCAAAGCAATTTCCAGGTGTTCCTCTTTTTAAAAAGTTTCAAATTCTATTTGACTGAAAGCTAGTACAACTATGAAGGACTTCTGCATGGATATCTCTTGAAAAGTAAGATTTCATTTGCTCAGCCTTCCTCCTTGTTCACTACATGAAACTATAGTAATTAGTTTGTATTTAGACAGGTGAATTTGTTCTGCAACAACAAATTACAGTGGACATGGGGGGGGGTCCTGGCGCTATTGTTGCTGGTGTTATGCTATACTATACTACTTAAAGTAGTGTCAGTGTAGTGAAGTAAGGGCAAGTCTGTCTTATCTTCCCCAATGGATTCAGGGCTTCTAAAACAGATGGTTTCTGGAATTTTGTTTGTTATCACAAAAGGAAGGAAGATTGAGTTATACGCAGTATTATCTTCAACCTGTTTTCAGTAATTGAAAACGTTATATTTGATAAAGAAACCAGAACATAACCCAACACAACTTAAACCTGAAGAGAAAAGCTAATGATAAATTTGACACTCATAAAGCCATTAAGTGTCTGAATAGGAAAATGCTGCTTCTAATCTTGTCTGATTTTTCCTGAAACAGGTTATAAGAGCCTTTTCTTCCTGCTTCTATGTTGCCTTTCTGTAAGACAAGCCATGGCGACTTAGTCACCATTTTCAAAAGGAATTCAGTCCTTTTTAGCACTGATTACCAGAATCACCAGAGGCAGACAGAGGACGCTACACAGGATTTTCCCTGTTGATTTTGCCACCTCACTCTAATGAATAATATCCCAGAAAAAGATGACAGATTAAACAGTGTACTGGCATGGAGACAGGTCTCAGGTGTTGCGAGGAGCAGTCATGCTCCTTTTTACTTGTCATTTTAGTGAGGCAATATATACGCACAAAGGTGAAAGCTAATCCCTTAACAGTTTTCTCTGCATGTGTTCTTCAACATATACTTGTGGGCTCCAAACACTGGAGTAACGCAAATCCACTTTCACCAAGAGTGGAACCACATTGCTTGGGACCCAGTATTTTAAGCAAGCATGCTCAAAAAGATAAGCAAAATCATACCAGATCTGTAGTGACTTCAATTGACTTAAATTTCAACTGGCAGTATTTGGCTCTAAGATGAGATAAGAAGAAATGGAATTTATTTCTGGAGCTATTTTAAGGGCAATGGCTACTATATATAGAGTCAGAATAAGTAGCTGAAGTTGAATTTAAAAGACAGACATACTGTTTTTTTGTTTTGCTGTTTCCAAATACAGTCTCATCCATTCCGAAGTCTGAGCAACAGAAGAAAAAGAAGAAAAACTATAGTAAAGAACTCCATCCTTCTGCAAGCCAAACCCAATGTTTTTCAGTATGGAAGGCAACACCAAGGGCGAACCAAACTGTACCCATAAGAGTTTTGTCTGGTTTGATATTAAAGGACAAAAACTATCTCCGAGTCTTGCCTGAAAAAGGGGTGTAAACTCAGGTCTTCTGTAAATCCAGAATTTATGACATTCTAAGTCAGTTCTAAAGCAGTCTCTCTGGTGCCTGGCTTCTCTGACTGTACAGAAAACTCTTGCTTATGTGAATGAAGTTGAACTATGGAAAAATCTGTATGTTTGCTAAGCTATCCAGGTCTGAGCTTTGGAGAAAGTAAACACTAAAATGTGCTATGCCAGTGCAGTACAATTAAATTTGAAATTTCAAGTAAATTGGCTTTAAAGGTGCTGTAATGTTGGCATTTAGTCTAGTGTGCAAGACCTAAACTATTTCCCATTCTGTCTATACTGTATCCTATAGGAAATCTGTATGTGCACTGAATCCTACACAAAGACATCTTTCTTTCTCAGATGAAACCACTGTGCAATCTCTGTTCTATCATTTTTCTTTTGGTTTTTTTTTTTTTTTGGACTACTCATTCTCTAGAAGAAAAAACATGGACTGAAAAGTATTTCTATATACTTGCACCTAAAAGGTGTTTTAGCATTGGAAGAGCCATCTCACTTACAAGGCACACTTGGAGAAATACAAATTTCGGTTGCCATGCTAACAGACAATCATTCAATTGAGTCCGGTAAAACAAAAAGTGCATAAGCGACTTTTTCTTGCAAAAACAGTGAAATATTAGATTAACAAGGCTACAGGTTTTGCCAGTTGCGGTGAATTTCACAGTTCTGCCCCTCTGCAGAGTGTGATTTTCTGTCAGTGTTTAAGCCTTCAGAGCATCAGTTGCTTCGTTCCAACAAGACTATGGCTTCCCTCCGATCGCCGCAACAGCCAGGATCTCGCAAGTGTAAACCCAACGCAGGGCTCAATCCCACCAGTCCCTTTATGTACTCCATGCGCCAACCCACTGCCCGTTTCACCGTGCTCTCCTCCTATCTACCTGCGTCTCGCCGTCCTCCAGGTGCCCCTTGGAGCTCTCCTGGCAGGACATGAACCTTCCCAGGAGGGTCGTAGGGGACAGCGCCGGCGGGAAGCGAGGTCCCTTCGGGGGTGGGGACAAGGGACAGCAGGGACACCTCAGCTGNTGGCAGCAGCCGCGGGTGCCAGGGCAGAGGGGCGAAGCTCCCACCCGCGGTCGCCCTCGCTTGTGCCCGGAGCGGAGGGGCAGACGCGGAGCTTG
>VZZY01020292.1:0-23740 GCA_013400335.1 Eurystomus gularis | reverse complement strand
GCTGACATCATGCCCCCCAGTGCCGGTTCAAATGTGGTGCAACGACAGGTGAGGTTCTGCTCTGCCTGGTTTGCTCGCTCAGTATCGCTTGTTTTGTACCTTGTTTTCTCACTGTTGTTGTAGTTCTGATTGTTTCTTGTGCATTACCATATTAAATTCTCCTTATCTCAACCCCAGGCTTTGTGCTTTCCCTTTTCTCCCTTTCCATGCCTGGTGGCGGAGGGGCAGTGGCACATGCTGCTCAGGCCCTGGCAGGGGCTAAACCACCACAGTCTCTCTTAAATCTTGTATGTATCTTAAATATCAAGTAAAACTAGTCTTTCTTTCTGCTTTCTTAGAATATGGCTTCCTGACTCGTTTAGGTAAAACCAGTGTGGGCTGCTGCTGGAGAAGACAAACCAACCTCCTCCCCATGCCCCTTGCATTGGCACTAGTGAGTTTGTTTAGCCAGCTGTACCAGGCAGACAACTTCCATTCTTGTTTTCCTGTGATATTTTTCAGGCAGACCAGCTTTCTGATCCAGGTAACTGAGACAGCAGAAATGTTCTGCTACAGATGGGACAAGCCAGGACTGCCCATTTTGGTGCAGTCTACGCTCAGCTTTCCCTAAACTATACCTTCAGACACCACAGGATCATGATGATGGGTAGACTTAAACAAAGAAATCAAATATTCTAAGCAAAGTACACATTCAATATGCAGTATGTCATTTGAGAATGCCTCTTGCTTCAACATAACTAGCATTTAGAAATACTTTGAATCTAATACTTGTACAAATAATTATTGAGAATAATTACCTATGTGAAGAATTGAGAATAAGTCTGAACAGGCTTTCTTATAAAACCTCTGTATCTTATGCTATACAAAGCTTTGCAGCTATACATATATGAACAGTTCAAGCTCTGCGGCAATGCAGTGGAGACGCTGCTAGTCTCTGAAAGGACCTTTGAGAACTTTGCAGTGTGCAAGAGCTAAAGGTAGTTCTTAAACTTTGAACCGGTCAGAGAAACATCTCCCTCTCCTCACAAACTCCAGAATCACAGAGGAAACCAAAGGGGACCTCAAGTTAACATACTACTTTCTCACTGCGATTTTTGAACAAAATTGTTACAGAAAAGGCAAGAAGCTAATGACAACCAGCTCCAAAATGAACTACACTGCTTTCAAGAACTAAATAAAAAGTGGCTCTGTCTATCTTCAGAGCTAAACAGTACAATAGCAGTTCCACTCACTGGGGTTCAGGGATGTTTCCCTGATGTGTTCTTTGGAGATGGAGTCCACTCCAGACACAGTCATTTTCTTTACTGTTTCCTCAATATTGAGTAGCATGTAAATAAAGATGGGATTTGTTCACTATCATAAGACAATGTTTAACCTAACAGTCCAATAATAAAATAGTAACAAAACTAACTTGAAATACCTTCTAGACAGATCAACTGAGTAATAAGACCAGCAATGCACTCCAAATATAACCAGATATCTGATGCATCTTATCGGTTTCCATATTTCTGGATCTAAAGGCAACCCATACACGAAGTCTAAAGTCACTACACAATTTAGAATTATGCTAATCAATAAGAATAAATTTTTCTATGTGAAAAATGGGATTTGAAAGCACAGTAATTTTTAGAACTGCTATTAAAAACAAATGCTTTGTAAATTTTTAATAAGATTTGAGGGGTTTTGTGCATATTTGTTCCCTGTGTCATCCAACAGGAACTGAAAATCTGCAAAATACAGCTAGTTTCAACATGCCTATTATCCAAAATCCTTTAATTATTTGCACTTACAAAATATTTATATTACACATGCCTACAGGCACATTGTATGTAAGGACTATCTAGATCAAAGAGCTAGGCTATTTTTGTGTTATTTACTAATGACCAAACCTGCTGTTTGAGCAAAACTTGAATAGACAATTAAATCAAGGACAGAACAAAAGGGAACCTTAAACAACAGCTTTATAAAGAGATATTCCAGTTTTAACACTCTACTAAGCATAAACGAAAGTCACCCACACAGGACTCATAACAGATTTCCATATATAATTACCTCTAAGCTAAAATGGGTGTTTCAAAGCTGGCCACAGGATTTAATCACACATCATCTACTAGCATTAAATTGAAGATATATGGCAGACAGGAGGCAGAACTGTATACCAAAGGGCCTCTTTTTGGCTCAAAAGTTATTCAATTGTTTTTAGTATTCTGAAATCTCTTAAATACAGAACATTTAAGTTGCTTTTGAAAAAGGGAAAAAATGATTAGACAGGATAATTCAGATTGAACATTTCAAGTACACACTTTAAATCACTCTGCAAATGATTTTTACCATTGCTTATAAGCCACAATCTAGAATTTCAGTTAACAGCATTACAAGCTTTGCTAGTAATCAGATGTATTGAAGGCCATCCCTTCAGCTGTAAATCAACAACTTTTTCATTTAGGTTCTTCATTCATGATTGAGTGTTGACAAAGGCTCCTGAATGAGTGCTTTAGTATTTTTCACAGTGTGCTATCAAAGATACTCAGTCATGCTGGTTATGTTTAGCTAATACCTTAAGCAGAAAGCAGCAAGGGGAATACCACGTTGCTAAATAAGACAAACATTGGAAAGTCTGGACATTTCCAAACATCTAGTTTGTACTGATAATTCTAATAAGTAGGAAAAAAATAAAATAAAATAAAAACACACATTAAGCACAGGGAAAGGTACTAACTATACAGATGCATGGGTTCTTCATTATAAAATCTCTTGCATTCAAATCACATTAGCCACAGAATTTCAGTGGCGTTTCTTGAGCTAATAATCTAATTAACTCTACAACCCTGAGCCACAGCTATAGTAGGGTTAGCTGACAATGTGGAACAATATTCACCCTAGGCCAGGCTTCCCAAATTTATTTTTCCCTTCTGCTAATGCCAGGGTAGGAACACTTCTCAATATTGGCTCCTCAGGCAGTGTTTGCTGAGGCACAGCTTGTGAACTTCTGCCATAGACAACATTGGTTGGTCAGTCACAGACAGCTAACCTAATGTTCACACTTATGCCATGAAAAGCCTTTTGTAAGATGATTCAGAGAAAATGGAAATAATAAGAAAAAGATAATCCTTGCCTTTTTTTAAAGCACAATAATTATTTCATATGTCTATTAATCTATTTAATTATTTGCTGTGATAGAGGTAATTAAAGTCATGGAAGAATTGTCTTTAACCAATTATGAAATTTACTGCCAGTGTGGAAAAATCTTAAGATGAAAGAAGAGTATTTATACAGAATGTAATCCAATTTCTATTTTCACAGTATTCAGCGATACCTTCACCCACGCAAACAACAGTGCTAATTTTAGTACTTTAATTGGCTGTGTCTAAACACTCCTTAAATGCTAAATATTGCTCAATCCCTCAAAAAAGTGAGTTAAGATTGAGGAAAAAAAAAGTCATCCACCCATGACCACCTAGTTCTAGAAGCAGTCAAGTATTTTGGCAAGCACATTTGGAACTGGAAAGGTCCCTACACACTCTCAGGTACTCAGTAGATAATGAGGTTGGAGGAAACACTATGTGAATCCTGAATAATGCATAGCTGAAGCATGAAGTCCAGTCCACACCCATCACTGTCCTTCAAATGACTGGCACTATCTCAACAAATATAATAACCTATCAACAAGGGTGCTTACTAATAACTGACAGATCTAGGTTAAACTTCCTCTAACCAAGGTAATTCCAACTCTTAGGAGTTGGGATCTGCTCCTCTTAATTACCACTGGAGGTACTTTTCCACTTGTAATGGCTTCCTGGCCAGAAGGGGCAAGATGGGGGCACACTGATATTCCTAACCCTTATTTTTCAGAACATTCATGCATTTTACATTTGCAAGCCATTATGTGAAAAAAAAAAAAAGACACATTTGTTGCATAGGCATCAGAACGTTTATATGTATCCTCATCTTGCACATGCTCCTCCATCTGGGAACCCTAACTTCTGGGAAGCTCCCCAGTCAACATGCGAGTTTTCTTGAACAACCTTTTGGCAGTCTATTGAACAAAACAGAGACTAACTCCAGCTCAGTGAGTCACCCTGCCAGGGTGAGACACCTAAAAGTCTCTAGATCACACCCTACATGCTTTGTTATGATTACATAAAGCAGATGCATACTTTTCTAGTGACTGATGCTATTCTTCATTTTTTTTTTAACAATGATGTGTAGTAGGGAGAATGATGATAGCAGTAAACAAAATTAATCAGGGAGTATCAGAGTGATTTGTTTGGATTCTGATTTAAGCAGACTACAGAAATGCTGGTCACTTTTCCAGGGTAAGTTTCAGAGTGCTTTAGACATGAAACATATAAGCATGTATTCAGTTATTTACAAAATGCAGAATACTCTTCTACCCAGTTCTGCATACAATATCTAAAAGATATGAGGGTACTTTATGGGGTAAATAGCAAACAAATAAGTTATTGTTATAAAATAAGCATGGAAAGCTGCCATTGCCCCCTACCTTCAAACGAGTTCAACAGGCAATCTGCTTTCACAGCTGTTTGATCTTTTTGTGTCAATTCTGTATTTGCCTTTCCATGATGTTCTCAACCATAAAACCTCTTCCCCCTAACATTTGCACACTCACTTGCTTTCCCACGGGGGACTTCCGGAATGCCTAACGACAACTGACAAGAAAAGGATTTTTAAGCTAATTGTCCATTTGGTGGCAGAATGCTGAAGTGGCATTTGCTGGACTCCACCAGCCACATGTGCAAAGGAAAAGCCAACTGCTGCATCCAGATGTTCACAGACCTGTTCCCTTCTAAGGCACACACTTAAAAAGCTCTACTCAAGTCAATGGATAAAAATAGTCCCCAAACTGTCGAATGCTAATGCAGAACTACTTTCTCTTCACTTCTTCAGCTGGAAGGAGAAAACATTCTCTAGTTGTTCCAAATTATGCACATCTTTTTCCTGAGACAGACAAATTTAAGATACATAGTCTTACTGTGCTGAGAAAATGATGAATCACACTATTCTTTCCCACCATCCAGATCCTGGGAAAACCAGGAAGCTGCTTAGACTATATGCCAACTTAATTTCATGCAACCTCAGGCTAATTGCTATCATCCTCTACCTCTTCCAGCTCTCCTTGACAGATGCAGAAGCAGCAGGCTGCTCCAGCCAGTGTGCTACTCTTGCGCTTAGTAAGGTGCAACCAAACTCCTGCTGTGCTTGGTTTGTGTGTTTCAGCTGGAACCAAGATGAACATAAGCAAGAACTGTAAATTCATATAGAGTTTGCCTTGCAAATCAATGTAATCCAGGTATTTTGTAATCACATTCAGTAAACTACAAAACAGTGTTTTCTGTTTAAATCAACATATGTATTTTTCCACCCCTCTAAGGATACCAATGTAAAGTATTTGGCTGTTCTAAAAATGTTGGCTTTGGCTCTTTAAAAGTGTTATCTGTTCCATGACAAATTTTGTCCACTTTTCAATCCCACTTGACAATCAGGGATTCAGACAGTTTCCAAGCATCCTAAATCTGTCCTGTATGACAGCCAGTTTGTTTAGTTCCCAAACACTGGGAAATGAATTTTCCAAGAGACAGGTAATTCCATATGGATGTTGACTCTGGAGCTTGTGTTAACAGCATCCAAATGAATATTTACTGATAATGCCACCTGATGGATTATTATAGTTCTGCAAAGAACCAGGAGCTTTATGGACAAAAAAGTTTCAGTTGGAAGAAAGGTCAAAAATTTTAAAAAAACCCATATATTCTTAAAGAAATATTTTGTTAAGTCATAATCAGAGATTACAAGGACCTTAGCACAGTCTTTCTAGGATATAAGTACTGGCAAGAGATTTTCTTTTTCCCCTCCTTGTAAAGTTCTATTACAATCATCCAGGACTGTTACTGAAATTTTACATTTTCCTATCCCACTTTAGAACAATAAAGACCAATATTTGCTTGTTCTGTTAATGGAGACACTGAGATCCAAAATACCTAAAAGACCAGACTTCAGTTGACTCAACAAAACCTCCTACAAACTCCAAAGAGGAAGCTGACTACCTTCCCCACCCCCCTCCATGCTGGGAACTTACGAAAGCATTTTCTAGCATAAATCCAAAGGCATTTTTAAGTAATTGAAAGTAAGATACAAGATTATCTTGGCAGGGAGGACAAGATTCTCACACTGTGTGGAGGTGGATGATCTTACTTCCTCAGGGAATGAAAAGACATTCTCTTAAGTAAAATACTTAATTAAAGATTGTTTTTAAAGATGTTTCAGATGTCTTGTTTGCCAAGTTTGCAAAAAAATCCACTATCTTGACTATTCTTTTGGATTATAATGAAAATGTATACAGAATCACCCTTTTTAATCTTAGGCCTTCAAGCACCAGTAAATGAAATGGCATAAGAGTCGTTACAGAAATTCTGTACTGGATCTTTAATTCTTACTTGCTACAAAGTACATAGAATTTGTCTGCTACGAAGATTTGATCTGCCACAGCATACAAGGAATTTTGGTTGGGAAAACTATTACACTGACAAAACTTGAAAAAAAAAAATCAAGACCAGCAGAAACATTAGCTATTTTGATACTTGGCATACAACAAAACTCACATACATGATGAAAATGTCTCTCTTCCCTAGTTTTTCATTCCTAGTATGAAGTAAGACAGGTTAAATGTATTATTACTCTTTTATGCACATAAACTTTGCTAGAAAGTAAACTGTATTATAAATCTGAAGAGTTTTCAGGTCATACTTAGGCCTGTGGAAAGAGAACATCAGGAAAAATTTTTTATACAAAGTTAAAAGTGTATTAGGCATTTTTTTCCAATGCTTTTATACTGTTTTGTATAACTAGAGGATAATTTTTGATATATAAATCAGAGTGGTCAACTTGGTCTTAAACCACAGACATGTCCTCAGAAACTGTTCTGTTTCTGAACTCTGAATTTCTTTGACAATATCCCTGAAAGGCCCTGTATCTTTACAGGGATATAAATTTACTACTGATTTCTCTGACCTCCTCAATATGAGAGACCTTGTTACAAAAGGATAATTTTTGAACACAGACTAAAACTGGATGCCAGAACAGTCAAGATTACATGTTTCATCCACCTACCTTAATCTTACTATCCTTACAATTACAATCTTAGATGTGATTAAACATAACTGTTTGGATCTCTCAAATACACCAACACCAGTATAAGCTTTGACAATATTGAAGGATGATTTTTTTCACACCACTATTGTACTATATATAGTAAGATTATTCACTTCCCGACCTGTTTTACAGCTGTTGTGTACACTGGTGGTCTACAAGAGCACTCAAGATAAGGTGAGAAACACAGGTTGCATAAATGATATGGTTTGTACCACAACTACCCAAAAGGCTGTAGCAAGGCTGGTACTCGTTTCTTCTCCCAAGTAACTCATGACAGTATGAGAGATAATGGCCTCAAGTTACACCAGGGGAGGCTTAGATTGGGTATCAGGAAGAAGTTCTTCACTGAAAGAGTGGTTAGGCATTGGAACAGGTTGCCCAGAATGGTAGTGGAGTCACCATCCCTGGAGGTGTTCAAAAAAATGGATAGACGTGGCGCTTCATGACACAGTCTAGGGGTTAGGGAGATGTTGGATGAAGGTTGGACTAGATGATCCTAGAGGTCTTTTCCAACCCAAATGATTCTATGATAAAGATCACTGGCCTGAACTACAACAGCTTTCCTCAGTTCCTCTGCCATTGTGAAGATCTCACGACGAACGTCAGTCAAATGTGGTACTCTGCAGTCCATCCAGAAAAGCTCTAGCATCATTTGCTATTAAGGCAAATATCAGTAACCTGAATTCCAACATACAGGCATAGGTCTAGACAGTCCTCCTCAATAGCTAATCAAAACAATGGTATTCTTGGAGCATAAATCTCTTGACTGACTTTATTTGCCCCATTCCACAGCAGGTATCAGTTTTCAAAGCCACTGTTGGGCTTCAGGTAACTCCTGGGATAGGTAAGCTTCAGATAACAGTTCTGTTATATCCCACTCCCTGGATGCCACTGCCAGGTTACATTTGTAATAGGACTGGATAAAACCAAATAGAAAAAAAGTGGGGGAGTAAAGTGGGAGTAGAGAGAATCACCATAGAAGCATTTAGGTTGGAAAACATCCTTAAGATCATTGAGTCCAACCATTAACCTAACACTGCCAAGTCCACCACTAAACCATATCCCTTGACTCCACATCTATGTCTTTTAAATATCTCCAGGGATGGTGACTCAACCACTTCCCTGGGCAGCCTGTTCCAGTGCTTGATAACCCTTTCGGTGAAGAATTTTTTTTCCAAATATCCAATCTAATCCTCCCCTGGCACAACCTGAAGCTATTTCCTCTTGCCCTACCACTTGTCACCTGGGAGAAGAGACCAACACCCACCATGTTGCAATCTCCTTTCAGGATGTGATAAGGTCTTCCCTGAGCCTTTTTCTCCAGATTAAACAACCCCAGTTCTCTCAGCCACTCCTCCTAAGACTTGTTCTCTAGACCACTTAACAGGTTTGTTGCTCTTTGGACACACCCAGCACACCAATGTCTTTCTTGTAGTGAGAAGCCCAAACCAGAAGACAATATTCAAGGAGAGTCTTGGGAAACTGTTCCAGATCTTCACCGTTCTGATGCTTAAAAGCCTTCTTGTACTGTCCAGTTTAACTGTACTGAAGGCAGTTTGTATCAACATGTTATGGCAACACTACTCCTTTGCTTATGTAGTTACACTCCCATCTTTCCAGTTTGTTCTTTTGAGGTACTTATAGAGATCAACTCTACTAACTGAGTCTTTGTTAGGCCTAATTGAAAAGCTCATGTGACTTCCAGTGCTCCATGACACAGAACTAACATAAAACCCCACAAAAATTCATGGAAAAATAAACAAAGCATTCCCTTTCTCTTACCTCCTCTCAGATTACAAACTACTTATTTACTCTCTATAGTACCTTAGTCTCACAGGTTCTCCTCTCCAGCAAATATAAATATAGGATTACCCTACCCCTTCTTGAGCATCATTGTGGCTTTTACAATGGATGCAATATCCAGCCAGGTGGTTGCTTCTGAAGTGAACAACTTCATGTCAACACTTTAAATCATGCAAATTCTAAATGGAATTGCTTCTCATTAGTCAGAGCAGTTTCTCCCATTGATAAGTAACATCTGATGTAAAAGGCATTTCCAATTTACTCACTCAAAAGCTGGCTGTTCTGGATATATTCCAGATAGTAGCACCTGCATCAACTTCAAAAGGCTTGGAACAGGAAATATCAATGCACCAGAACTGAGAATTTTTCACTTTGATTGCCCAAAACCTGGATTGGTAACTTTTCAAATTATGATGTAATTTTTCTCTTATAAAATGTTGGTGAGGAAAGATATTTTCTATTCTGAAGAGATTAAAAAAAAATCCCAACCAACCAGCTATTTAGCCAAGCTTTTGGTCAAAGTTTTCAAACCGATTACAACATTGATGAAAGAAGGTCATTATTCTGCTTTACAGCTGTTTTAAATCTTGGATCTTTTGGAAAATACTTAAGATATATTTTAGGTTTCCTTCCATCACCACTAGTGACACCTAAAATTTTGAACATAAGTAATAAAACCTGTTACCCATTCTTTCAGAATTTGAAAGATACTTTTATAAGCACTATTCTAAGCCTACATTATTACCTTGGGGCGTGTAATAGGGATGAAAAGTATTCTTCACACACTGGACTACTGTAGGATGAAAGAGTGACATTACACAGCTCAGCTGCAGAAAGGGGGCCAGATCATGGTCTTCCATAACGAAGCCTGAGTTTCTGCTCCTTCTCACTGTTTTTCAGTTCATCAAGAAATCTACTATATGGGACATAATGCCTATTAAAGATGTGCCTGTATACCTTTCATGACTTGGAAAAGTGGCTTTACAGATTTAACAGTGTTTTACGAGCAAACCAGGACAGCATCTTGCACACAAAACACTAGGTCTTCTATTGACTTAACATAGTATATACTGTAAGTGAATATTCAAAGCAAAATTTAACATAACAGTGCCTTGTTTGTTAGAAACAGTTTAAGCTTTAAAACAAATACATAACCCTTTCCATACCATGTTCTGTTTCCAATAAAACATATGGTATCAGGCAATGAAAACGGCTTCTGGCCCCATAAATATGCACTACAGACATTTTAACAAAATGCAGGAGGTTAAATACTGCAGGAGGTTTCTGGAAGAGAATTTTTCAGGGGAAAAGATTAAAAGCACGGGCAAGCCATTTAAAAGCCAGCATACTGAAAAATAACAAAATGAAACCTGCATCTCCTGGCTTTGGTGCTAAGTTTTCATCTTCCTTTACCAGAAGATGCAGGCAAAACCCTGAGGACTTACAGCATGTTAAACATTTGTCACAATAAAAATCCTACTATTCTTTGTTCACTTACAAAGTGTTTCTTGAAACAATTGTTAGCTAACCAGAAGGTCTGTTGTGCTATTTCCCCTGGGAAACGCGTAAGTTTAAACCTTACCATTCAAAAAACTTGGAACACAACCGCACATTTGTCAATAATCAAATGAAGTTTCAATGAGCCCATCAGAAACAACATTGCCAAGCTTATATTCTCCCTAAATGTATTTAAAACCATTCATTTTCAAGATTTCAGTAGGTCTTGGTTTTGTACTTATCACTGACAAGCTAAGCTGTATGTATTAGTAGCGCACCAAGAAATGTGAGAATCTTGCAAGTTTCTCAGCTGTTTCCAAATAATACAGGGTAAAACAAATATGAAAGCTACCCAGTAAATAATTTTACTTAAACGCTCTGAGCTCTTAGCATTTTATTTCCTACATAATTTGAATTGCATGCTTTCCCATACATACTCAAAAGCAAAGTGAACAATTTAGCTTTAAGGTAATCTATGAAAGAATTACATAATCTTACATTTACACTGTTATTAGAATATAAGTAGAATTGCGAATGGATCTATTTTTTGTGAAAATAATATTTATCCAAAGTGATAGACTGATGGATGAGATTAATCTCAAATGCCTTGAAGTTACTTCTTGTAGGACTGCAGGCATGCAGGTGACACATCAAATTAGAAACTAATCTTGAAAACATTTAAGTGTGCTTGCAAGACAACATAAGCACTGGGCAGGCAATATGCCATTTACCTCAGAAAGTTGGAATTACAAATACATTATGTCTTGTCTTAAAGCAGTTACATTGGTATATTAGTAAGAAAAAAATCAACATTTTTACCTTAATTGGAAACATTTTCATATGTCAAAAACACCTTAGTGATTATTATTTTCCCACCTGCACAGAAATTAACATCAGTTCCTTTTTAAAGATCTACTAAAAGGCATTGTGCCATTGTTAATTTTAAAAGTTCTTTCTGACATTATTTTCCTGAAACATATGCACTATTTCTTTTTTAAATAAAGCACATTGCAAGAACTGCCATTTTAGTAATATGAAGCAATGTATACGGTTATTCCAGGGCAACACAAGTTGAATATGGCAAAAAATGGGATGGGACTGATTGGACTTCTTATAACATAAAAAAGCCAGTGACGGCATTACTGCATCAGAAACTTCAGTATATTTTTAATTCCTATGCACCCCTAAGAGGGGAAGACATACTTTTAAGTGCCTTTTCCTGTTGATACCGAAGTACTATACTAGATTATCTTTCAGGGATGATCCATGGAATCTCCACCGTCTTTCAATGGCTACAGCTATGCAACATGCCATCATGGCATAAAATTTTATGAGTTCTAACCAATCAAACTCATATGCTAAAAGAAAGATCTTTCAGTATAAATGTCTCAGCTGTCATTACTTCCACATGTAATTGCACTTCAGCTACAATATAATTCAAAGTGTTTTCATTTTCTCAAAAGTAAAGGCTGAATTGTTACAGATGGTAATTTTGGCAGATGGTTGTACATGAAGCTGAGTTTATAATTAGGCCAAATTTGACTTGTGCAATTAAGGCAATGAAGATTTGGAAAATAAGAAGTGTCAGATTGGTACATGATCAGTCTGGTGGCCACAGAAAACTGAAGAAACCTGATCATTCACACTTAAAGAATACATTGCCTATACAAAAAATTCATCCTAATTGCATGAATTAGAAGATAAGCAACCTTTCATGCTCAGAGTGTAAACTACACTAATCACAGCTTTTTACCTACTTAAATTAATCCCTTTTTCTTCAGTTGAGGTTAATGAGACCATCTGAAGCAATCTAACAGCCCCCTGCTGCTGAGAGAGGGCTCTCAGCATCTCCTTCTCTGCAGCTTCTCTCCCTCTGACATTCACCTGACCCTTCAGCAAGTCAGTAAATTCACAGACAGTGACTAGCCAATTCAGCTCAGAGATGGAAAACTAATCCCTGAAGAATGAGCGGAGAAGAAGAGATGTGCAAGGATGAGAAGACTAGGACTACCCCTTTTGGCAGAAGTGACCTCTTGGGCACACTAACATATATCAAGCTGCATTTCAAGTCCTATTATATCTAGTGTCAAAAACCTTTCCAGACTGGTAATTGTGTGTGAAGTAGCATTGCCTGTTTAAGCATCTTCTGACTTTCAATTGTGTTAAATATTTATTTGTTCTTGTACCAAGAAAGGATAAATAAAGTCCAGTAATCATTCCCTCTACTACTTCTTGCATATGTCTCAGTATTGCCTTGCCTTCAGCTTTCAGTTCCCCTTAAATGTTTCCATATAATGCTTTTGCTTATTTTAGGACCACTATTTCTGTTATTCTTTTTTCCAGTGGGGCAAACAAGGCTTTTTTTCAAGATGGTTGATTATCACCATCATAAAAGCATTCCTGGTTTACACTTCCCTTTCTGCTCCAACTGCATCTCAGTATGTTGGTTGATTTGTTCTCCTACAGGTACAATACAGGGACTTTTCATCCATTTTTCCTGACCAAGTATTGCTACAAGAACATGATAAAAGTGCTTGTAAGTAGTTTCTATAACTAATTAAAACTGCTGTTATTAATGTAGTTACAATTAGTTCAAAACATTCATTCCAAAACGCATCCTCCTTGCTCTTCAACACAACAAGCTCCACTTGCCATCATGCCATCTGTTCTCCTATCTTCCCTAAACCTTTACAAAGTTTCTTAGAAGCTCTTTTAGTTTCAATTAACCTGAGTAATTTATGTAGCTTGCACATGTTGTCATCAATCTGTGAACCCTCTTAGCAGATTGAACTATATGAGGTTGCTGACAATTACATAACATTACCTCTTAAGTTTGTCATTTTACAAATTAATGACTTATTCCTACACTTTGCTCTCTGTCCTTCAGTCTTTTTTTCCTCAAACTGTTATGGTAAGGAAGATACAATACAGGGCTACTTAGGTGTTTAAGAAAAAATTATTTAAGAAGTCTAAGTGATTTCGATACTTTCTCCTTATTCATCCACTCTGAAGCGCAAAGAATTTGAATATATTGAAAGCATTCCTTTTACAGCAGCTAGGCTTTTCTGTTCCACTAATTGAACCCTATTAATACAGAGTTCTCACCTTCCTTCTACCAACTGATTTAAATACAGCAAGATCTGCTGACATCACCACAATAGAGGCAAGCTGTTAAGAAAATTGTTTTAAAACTGGACGTATCCATTAACTCTAAAGTCAAGACTTAGAGTTAATGTGTTAAGAGTTACTACATAAAGAACATGGAGGAAACACCATGATTACCCATTTTTAAGTTATTAACACCTTGACTATACTGTAAAATTAACCTGAATTATAATTTATATCCTGCCCCAAACTTTAGACCTGTCCACATAAACTGGAATTCTAATATTGTAGAGGTTTGTGGGTGGGTTTAGGTGGGTTTGATTTTCTTGTTTGGTTTTGACTGGGATTTGTATAAACTAACAACGACAAACCATCGAAGTGTTTCTAGTATCCAAGTATTTCCCTGCAATTCCCCTATGTTTCCAGGAAGAACAGGCACACTCCCATATGTATCAAGGTGTAAGCGCTCTCAGATTAAGGCAAAGAGACATAGGATGTTATCACAGCTAACTTCAGTGTCACAGAACTAGGACCACAGAATTAATATAGATGTCATTCAAATGCCTCAATGTTTTTGCTTGAGTTATGCTAACTAGAGAGAACTGTAAATAGCTACACTCGAAGCTGAAACTTCACTTCTGGCTTTCCTTAAAGATTGTAGAAACTGTAGGGTAAACATACCAGAAGAACAAGTTAAGTCAGCCAGTTTGCAGCTCAGTATGACTATGAAGGTGCAGACATAACTAGAAGAAAAATAATCTGGGAAAACAAGCTTCCCAAGTCTGCAAAATTTTGAAGAAATAAATACCTATTAAATACAGATGCCAATAAAATAGAATTCTAAAGACACCAGTAATACAGGACTTTGACTTTAGTAAATAACTGGTAAGAAATGTTAGTTAACCTCACACCATCTGCAATGATACAACAGAATGTAACCCTTTGAACTGGTATTTAATCTTACAGTGATTTTTACAGGGGTTACTTAAAAAATGTCGATGTAACTTGTGTGTAGTGTGTTTACATCCTATAGAGCTTTACATTTGGTCAAAAGTATTCATATGAATTAGAAAGAACCACAGTTGTTTGTAGTAAAAGTATTCTAGTACACGTTCAACAGCATCCTTGTTACAGATATGCTGATAGAGAAACTCGTGCAAATATTTGCACAATCACAGAATCATAGAATGGTTTGGGGGTGAAAGGACCTCAAAGATCACCTATTTCCAACCCCCCTGCCATGGCAGGGACACCTCCCACTAGATATAATTTCTTAGATTATTTATAATAAGGTTCCTAGGATTGTTCCTCTTAAAGAAGACACATTCATTTGCCTGGCCTATCATGAAATTTCTTTGGCTTCTGTTATTTATCTCACAGAAAGTGTATCACATCATTGGGAAGATTAGTGCAAATCTCCTCAGAGTATATACTTTCCAATGTCTACATTCGGAAGTTCCAGTAAGACTAGTTAGGTATTTTCACAAGTGAAGTTCCTTAGCAAGTTTACTTAGGTGATACTTGTCGACTTGTACAGGAAAAAAATTCTTCCCAGTTTCATAGGAATTGTGCCATTTGCTCTGAAATAAGTAATGGAGAGTATGTTAAAAAGAAGACTCTATCATAGTGAATAAAGCCAAAAAGCACATCATAGTTTGACAATTAGCACTTTAAACAGCTACAAATTCAACAGTAACTGAAATAATGTTATTATGCAAAGCAAAAAGGACTTGCTTCAATAGAAATAAACCAGTAGGCTAAAATCAGATTAACTGCACATATGTCTCAGACCACTTGTAAATGTCAATAACATTCTGTTACAGTGGAAAAGGACCAAAAGCACTGTAGACAATATGACTGTTACTGGCAAATGTCTAGCTGATCATTAAAACCTGTGTGTGAGAAAAGATTTTTAGAATGTGCTAAGGAGAAAGAAGAAAGACAAAGAACATTTTAGGCCAGAATTTTGTAAAGGCCAAATGAAAACATTGAATCAGATGTTTCTAATATGGTTAGGTGACAAAGCTGAAATACAGGAGAAAGCAATAACAATTACTTCTGAAAATATTTCCTTTAGTCTCCATAAGTATCTGACCCTTAAAAATTTAAAAAGCAAGGAATTTCTTAAAATATTAAGCAAATTACTGACATTACAGAGGAAAGTGTTGTTGCTTCTAGACATGGCAGACCAGCGTTTCAGAGGGCTCTTCATAATTCTATTAACAGCTTACAAGTTTCATCCTACAAATAAACAACATATTCCACAGAACAGTGAATTCATTCTAATTCTGGAGATGCTTAGTTTTTACAGACAAGATGAAATACAGTAAAAACGGGTTATTCAGCGGATTAATATTTAAAGTGGGCCTCAAAAAGATTGTGGGAAAATTTTTGTAGAAAACATTCACCAGAGATGAAGCGAAGATTATGTGGAGGGAAACATGATGGTGACAGAGACATCTTCAGTATTTTGGCTGCCAGAAGTGCTGAAGTTTTATTATCAGAGGTGGGGATGCTGACTTAAATGCAACCGAGGCCAGGAAGCAGAAAGAAATGAGGGTAGTACTGTTAGTTTTCTGTCTGAATAGGGAGAAGAGAGCAAAATTTGAGGGATGAACAAACATTTTTAGATGTGAGCTTGACATGTGGTGACAGAAAAAAAATCCAGAAATTGTGGTCACAGACATAGTGGTGGAACACTGCATCTGTGGCAGAAAAGAATTGATAAGGGAATATGAATACCACCTTGCTCAGGAAGAGAGTCTAATTTTAAAAAAACAGCAAGATTTTCACTCAATTTAGTAGCCTGAAAAGAGGGCTTTCACTGCCCAGCTTTACACTATAATAAGAACAAATACTAAAGAAATTTATCAAAAGAGTTTGGAACAGGCTATGATTATAGCCAGAATTTTTAAAGGACATGGATTTAGAGAATGCATGGCAAATCTAGGGCACATTCTTTGCCAGGGATTATAATACTGAAGATCAAAGCAGCTTCAGTGACAGTATTTAAACTTACAGTTTAAAAATAAGGTTCAGATTTCCTTGAAAATAAAAAATGCAGTACACATCAGAACCACTTAAAATGGTGTTAAATACAGCACTGATAGTTTTTGCTATTAGAATAGAATCTGTAGTCTGCACATTGCAGAACAATGCTAATTTGAAAAAGACAGCAATTATGATTATTGGAGATATATTTTTTCCTTCTTTTTAAAATAACCACAAAAAAGCTCTGTTTATTCAGGAACATATTTTTCACTCCAAACGAAAGAGGGTGCCAAGCAGTGTTATACAAGCTTCCTAAATTCATTTGGCTGACTAATGTTCCTATTCTTGCATGCTTCAAAGTAGTAAAAGAAAAACAAATTTCAAGAAGAACGGACATTCAGATCTCTATCATCTTAAATCATAATGTATAATATTGTCTGCTTGACGTTTAATGCAAAAGACAAATTTTGCTGAGTTCACTTAATAACAAGCAAATGAAAGCTGGAAATTAGAGGGCTGTAAGTTAAGACTTCTTTATAACAAACCATTAGCTTGTTTAAATTTCAACCTCCCCAAATTTAAGTACTTTATATAATGAGTTATTTTGCATATATGCAGCATATTATTAATTTTAATGTATGATGTCTGCCTCCTCACTGTCTTTTTTCAGTCCATTACTTCAGCTAGACCACAAAAGTCAGCACCTTGATATCCTACTCCCATTTTAGACACAATTACAAAATCTCCATAATCAGAGAGGAATTTTTTGGATCAACATCAAACTTCCCTGCACACTTTAAAAGCTCCACATTCACAGGCACTGTTCAAAAATGACATGTTAAAATAATGAACCTTGTACATCAGTATTACTCCAAGTTTTCAGTATATGCTGTAGACATCATTTAAGTTCACTCTTTTGTCCAGGAGCAGCTTTTACAAAAAGACTTCCTGGATGATTTGCAGAGTTCACTTTCTGATCTAAAGGGAAATAGATTGTCAGGACATGCACAACTTAGTTTTACTGTCTGACTTACGTTGCCAGAATAACTTTTTTCCCAACATAATTAGAGGTCATATGTTACTAAACAGACCAAAGAATCCATCCAGCAATGATGTATCACACTGCAAACAAATGAAAGGCATACATGGTCTGTTGCTACCAAGCAAGGACAAGGTAGCAAGGAAAATTTCATATTTTTTCCTCATACTTCCAAATTAATATGAAATGTATATACCTATCACATATCACCATAAAACTCCTTTCAAAAAAATAATTGAGCATTATTAAGCTCTTCCTCAAAAAATGAGGAATTAACTTTACCAGTCATTGAATTCTGAGTTTCAGTAAAGATCAAAAATACACAAAGAAAAAATCTACAGATCCATTTGACAAGAATGGTTTAAGAATATCCTGTATAGGATTCATAAGTCTTTATTCCAAGGAACTTCTACTGTGCTATCCTTTGCCTTACTTCTTTCACGATAAAGCATAGTGTGAATTCACATACAGATTATGCCTCTGCTGTAAAGGAAATAAACACTGTAGGCATGTATTTCTGCATGTGTGTTATTCTAGGCTGAAACTGGACATTCCCAGGGCTCACCTGTGCCCGTATTACATACAGATTTTCAACTCTCTTGAGCAGAGCACTTAGCATATTCACTAAGTTTGTGCACAACCATAGGCTGGCATCAGGATAAAGAATACTGGGTATGTATAGCTGTTTGTGCATGGTATGTGTTTCTCTGTATGTATGCGAACGCTGGTTCTATGGGGTGAGATACCTGGATTTCCTCCTAACTCTCATTCATTGTGAGAAAGGAAAAAAAAGATAGTGGTGTTCATTTAACAGAAAAGATACTGGAAAACTGTCAGTACAAGTGATCCTGCCTCCATCAAGTAGAGAGAGTCCATCCAAAACAAATGCAGAATACAGGTCCTATCATACAATAAATAGACTGCATATACTTAATGTATTCTTTAAGCTATATTTAGGGTGCTTCTAAAAACTTCTTAAGGTACTTCTGAAGACGAGATGGTGGAGCAAACTGGACTACACTTATCCTTGGCCTTAACTGTCAGTTAACTGATGATCCTGGAGCTGAGTGCAGCAGAACAAACAAAAGGCAGAACACCAGCTGAGTGAGACACTGGATGAGGATTTATTGCCACTGAGAGTTAACATTATTGTGTCGAAGTCAGGTTCAGCCACATAGGAGGTCTATGTTTGAAAACACCAAGCTCCATGAAAAGATAAGACTGGCAGATAGATATTTTCAGATTCTGATTTGCAGACACCTAAATCTTCTGAGTGGAGGAGATTCAGAGGTTAGCATGATTTGCAATCTTGTGGCCGGAAACAGTCCCCCCTACATTCCTAGTTCATGTGTCAGCCACCCTCAAGACTGAGCAAATAAACCTAGCAGCTCAGTTAATTTGGTTTTAAAGTATGACTTAACTCAGGGGAGTTAAAAATCTTAATCTGTGTAGACCCAGTTTGGATTTGGAGCAACACTGAAGTTATACTTCAGATTCAGAGTCTAGACTTGATTTTTTTTCCCTTTTCTTCCCTCTGGCACAACGCATAATTACTAATACAAAGCAGAACAGCTTCAACAAGACAGACTGGATGGTTAGACCCTTCCCGAAGACTTAAGTTCCTACCCAAGAAAAGATGTGAACCTGTGTCTCTCTCATTCCAGTGACCATGCTCAGGTAATTTTTAGTTTAGCCTTTTTCCATTTGGATTGAATCAAGGCTGTTTGCAAAACCAGAGGTAATATCTGTAGACCATACTCATCCTCTTGTGACAGCCCAGTCTAAACCTACAGGCTTTGCAGTACATCAATCAGAGCTGAAGTGTGCAACCCACCTCTGCCCAGGCCTCCAGGCTGCCAGCACACACTGCTCTGACTTTCCAGCTCTGCTGCCCATAATCAGCGAGAAGCCAGTGAAGGTGGAGGAGTACCAAGATATGCAGCCCAAATTCTGTAAATTCCTCACTGGAACATTAAGAAATACCATGCAAATGGCTGTTATAAACAGGCACCAAAAATAACAGATGGGAGAAGAACTAGCTCTTGAGATTTGGGCTGAATATGACCTTGATGGTCATTCCTGAACCTGACCTTCTCCATCCAGTAGGTTTTGCAGTAAAAATAAAGGAAAGAAAAATAACCAAAGGCTGCAGTCCCTGCATGCTAACAAGTGCTCTTTAACAGCAGTGAAGGTTTGGGTCTAGCAGGTATCTGAAAGGTGGGTCTGTGGCAGACCTGCTTGAAAGCGCCTTCCAGGAACCCTGACCACAGTCAACAAGCACTGTTGGCTCTGCAGGAGGGAGTCTGCACTGGGCTTCCCTAGTCTGCACTGGGCTTCCCTAGTCTGCACTACCTGGTGTCACTTACAGCATTGGCTGAATTGGTGATGGAATGGCTGGAGGCTCAGGACTTACCCACTTTGCAAAACTGTGTGCTCCAAAGCATGGCTGCAAAGCAGTGAGTACCACAAGGGCCTCCTTCAGGAAATACCTGCAGTGACATCTTAGACCTGATGCTATTCTCGCCTTGCACCTAGACTTAAGTCTGCTCCACACAGAAATTATAATGCAAAAATATGTATAAAGCATAAAATTCCTAAACAGACTTAAAACGGCTATCCATCCACATTGTATAATCTAAATATTTTAAAAACAGCCAATCATGGTTAGAGAACAATAGGAACAATAGCAAGTGTTCACTAATCTGAACTAAACTGTTTTTTTTTTTAGACATACAGTAGAAATAATGCCTTCATTAGCATATCTAGTTTCATTGACCTCATATTATGCATGCTACCAGCTTTAATCAAAATACTTAACACTATTTGTTTTCTTTATTTGTAACTGTAACATATTTTCAATTTTTGTTCTCATACTAATAAATGTCTGACACTATTTACATTTGTCAATAATAAATATCCAGCAAAGAAATCTGTATTTTACATGCTCCCCACAGCCAGTTATTTCAGCATCAATAATATTTACAAATGTCGGTTTTGCAGGTTTACATATGACTCAGTATGCAATGCAAACATGGACCAACCAACAAAAATAAGGAGAAGCACTACAACTCTCCACTCACCTTACATTCGTCCATCTCCTCTTTCCACAAATACACAGGAAAAAAACAAGACAGCAAAAAAACCCCAAAACCCAAGTGGATTTGCAGTGCGTTTAAAAGGCCGACCAACCTCAAGTTTGGCATATCAAAGACCAGGGCAAGAACAAACGCTTTCATTTTCATCTGTCAGCTCCCACACCACTCAAATGGTATTGCGTAGGGAGATTTTTCCTGCCTTGCTTCAAATAAATGGGTGTTGTGTTTACATACTGCATACTGAGCATTGCCTACCCGAAGCCAAGGGCTGCATCTTGCCAGCTCTTAACTTTCGTACAATATGGCGATTACATGAGCCAGCATACCATTAAGTCACATAACAAAACTTGGAGAATGGCACTGTCAGCTTGCAGACCTGTACCTGAACGACTGACATGCAGCACACAAAAGGAGAAACAAGATTTCAGTGCAATGGCAGAACTGGGTCAGAAGCAGACTGGGTTACCGGCCTCAGTCTAAACTACAAAGCCAAGTGCCACAGTTCACAGAGATAAAAACGTATAGGCGCATAATACAAGCAGGCAAAAAAAAATGATCACTGAATATGCCTTACAAAATGATCCCCCACCCTAGAGTCTTCCAGGTCATCTGCTGTTTATTCTCCAAAAGACACCATTCCAGGGTGTTCTTTCAAGCCGCAGTATTTGCAAACTGGCCTCCCCTAAGCAGAGTCAGAATCAGGGGAAAAGAGAGAGAGACCTTAGCCCATTACTCAATGTGAATTAGCACAAAATCTTTCTGGCTCCAGCAAGTTCTCTTTTTCTATCTGATGAACAGCAGATCTACACCTACCATGAGCTCCAAATGTCTTCCAGTGCCTAGTGTTCATTTTTTTGCAGAATAAGCAAGGAAAGATTGGAGATCTGAGCTCGCTATCTCCCCTAAAATAATGGCTCTATAAGCTTGCACCAAGATATCATTTATTTGCTTTGCATTTCTGATTTAGCCTGCTGATACAAGACTGGAGTGGGCAATTTGTGTACTAATTCTTTTTCCAGGTACCATTCCATAATTTCTACAGAGGCTCCTGCTTCAGTGACACTACCAGCAATAATGGTCATATTCAGAGGTAAAAAGCCAAGGTGAGATCTAAGACACTTCTAACATTGAGTTTTCTAAGAGACTGTTCATCTAACCCACTGCTGAAGACCAAGTGCCTGAACCAAGTATCTGTGATACCTTAACACCAGCAGGCTTCTAAGATAGCTCCATGAGTGACCCCTCCTTGCAGTATATTTCTTAGTAACTTAATCCTATTTAGATTGTCTTCAAATCAAAGAATAAGCAAATCAGAAATCTGCTACATGTTTTTGCAAGACCGTATCACACTAGTGCTACTCAACAACATTTAATTCAAAATGTAAAAGGCTGTCCAGACAGTGATATTTTGTTGTAATATTAGCATGCAAATGGACATAAACTCACTTCTGATAATAGTTTTAATTACTAAGTATATAAGCCTACAAATCCTCTTATACAAGTAATCCTTCAATAAGATTAATTCATGGAAATAGTCCCATTGAAAAAGGATTTGTACTACTGGGCCCTAAACACTTAATCACATTTTAAAAGACATTATTACTTAAAAAAAGAAAAATCCAGGAGATGCTGGCACCTTTAAAACGGAGGATTATATATTAAACTGTATCGTTCCAGAAACCATCCTTCTAGGGCTGACACTGTTGGGATACATGCTTCTGCAGTTCCTGTGGTTTCTCAGTTTAAGACTGATTTAAGTAAACTGACCAACCTGCTCACTTTGAGTCTAGCATTCAGTATGACTGTTCTCTTTCAGCACTTTTGTTGCACTGACATATGACTCAGCTACTCCTTCAGCCACACTGGTTATATATTATCCCTGCGTAACATTACCTCAAAGATCAAAATCCCCAATTACTTTTAAGCACTATCCAGGTATTACTAAGTGTTTTCAAGGCTCAGTGATGTAGCAGTTCTCACTTTCTGTACTATGTCTACTGCAGAGTATTTTATTATACGAAACATTAACTTCTTTCCTGGCTTCCCAATCATGCTCTTTTCACTGCATCAGTTACCAGTCTAGACAATGGCAAAAGTAGCCACAAGAGAGCATAATGATTCGAATTTACTTTAATGTGCCAAGCACTCCAATATGCTTAAGTCCTCCTTCCTGGATCTGCTTCACTTGCTCTTTGCACAAAGGTTTTCATGGTTTTAATGGAAAGTCTTTCATGAAGCATCTCCTGCTCCAATGCCCTCAGAATGATTAATGGTTTGGTATCACATTTGTTTGCAAATCCTTAAAATGTAGGAAACAATCCTTTGGAGAGCTAGGAGTCTGTCACTGCCTCCAAAAAGGCAGGAAGCATAACTGCTTGAAGGCTGACAGATGCTTCACCACCATGACAAGAAGCTGTTCCACAGGCTACAGCTCATAAGCCCCTGAGTCAAGCCATATGGTCCTGAATGCCAAGACTGCCTGTCTTTCCCAGTTTATTGGGAGAGAGGGAGTGCTCTGAATTTCTAAAAGCACTCTGCTGGTTTTAGAAGTTTACAGTTTGTATGAAATAAAACACTTGACCGCTCGCACTCACAAATCCTCATTTGTTTGCTGAACAGTTTTTTCTTCTCTGAAGAAACAGCCCTACATGTATGCTTCTATGAACCAGGATAACATCCTGTGACTTTATTGCTCTTCACTCCAATATTAAATGAGTGCATATAACTAAGCACACAAAAATATGGCACTCANAAGGGAAGGCAAAAGTCCCCAGCGCAGGACCAGCCGTGTGCGTGTCCACACATTGCTCTCAGAGTCCAGGCTCGGCCCTGGGCAGCCCCGGCTCTCACTGAGGTCAGCCAGGATGGGGAGTGCCAGCACCTGGCGAAGTCAAGCCTTAAACTTTTTCTCTTTAGAGTTTCCCTGAGCTGCTCCATGTCACAAGACGATTTTTCCACTCGTGTCTGGCCCCGTCCTTCCTTATACAAAAATGGGACAGCACAGCGACTGCAGTCTGTCAAGAACTTGGAGAAACAACGG
>VZZY01020291.1:656-11130 GCA_013400335.1 Eurystomus gularis | reverse complement strand
TCTTACTAAACCAACACATGTGCCATGGTATCCTCCATGTCCTGCAGGCATCTCAAGGCTTCTGCTCCTGTCTCCTGGCCTGACAGACTTTGGTCTCAGTCTAGCACAACCATTTACATGATTTTCTAGAATAAAACAGTCATCTACTGCACACCTCAAGGTGTTGACACTGTTCTTAGGGTATGATATAACTTTATTTACCCAATAGATACAGTAATATTAATGCCAAACACGACTGAACATAGACAGGAGAGATTATGAAAAATCTAAGGCAATACTGCTGAATCATATGACTGACCCCAGCCGAGGAGCTGAGCAAGTCATAGTTCAGACTTCCCTAGGTATTAAATCTTATACATGAGAGGCTGCCTTTTTTCTGGGGCTTTTTGAAGTTTATAGATACTGCTCACAACTTCACTTCCAGCTCAACCTTTTTTATTAAATTGACTATTATTTAATTTCTGCACTTTATACTGTTCTACTTCAGATTAACAATCCCTGCCCATATAATTACTTGCAGGATCCTAAACCACAACAGGGTGGAGGTCATTACTGCAAGTACCACAGTAATTCCACCATGATTTCCTACTAGTTCCCAAGAGGATTCCAAGTGCAAAAACATATTTTTTAAAAAGCTCCTTTAAAATGCTTAAAATGTATCCTATGAAAGAAATAGTGCACAGGCTGAGAAAGCTGCCACAGTATCACAGTCTGTCAGGAAGGAGAGACAGGGAGCAAGCAAGCGAGAACTTGCTAGGTTAGGTGAAAACCAAGCAAAATTCTAGAACACTTTAAGAAATACATAAACTACCTCTGAGGTCTCCTGTTAAAGGGTTGTATTCTAAGAAGTGGGCTCAGAAACACCAAAATTTGGAGCCCTGCCTGAACAAACCCCATAGCTCTTGTTTTATCATGGGCTGAATACTCCAATTCATCAAAATCCTGGCAGATGTACTCCCTTAAGAGCAAAGACTTAATCTAAAAGAACAAAAACAACTAAAAGAATTCCCATTCTTAAAAAAAAAATTTATTCATATTTATAACTTATTAACTAGCAATAAAGTGCTCAAACTCCAGAAAAATCAGAAAATATCTATTTTTCTGTTTTCCAGTATCAGCCCCAGTATTATAGAATTTAGTATGTTGAAGTCACCTGTCAAAAGAATTTTCTTAGCTCATTTTGTTAAATTCCCAATAAAAATCAAGACATCTCATTCCTCTTTCTTTCTCCAAGCCAGTCATTTTGGAATCTGTCAATGGCAGATGCTGTAGCCATCCTTCAGCCCTAGATAAGCACTATTAGTTATCTGAATTTAATATATAACCTATTCAAAAGCAATGTGTTGAAAACTCTCTTCCAAACCATTGGCTGCTAATGAAATATCAGCTTTTCTACATTAAGTTATATTATATTTGGGTGTTGCTTCAACCCTTCACAATGTAATTCTCCACTGAGAGATCAAGGTTGATGCCAATCCCTTGCCTTTTAATCAAAAATGAATGCTTGAATGTTTTTTCTGGCTTCTATTTGCTAGTTTGGCCTTGCACAAAGTCCTATTTAACTCTTGTGTGGTTCCTGTAAAGTCTGACAGGATGTCTTGGCATGATTAAGGCTCCTATATGTTCTGAAGTTATTACTGCAGCATTATAAAATGTGTCGTCAGCTGGGAATTAGCAAACCAGCTAAGATAAAATAACTGTAATCCTGCACCTTCATTAAAACTGGATTCAAACTGTGATTATCAAAGAGGAGGAACTATTGGGCTTGAAGGTAATGCCACAGCTATACACTGAAGGCTTCGATTCCTGGTACTCTCAAAGATTTCTTGCTTCATCTGGAGTTGTACTTCTTAGAGCCATAAGATTGTAAGCACTTGCTGGTAAAGCATCTAGTGACATTTGCAAGGATTTCTCAAAAGGTCCTTGCAGGTTATTGACTTTCAATATTTTGCAACCATGAAAGCTAATATTTTTTAAAACTTCAGTGCATGTATATCTGCACCTCCAGAAGCTTGGAAACATTGAAAGTTGTGTGTTTTCACCAGTTTTCAGATGTAAATTTGGGATAGCATTGCAAAATCTGTCAGAAGATAATTTTACCTGAGAGCCACTCTGATGGTCCAGGTGATTTATAGACTTATGGTCATAAGATATGGCTGCTCCACACAGCCATCCTCTAGCAAAGCTGTAGAAAAGATCTGAGTACAAAGCAGTCAGTCTTTTTCATTATTCTGTCTGAGAAACTTTTGGCACTACTTTCATCAGATTTGCCGTAAACAAAATCAAACAAAGCTAGGAGATAATTTTTCTTTTTTCAATCTAACCATCTCCTTTCCTATTTCAAATAAAAAGATGGAAAGATCAAACGCACTAATAAAGCATGTTTGTCACCCATGACCCCTTCCCCAGAATCCCCACAGGTAGAGATCTGGAATTAACTGCTTTTATAGAAGTCTAAAATCCATCAGCTCATAACACAAATGGTGCAAACACAATTATTACCGTACTGTTTGCAAACTATTAGGTTGTTTCAGAAATTCCTATATGCAAGAGGACCCTTTATGTAAAGGGGATTCATGCACCACATAACAGGCCTAGATTTACAAACATTAAACATTGACATGTATAGATTCAAAGATTCTGTAGAGCTTTCATCCGCTAATAACTGTTTTCCCTGTTTGGCACTGATGACCTGAGGTCTGTATTACATTAATGACTGCTTTATTAGTGTATAATTTTATGTTTTCATACTTTTAAAAACTCTTTCTGTCTGTATTCAAGCACAAGTCTGGATTTGCGTTTGATTTAAACAGGTAAGATCATCTCTCTCAGTAAGCACACTATATTGTTTTAATTTTGTTAATTGAATTTGAATATCTGTCTTAAAAGGTACCCTGCAGGCCATGAATATTGAAAAAATCTTCTGCTAAGCAATTTCATTTAATCTGTCTCTCACATCATAATCAGAGAAATCATTTGCATTTGTGACAGGAAATGGACAGAGTCCCAGAAATCAGTTGCCTGCCAGAATTTAAACTTCCTACTGTTCAGAGAAGAAATCATGCAGGATTTACTACCAATGCTACAATCAGCTTGCAATAAATGTTACTTTGAATTAGATGTGCTTTAATTTACAGTGACTTTTGCATCCTTATGCACCCTCTTGGAGTTCTGCTGTTAATATTAACTGAAGCACATAGTTCTTTCATTACTCATTAATGTACCTATTCAACAGAAATTGAATTTCCACAGCTTCCAAGCACTGCAAATTCCTAAGGCTTGCAGGCTTAGGCTCCACAGAGCCTAATCCTGACACAACTGATAGAATTTCCTTCCCAGACAGTGAGAGATTTCTCCAGGGCCTCCAAACCCTCAGATGGCCTTCCACAGTCCATTCATCTAGATCTAAGGAGAAGAACCATATCTGGGTACTGGACTGAACTGTTTCTGGAAGTGCTAACACACCTCTCCATTTCAAAAGGTATCCTCTGGACATTGCAGGGCTTTCCAAGCATTTCAAGCTACAAGGGTACTACTAATCTGGTATGAAAATATTCAATTAAACTCTCAGAAAGCTGATGAAAGCCTTGAAAATGCTTTCACTCTTCCATGTTGTCAAAGGATAGCCAAATTTTATTCTTACTGTTTCCACAAGATGTTTCTCAGAATACAGGATTCCTATTTCACTATGAAGTCTCCTGAACTCAGAAAAAGCTGAAGATGTTCTCAAAGCTTCTTCATTTCCACAGTCACTTTATGTTAGCTGATTAATGTGGGGACATGGAACCAAAACTTGTTTATCTACTCTAACATTTCTGATGATTAGAGTGATTTCTGCTAAATATAGGAGCTTGTTTCTCCTGTGACCTAATCTTGACTAAAATAATTAAAACCTTAAAGACAGCATTTTTGTATAGCAGTTGTCAAAAACCTGGCATTTCTGTAGATGTAGCTCTTCATGTCTTTTCTTACTTTGTCAGTCAACCAGCTTATGCTGGGGTTGCAGAAAGGCATTAAACACCAGCTAAGCATCATAATTTACGGAGATGGAATACTATGGTAAAGCAGCACCACCAAGAAAGCCTTTCAGCTTTCACAATCTGTTTCCTGCCTGAAAAGGTAACCCAGACAATTCTCAATCTGTCACCTGCATGTCTTTCACAGCCTCTGCCTACCACAAGGAGGGAGGACCTACAGTAGAAGTGGTTTATTTCCATGCAAATAACTGGGAGAGAAACGTCCAATTTTTTTCTGAAAAAACTACAGTCTCAATATTATCAAAATGTCCTGCAGTGTTCCTATTTTCTCTAAGATGAGAAATTGACTGGATTTATACAGTTTTACCCTGTTGTTACTCTGATTTTCCTTTTACTCCAGGTACACACAACATTCCAATGACTTTCTAAATTCATGCTAGCAATGTACATTCAGATAATTACAGCATTAAAATTAGTATATATAGATTAAAAACTCAAAGTTATAAAATAAACTAAGTACAAGATATATACACCAGATATGTTGATTCTTTGCCAGCATGAAAATTCATTATATTCAGTGAGACTTCTTGTAAGCTCCAGGACTAATCTCCTGTATTTCCAGAATTTACACCAAAGTTAGTCTGCAGATCATAGAAAAAATGGTCTTTGTAATTAACATGAATAAAACATTAGCAGAACTGAGCATACTCTTTTTATTCAACTATAACAAAAATTAATATAATTTAATAGAAATTTCTACTAAGCTTCATGTTAACTGACTTTCCTGGTTAAGCTTTCCATATCACAGTCTTTCATACTAAAATAAAAGAAGATAAACTAAGGTTAAGTCAGAGAATTCAGTGGCAGAAAAATAAAGAGATTACTATCTACCATCATATCTTTCAGACAGGGAGTCCTTTGTGAGCATCAGAAAGCATGCATACCTTTGCCATTTTCATGGCATTTTGTTGTGCAGGACCTGGCATAATATAGTCCCAATTACATATGTCCATAAAGATAGCACTATTGCTACTGATAATAAATATTCATGCTTCTTGTTCTCCACTTTCAAATGGGGTCATACAACATACTGCACTCTATAGTGCCCAGTTGGTTTTTATACTGAACTATAGAAATTATAGAATAGCTCAAGTTGGAAGAGACTGATAAGGGTCATTGAGTCCAACTCCCTGCTCCTGCGAGGACTACCTAAAACTAAATCATATGACTAAGAGTGTCATCCAGACTCTCCTTGAACTCTGACAGGCTTGGAGCTGTGACACTTCCCTGAGGAGCCTATTCCAGTGACTGGCCACCTTTCAGTAAAGAACCATTCTCTCTGTAACGGTGAAGAAATTTTAGTTCATGCTTTTGTGCCAAACAAGAATCTCAAAGGCATCTCTAAAAATGATCTGAAAGGCCACCAGCAATGGAAAATCCAAAATACCCACCAAGTAAGTCATGTATTCCCGTTTTTCACTGTTCTTACCATTGAAAAGGTTTTTTGCTGATTGCTACCTTAATCTTTCTTCCTTTTTGCAATTTGAGTTCATCAGCAGTCTCCTCTTCACAGAAGGGAGGATAAGTCATTCTTTTCCTTTTAGCAAGCACCTTTCTAATTACATTAAAAAGTGATCCTCAGTACTTTCCCAATCTTTTGTTTAAGATAAACATCTACAAGCCTTTCAGTTTTTTCTCACAGGTCACATTTGTTAGAGCACTGTTGTTTTCTGGATTCATCTCAATTTATCTATGACTCTCCTTAAGTAGCCAGATGTTTCTCTGGTGAACACTCAAATGTACTACTCCAGAAGCAATGCTGTGACCCATTCATGTTTCCCTTTGTATGTGTTAATACCCAATATTTCCTTAAGGACGCCCACTCTATACTTGTGGACTGCCTATGTCAATGTGTTAGCTTGTCCTCTCTTGAGTTTCATCTTATTTTTTTTCTCAGACCATCTTTACAGCCATTTTCTCCTACAGTTAATCACTTCCAAATGTAAATAGGAAGAACTTTCACTTTCATTAAAACCTGAACAGCCTTAGACTCCTTATGGAACCTCAATAGATATATAACTCCCATTTAAAAAGGGAATTTGTGGTAAGAGATTGTCTAAACATTACTACTTACCTTTGCAATATTTTCAATCAAGATGGCTGTCTCTAGCTTCCTTTTTAGGCTATCATACTAGCCAGTGTCAAAAGTTGGTGGTATTTACTGAATCTCCCCGATCCAAACTGCTTGTCACCTCGCTGTACTTTGTTTTGACCTACTTTGTTCTCAATAAATCCAAGCTAGTTGCTAATCCTTTCTTTGTTATTTTTCAAATGCTCAAAATACTGGGAACAGATGTAGCTTGTTTGTCCATACTTCCCAAATCTCTCCTCTCCCTGTTTCTATGTAAAAAATAAGACTAGGCACTAAGTTTGTCATTTTCTAACATTCCCGTTCCACAGCTTGTCCTCCAGCATTTCTGAAAGGCATCTTTCAACCATTCTGAAATTGCCTCAGTCAGGTCACAAAGCATACTATTATGAAGTTTATCAGATCAGACAATTTGAAAACAACCAATTTATCCAAGTGCTCTCTAATCTGTTCTTTCTGCAGTTCATATTCTTTTGTCATTGGTATTAACTGTGTTCACCATCTGCTCCTGACTGACCTTTTTGCTAACACTAAATGCAACAAGGCCTATATATCATTTGATGTTTTTCTGTTTGGGAAGGGAAACGGTTTCCTTTTCCCTTCAACTTCCTTTTTGTAATACTAGACTTGCAGAACTTAAAATTAACTTATTTCAAAATGCTTTATTTTGACCCTTGATATTTCCTGCCTCTTAAACTTACTCTGTGACTTGATTTTCTAACTTTGTTACTACATATTCACACTAGACCTCTCTTCCATCAGACTGTCAACAAGATAACCAAGTTTACATCTTGCGTTCGGTCCTTTCTTGATGTCAGTAAAGCTGCCATGACCTGGCCTTATTTATGCTACCTGTCTGTCCTGTGGCAGGTCTCCCTGACTTCTTTTTCATCAGGTTTTCCTCCCATGTGGCCTTAAATAACAATTCTGAGAGTTCATTGAAAAGTGCTTTCTGGAAGTTCATGATCTTTATTTTGCTTTCTCCCTTCTTCCCTTCCCAAGAATCATAAAATCTTATTTCCATTTCACTCACTTTCAGTTCATAACCTCAAGCAGTTCTAGATTTGCTTGCCCTCTTTCTCTATGTGCTGCTTCCACCTTCTTTAGCAAAACAAAGCTTTCATCTTTCTGCTCCTGTATTTTGTTGAACAGCCTGGGTCTTCACTTGATTTGTTGAAATCTTCCATTGAATACTAAGTTTTTCACTTGGTGCTTTCTACATTTTGTTTTGCATTTGTTGTCTGATTAAAGATTTTTGTGTAAATAGGCAAAAAAATTCACCCAGACATCTACCATTAAGTCTGTACCTTTTATCATAGACATTAAACAAGTTTAACTATATAGGTACCGAAAACCTCAGGGCAAGCATATTGTGTTCTTCATGTCTAATATCACGCTTTCTTTTTTCCCGAGCAAGCTATATACTTGTATGTTAGCATTGTAGTAATCAGTAATTCCACAAAATCTTTTATACTAGTTAAATTATGTTCTTGATTGTGTATGATTTACAGCTCCTGTTTACAGGCCACACTGTTTCATTTGTGTTTACATGCAATATGATACTTTTATTATTTTCATGAATGAACTAACTCAGTTTTGTCATCTTGTCTAGAAGAATGTTTGTGATAATCCATGTTTTCTTCTCACACTGTGCTTCTTCATATTCACTGAGATAGTTAGTCAAAGTGCAGAGGTGTTATCTTAGGGCCCTAAGATAGCAGTCTGCACAATTCTTTTTTGAGTGATCCTCTTCAGCCTTTTTTGCCCTTTTTTTCACTATGGGCTCAGATGCTGCTCCTAACACTGGATCCCAGTAAAATTATTTATTGTACCTTCATCATTTTTTAGACAGGTGCCTAAAGAAGTCAAGTACTGAGCTGATGAGTACCCAAGTACTATTCCTTTGATACGTAGACAACAATGAAACCCCACTGCATCAAAGACTGGCAACTATGCACCAGCACATCTGATAGCACTTCTCACACCCGATGGTTACCCGGATCCCAGTGACAGGCAGGGGAGATGACAGGCACACCATGAACCAGTAGTACATGAAGAAACCAAGATACTCAACATGAAAAGCAGTTGAGGCTGCAGGAAACAGAGATGAAAACATATGATTACCATAAATCACACAAAAGGCAGATATCAAATCAACCAATATCTCAAGGCCTTTCAGAGTCCCTAAAGCACAGGGAAGATGTCAACATCTGCGTTACTGAAGTGATCAAACTATTTGATGAAGACAACAGGGATGACAATGAAGACTAAGAACAAGAATCATATTACTTCAGAGAGCACTGAGTACTGTGAAGTTTCCAAACAGTGATTCAAATTGTAAAATCTCAGCTCCTCTGACAGGGAACTATACAAGAATTGTTTACTATGGACATCACCATACCTACACATTTAACTAAGCCCCAAACATATCAATGCTTCCTGTAACAACTGAACACAATATAGGTAACCTCCTAGTATATACCTTTCTAGATTATTTAGTCTGCAGAAAACTAAACTTCTAGATTGGCAGCTATGACTCTTGAATGCAGCCTGTTTTTCTGAATTCCTCTTTTAACCTGTTTTACATGTTGTATTAGGCTAAACGGCACCTGGACAATAGGCTCAGTAGCTGACAAATTCTAAAGCTGAAAGGTTTGCTTTTTCTCATAGAAGTTTCAAAGCCAGTTCATATTCAAGAGCAAGCAGTAACGGATGTTACAGGTGATAGGAAAATAAGTCTTTATCCAAGAGGGCACAAGAATAGCTCTGTGACAAAATTCAGCTCATATGTGTACCATAAAAAGTAGACAACTGAGTTTTAAGACAGTGTCTTCAGAAGTCTGATGAGCTGTTTTATGTATTGCTCTTTGTGCTTTATTCCTTCTCTCCAACCCAAGATATTACCCCTAGAAGGCCTGTGAAAGAAAAGAAAGCAAAAATCTCTTGCTTTTTTCTTAAAAAGTGGGTATCTTATTCTATTCTTACGTATTATAGGTTGCATTGCCAACTGGTTTCTCTATTGAAAGAATCAGGATGGTGTCCAACTTACATGAGTAACAAAGACCAGCCTGTGTGAGAAAAATCCATGGTGGAGCCAAAAAGGTGTAAACAGGGGGAGGGGGCATCTCTTGTAATGGACTTGCTGTCAATTAATATCAGGTTTAACTCCCTGTGCTTACATGAGAGGTTCGTCTGGAGCTTACACAATCAACATTGGTCTTACCTATTTTCAACAAGCACAGAATATTGGCCTTCACAACATAAACTGGTTGCACTGGTGCTAAACTCCATGTGCAGTAATTATCAGACTAATTAACAGATATAATTGCCAGTGGCACAAACCTTAGAGAATTTGTGGGGATAACAAGGGTAGAGGGTGGAGTCTTTCAGCCACTGAAACAAAGAAAGAGACAGGACCTACCCTCTGAGGAACTCCCATGATCCTTGAATGGGAGAGTTGTGACGTTGTAGAAATGAAATTCAACGTTTTCAAATGGGCTGTAAATATGTCTTCTCCAAAAAAAAAAAAAAAACAAACCACCAACCATGGCTTCTTAACCTTTTTAGCTCAAGATAAAAGCAATTATATCAGTAGCTGCAGCATATTTCATAAGATGTCTCAAGTAAATAAAACTCTCCTTTATTCTAAAACCAGGTTTCAGAATTAGCAGACACACCACCATGGCCTATAATTTGCATGACATGTTTTCTCATGTAGATGAAGAAACCAATCAGGCCCTGCCAATTTGTCTTTTGTTGACAGTTTCCATCAAGAGCCAAATTTTATTCTACTTCTCTGAAATTTCTCCCTAGTTTCTTTATTACACAAGAGTCAACGCAGCCCACAGAATGAAATACAGAGATAATTAACAGGTAGTCTAGCTTGTAAGCTTTGTGTTGCAATCCAAATTGGAGAATGCCTAATGCCCAAGTCTCTCTGTGACCTGAAACCAATTTGTGGCTTGCATTCAGTATCAAAACTGTAAAAAACAAACACACAGAAATGGTAGGATTTTCCCTAGGTGCTCTTCTCCAGTGTAGATGCAGCTTCAGTGGAGTTACACCTCTGAGTTGTAAGAGGAGGTACAATGCTCACTGGACTTTTATCAAGGACATTAAGGAACTACTGCTTTGCAGTAGGTCTGTAAGTTTTTCATGGTTTCTGTGTGGACTGTCATCATGTTTATTCTCTGTTAGTAACAACTCCTACAGGCACGTGAAAACCAAATGAACTTAGGCAGGCACAGTCTGGTCACCCTGGCTGAGAATACCAGTACCACACAAGAGTTCTCCATTTCCAGCTGGACTATCAGTACAGAGCGATTTTCTCTGAAATAGAAAGGTAAAT
>VZZY01020289.1:0-13046 GCA_013400335.1 Eurystomus gularis | reverse complement strand
CTTATGACTTTCTTGCAACTCAGCCTCCCGGTATAATGGATCATCAGCCTGTGCACACCTTTTGCAGGTACTTACCTTTATATCAGGAGAAGGGTCTAGGCACTTGTAAAACCTACCACTTGTACTGGATTATCCTTCCTCTCCAGGTCCAAGTGGACATGTCAGACTTCTCAGGGGCTTCTCCTGTAGGAACAGTGGTTTTAGCTCTTAGGAAAGTGCCCACCATTTTGGCAGAGACCTAGAGCACTTCCCTGGGCTGTGGACCTACAAGCGACCTCCTATGCAAACTGCTGCACCATGCCCTGGCTGACATGCCACACCCAGGTTGTGCTCCCTCTTGCCACTGCCCCTGCCAATGCCCCAGGGCCACGTCAGCCTCTCAGCCTCATCCAGAGAGCTGCCAGATCCTGTTGGGTCTCTATGCTGCTCTTCCTTGGGTGCGTTCCCCTGGCTCCAGGTTTCCCCCTGCCCACCTCAATCTAGTGCTCAGCCATGGAACTTGCTGCTGCTGGGTTCTTTGACGATCTAACCAGGAAGGAAGTGTAGTGTAGGTCATACTGTGCAAGATCCAAACCATCAAAAGCATGTAAATGATCAAAAAAGAGTTCCTATGTTTATCCCTCCCCACTTTATATGTAATGAATATCTAGTTGGTGTATTACTTAATCTTAAAATATTTTATTAAGAACAGATAATGCAGAAATCCATGTAATAAAACAACTTTAGAGAAAAAGCTAGGTTAAAATGAGTTACTGTAAATATTGCACTTAGATTTCCTGTTTTACATATACAACTCCTTGAAAAATTGGACAGTTATAAATTAATAGTTTCCAAGTAATTGGAATTTGGTATGTTTGAAATCAGATGTCTGTGCTGCAAATCTTCAGCTTTCAGACACAGGAGGATCTGTTCTCCTCTTGTACATGTAATGGGTACCACTTTGTGCGAGGGTGTGCTTAGGTGGATGGGAGGGAAGAAAGGGTAAGCATGGTCTTAGTGTTGACAATGAGTTGTATTTTCATGACTTATACTAAGTAAAAATTATTTATGATAAAATACAGCTGAAGAGTTTATTTTTAACATGTTTTGTTTTTCAAGGCATTTAGAATCTTTGAGTTCTTATTCTTAAAACTCATGACAAAGCTGCTGGGAAAAACTTTGCCTCTACCATCTTCTTCTACCCGGCCCATGATGATGTAGTTTAAACCTACAAAGGAGAGCAGAGAATCATGATATTACAAGTCAGAAATCCAGGACGTGATTTGGCAAGTATAGTTTTTTATCTGTGGTCTCTATTTGTTTGCGCTCTGTTAAAAATACCTATTTTTTTCCATCCTACCTAAAGCATATACTTCCTTACCCATCTTTGCCATGCTTGTTATGCAATAAAATACTGTTACATGAAAACAAATAGGTATATAGCTAAATATCTACTACATAATTAATATATAGGAAATATTCACTAAATGTAGCTGTCTAATGAGTCTGAAAGACACTAGAAATGCAGTATAAACACTGGATAACTTAAGTACTAACACTCAAAATGGAATGTGTCTTGTTCATTTTGAATATTTTCTCATTCCACTCTTTTCATTCCCTTTTTTCCCCTAAAGACATAAACATTTTCTAGATATAGAGACATGCAGTCAGGTGGACTTAATGTGTGATACGCCCTGGCTTTGGAGAAATCAGATGGATTTGCCTATTTTTTATGGCCTAGAAGGGTTAGGGGTTTGCAAGGTCTTAAGCTGGTAGGAGTGGTATTATTGGAGTATAAGCAAAAAAGTTTAGATATTAAGTAATGGCTAAATAATTCATGGAGATGTAGGATGAGAAACAAAAGTGTGTGGTTTCGAGCCAGCAGTCTACCTAAAAGGAGACAATTTGTTCCACAAGGATATTAGTATTCCAGACAGAGGTCTAGTTTCCAGAGAAGTAAAGGTAAAAGCAAAAGCTAGTTTCTGACAAGGATTTTTCACTTTGGTACTGCCCACTTTGAATTAATCCGCTTAAATACCACTAGTATCCTGAATGTTATAAGGGATTTTTTTTTATGCTTATTGAATTATTTTTTAACTGTTTCCATTTATGTTCTCCTGTTCTACTTGTTTACTTAGGATGCAGAGCTGAAAACATTTATTTTTTACTTAGTTACTTCAATGGAAAATAGTCTCAGTATTTCTTGTAACACCTTATAGGTAACTCTTGCTAAATTTAATTGGAAATTATCTAGATTTATCTCTGTATAATGCTGTTTTTGTAATTTGCTGTGACATACTGCTCTTCTAGGTTTAGCATGCCATTGTTTTTCCCTTCTAAATAACTGTGTATGAAAACTAGCTCCAAAATACATACCTGTCAAAACGAAATCTAGCTGAGTTTCAAGAGAACCAAATCAGATTTTACTTTATGTTACGTGAGTTAAAAAAAAAAGTTTTTCAAACTCCTTTGATCTGAGTCTAATCCTTTATAAGTAAAATGAAAAATGCAATATAAACATGGATAACTAGTTGGTTTAATCCAAAATTGATTATAATATTAGTTGCTGATTATAGAAACAATTACAGTGATTTTACAGATTTTTGTGGTCATATTTCAAATATCACTCTTCAAAAGTGTTGTCTTTTGTAAACAAATAAAGCAGTTACTTTGGTGTACTGACCTCTTCTGATGAGAGGACACTGCTTACATACAACAATAATCTTGGCACTCATACTCTTGCCTGCTTGTTGGATTGCTAAATTTCCCTCCTTATATACAGAAATGATTGATACTGTTGCATGCAGACTGCCAGCCCGGGTTATTGCTGTGATTACAGTTCCAGTTATTACTAGAAGAAAAGACATTTGATACATTTTTGTTATTTTTTTTAGACATAAATTTTAAGGCATCATAGAAACTAAGTAGATTAGTCCATAATAAGGAAACAAACAATACTGGAAACAGTTACTTAAAATGTGGGAGTCACCTGTAATAGATATCTCACTACTGACAAATTTTGGTGGCAGCAAATATAAAACTGTTCCTAGAGTGTATCAGTCTCTTGCAAGCCCAGTTCTAGGTTTTTATAATTTCAGTTAAACAGTACAATTTGATACTACTTTAATGACTAATTTTAAAGCAGTGGAAAAGTTGAATTGAAATCTTTCTACCCAAAAGCTGAATTTTCATCTCTCTGACACTCTCAAATGAGCAGCAGGAAATAAAAAATGCCCTAGGAACTATATTCTGGTCTGTTTGAAGCCTGATACTGATACAAATTTGCCAATTTCAGCTAAATTTAGACTACAGATTAGACCTTCATATCTCCCAAAGACCTCTTAGTATGAAGATATCTTTTTTTTTTTTTTTCCCCTAGGATAACTAGATGAACTGGTATGCCATTTTATTTATCAAAAGGGAATGGTAAATGGTATTAATTTTTTTTTTCTTCTCAGATCACCTTTTGTAAATAAGATATCCTATCCTAGAATCAATTAGATCTTCAGTTATCAAGTATGTGCAGCCGGATTTATTTATTACAAATTGAATAATCCACATTTTGGATTAGGTGTTTGTAAATTTGCACCTTATCTTCCTTTAATCCTGAGCTTTTAATTAAATAGGAATGTTCAAGTTCAATCAGAAGAGAACTGTGGATGTTAAAATGCTGGATATTGCAGTTATATTTCTAGAAACAATAAAAACGAAATGCATGATGAAAGAGAAATAGCTCTTATTTTCTAAATTCATAAAGTCAGCAAATAAACTTAGAATAAATAATATTGTACAAACAGCACACTTTCTGTTCTTACCTTAAGTTACACTTGCATTCACAGTATGATATAAAATATTTTTACTCTTACTCCTGCCATGGAAAAGACTGAAAAATTTCAAGTATTTGGGAAAATATGAGAGAGAAGAATGTGATTTATTACTCTGAATCTAGAGGAAAAGGAACAAGTTTTATATAGTGTTATATACCATCATCAAAAAGAGCTGAGGTGTGGTTAGTAAGAGGAGACTTTTTTTTTCTACATGATTCTTTTGGTCTTGTGCCAGGCTATACGGATTGCGAATTAAAACAGGCTGGTGGTCAAGAGTGATAAGGGATCATGCTGCCGTTACTCCATTCTGTTCTAAGGTACAGTCACTGCCTTCAACTTTTTCTAGCTATATGATGCAAAGCTGCCCCAACATTCCTGAAAAAGCAGATTTCCTCAAGTATCATGGGATTGGCCATAAAGTTAAGAGTTAGAATCAAACAAGCAAACAAACAAAAAAAGGAGAGGGGGAAGTTGTCTCATCAAATTTTTAGGCATATTCAAGGAATTTAAAAAGCTTCCAGTGTTAATATGGGAAAATACTCTTAAGACATAACTGAATAAACAAGCAGTGTTAATGCCACCCAAATATACAGCAGACACCATTTTCCTGAGTGATTTGTGTCTGTATATGGAAAGCAGTGCTTGTAAGCTTCCATGCTTTCTAACTTCTTTAAAAATATTTTAGATTCTATAAAGTGCATTGTGGAATAGTCAGCAGGTACACCATAAAATGTGTAGTGGCTGGTTACAGGCAAATGATATGACAATACAGTAATTCAATCAATACTTCAGTAAGTTGTCTTACATTGTCAGTTGCTGTTCAAACTGAGAAAATCTGTCTGTGTCAGATAGATGTGCAATGTCTGTGTCAGGATATCCCTAAGAATGTATTGAGTGAAACACAGATACACACATAAGATGGTGTAAAAAATATAGCCTATATATTAATGATAACTCAGAACTACATCTGGTAAAATTCCCATGAGTGTAAAAACACAGTGATGAGTGAATAATTAAAAAGAAACAAACTTTGCTTCCTTACCAAAGTTGCTTGAACAATAATTACTTTCCAGGGTCCTGCTTCTCTTACACTTCTGCTGGCACAGGGCAACTGTAGGTTTCACAACTTTTTGAAGAGGAAAAAGTACATTGAAATTGAAATGAGGTAGTCAATACAAATGCAAAGCAGTATGTTTAAAAAATAGAAGAAAGATTAATAATCCTGATGTACACGTTAACTAGATCTGGTATTGCAAGGGATGAACACCACAATAACAATATTCCTTTTCTCTGCTATCACTTCCCAGGTGTCTCAGCTACATATGTTTTCTACTGACCTTATAGAATGGGTTGTTATGGAAAATTTACATTTGTTTGTAGCGTGAACTTAAATATCTAATTTATTTAGTGTTGTTGCCAGTTGCCACACACCCTAGTAGTACATTTAACGTATCACAACATGATACTTTAATGTTACAGTGACATTTCAGAGGAAGGAGATGGCCTTTTATCTGAAATTACTGTACTGTGATGATCAGAGTTCAAATTTCTGACTTCTAAATTTTTCACATAGCTTCATGACATGTAGGACTGTATAGTTTTTACTGATGACATTTTGAAACACAACATAATGTCTGAAGTATCTATTTAATAATAGGGATTGACATATCCTTTCTGAAATGGGTTGCTTTGTTTATAAACAAGTGAATACAGTTTGTATTTTTTTCCTCCTTGGGTGGATGTTAATAGTCTCTGTACTTTACTCAGCTAATATTTTCTACATAATGTGTCATGATGCAGTATTTTTAGGGCTTTTATGTCCTTCTCAAATATTTTTTAGGAATTGGTCAATGACATTATAATTATTGGAAACATGGAGCTGATACAGACAGATTAGAAAAAACCAGACCCTTATATAACCCTAATTTCCAAGAAAAACTAAATAATTACTTATGAAGAATATATTTGTGGGTTTTTTACTTTCTTCAGAATGGAGCATTTTGCATGAATTTTATTTAGCGTATACTTTCTGAAAAAGAACTTCTGCCTAATTTTCCAATCAGTAATTTATACTTATATTTCTTTTTAATGGAATGAATTGATTCTTTCTATAATTTTCCAAATTTCTGAGATTCATCTGAGTGGCATTAAAATTACTTTGTCTCTAGTGGTATGCCCATGACTATTAGAATACCGGCATACTTACTGTTTTGCCTTTCAAATCCAAAGCTTAAAAATTGGACTTCATATTTTTTCATTTATTTCAGGTTGTTTGCTCATTTGTTTGTTTTGCTTTTTCAGTCTTCACATAATTGGTACTCAATGAGCCTCTTTGGAGAGTTAAATGCCTCCAACAAGGAAAAGTGTTCTGAAGAGCAAGTTACTATGTCTATGGAGACACATGTAGTCATATTCTATATGATGTAGCCTCAGTCCTACAGTCGTGAGAGCAAAACTTCCACTGCCATCACCTCCACTGCCTTGATCTGTCTGCAGTTATTTCCCACCAGTGTGTATTTCTAAAAATATTTTTAATAATACACTATATTCAGCTCCTAGAACTTAAAAAAAAATGATAATTTTTCAAATGATTGTTTCAAATTCCAATTAGCGCTTGGCAAGGTGCCATGCCATTTACTTAGTTTTCCTGACTCACAGCATCAGTTACTAGGTCAGGCAAGTACCTCCTATCTCAATGCTACATGCAGCACAACAAAAATTAAGAATTTAATGTTCCTTGAGTCTTTCAATTCAGTGTCTGTAGTAGGAAGATAAGAAATATAGCAGGTAGATGAGTCACAGGTGCATACAAGTATGGTAGCTGCCAAAAATGTATTGAGGTGCTCTGATTTTTCTAAATTTAAAACTGGGATTATGTATTACAAAACATTATTTTTTTTGTCCTCTCAGGGTTGGTTTTTTTTTGTGCTGACAGTGCAAGTTTTACTCCTGAGTCTAGTAAACTTTGGGTGGTGATTAACTTCACTATGATTTGCCAGTAGAGGCTGCTTATTGTTTGTACAGACAATTCAGGTATTTTAGCAAAATATGAATTGGACAAGAACCAAGTTAAAAGTTTAGTTCCCTACTGTTTCACATGTAGCCATATTGACAGAAAAATGTGTGACTTGATCCAATGAAATAAGAAAAGTAAATTACTTAACCATATGCATTGGATTAATCTTCATTACTTTTATTAATGTATTGTATAGCATTTATTTATTTCTTCAAGTACTAATATTTTTATGTAAGATAGAGACTGAGGTAATTCTTCAAAGTGTGCACTAAAGTTTATTTTATTAATGCCTGGAGTTCTGTGCAAGTTTGAAAAGGTCTGATTTGCAAGATAATAAGCTAAGTCTACTTGAACTGGACACTTCTCAATGCAAATGATTGATCTGAAATTTAGCCAAACTGTAGAGTTTTGGTGTTTTTAAGATCAGAAATACCTATACCATACATAATTGATCAGACATCAAAAGGACTTCTGTCTGACCGACAAGTCTTTTTGAACACCTTCCCTCTGCTGTCCTCTCTCAGATGACTTTGCATTGGTTTTATTTCCTAATACTTATGTCACAAAAAATTATTTGGAATGAATTAGTAAAGTACGCCTGTTTTGCATGTACACATCCAAACAGCTCACAGAGCAAACCACAACAGCAAAACTCTGAACACAAATGTGAACACAAATCTGACAGCCTGGATTAGTTGAGACCAAGTGTTTGAACTAGTAACTTTATTAGAAGTGCTTTATAGTGAAGAAGAGCTGAATTATTTATCATTAGAGTAGCAGTTATATCAGAATGATTTATAGGTCATTATGATCTCATTTTTATAATGTTTATTTTAATCTCCTTTAAATACCTTTCATTATCAGGATTTCCTGCTGAAAGTCCATTGCTGTCCTGACTATTGATGCATTTTAAGTACAAATCAGGTTACATGTTCCAAAAACATCATAAATAATTTGGTCTTCTGCTATAACGTATCTTAAATCTCTTACATCCAGGTTATAGAAATTGTAAGAAGTTATCCATTCAGTATCTCAGTAATGTGGCAGTTTTGGCAATACCTTCAGAGAAATCCTCCTCTCATCTTTCATATATGCTGTCTAATCTTAAAGATAAAAGGAAACTTATTTTTAGTGTGACGTATGTCTTTATAAGTTCCAATCCCTGAGTTTTTTCAAATTTAAATAATTTTAGGAGAGTGTCATATAGACAGGATGTCAATAGAATCTGAAGAGTGCTCAGGTGGCTTCCATACCAATTTTGCTTGTTCAGATATGGTCAGATCTTTACATATTAAGTTGTATAGAACAAAGATCTCCTTTAAATAAAACTATTTCCTGAAATATTTAGAACTTCTTACAAAAGAGAATCTTGCTCATCTGTTCTTCTATGGAATTTGATGTTAACTATCAAAAATTAAGAGGAGACAGGGAAATCCTCTCAGCTGGAGCGAGTTACTGTTACACCAAACTCTTGCCTGGATAGATCTCCTTTTACTAATGTTAAGTATATAATACATACATATAATAAGTATATATGCCTTGAGTGTATTAATTTTAATTAATTCCCTCAACATCTGAAATACAAAGCATGAAGCTGTAATTTTTAATATACTCTCTATTACATTTTTCTGTAACTCTCTCCTTGTCTTGGAATAATTTGTTTCGCTAAGAAATAAAATAAAGCCAGCACAACTTACTTGAGGTAGCAGGCACTGTTGTGGTAATAGGTGGAACTGTAGTTGTGAGTAATTTTTTTGGTCTAAATTTATAATGGCCAATAAATCCATCAGCTGTTAAGCTTAAATCAGACAAAAACTGAATGAGCAACTCATTTCTCTCAGACAGAATAGACCTGAAACAGAAAAACAAAATAAAATATTTCCATTGTTTTGAATGTCAAAGACAAAAAACATTCTTACAAGAAAAAAAAAAAAAATAAGAGAGAGAGCTTCACTTTAATTATTGGTCTGAATCCAGTATCTGCCCCCAGACTAATACTGAAATACCTATTTCTTTGCTGGCATGTCATGCACTGGTGTTTTGAGTGTAAAACTCATTCTGATGAATCATCTAAAGCTCTGATTCCTGACGGTTATGTCAACATGAGTATCTTTAAATTCTTCTGTGTGACTTCATTGCATTCTATGGAATGAAAGGGGCTAGATTAACATAGTGGGAAAATAAACTTAAGAAATCCTCAGTATGTAGCAGAGGCAAGTAAATGTTTTGAGCTTTTTAAAATTGTTTTTGTTTAATGAAAAATATGTCACATAGGAAGGCCTTGAAAAATCAATTCAATGTTGGATTCTGTAATTCTTTGACAAAAAAACCAAAAACACCCTAAAAATAAAATGTTTTGGTTTATTATTTCTTTGGGCTCAGTTTTTGTCAATGGTTGGATATTCATTACCAAGGCCTTGAAGAGCTAATGGAGTCATTTTCTTAGGATTTGAAATGTCATGAACAACCACTGTTCAGTGTACTAGTTTTCACTTCATAAACTACATAAAACCCTCTGTGACACTAACTGCCTCTGGATGTGGATGTAGTATGATAAAGAATACTGTTAGAGAAAACACAAATCCAGCCAGAGCTGCAATTCTCTCATTCTTTTGAGCATTCCACAGACCTTGTCTCAATATTCATTCATAATTAGCAACACAGATTTTTCAAGCAAAACCAGGTTTTGGAAAGAGGAAAAAAAAATATATATAGGAGCAAAAGAATCCTGGTGAGGAGAGAGGTTTTAAGATGCAGTTTTACTAAAATGACTGTGTTGTTTCTTCGCAGCAAGTCTGACAAAATTCATGAGCGGGAGTTCTTCAAAACACTTAATCAGGCCTTTGAAGTAAGAACTTGTGATTATCTCCCAGGTTTTTGGCAGATGCTTCAGAAATCAGTTTACTCTGATGGCTGAGTCCAACAACCATCTGTCTGGTTATCTGGAATTCTGTGAATTTACAGATGCTGCAGTAGTTGCACAGATTACACTTTTCTTGCTGCAGTATTGATACAGGCTGTGGACATAGAAGGGCACTGATTATCAACAGCCTGAGCTTTGTTCTGCTGCTTCAACACCAGGACTACAACACCAAATCTGAGAAATCTGGCCTAGTCTGTGTATCCTGTTTTTTTTAAAAAATGCTTTTGTCTGAGAGGCAGGGTTTGGGGTTTTTTTGAGTAATTTCTTCTCCTAATGGTGATTATTATGTATACTATTCATTTATGTATCTGTTTTGCCAATTACCCAGCCCAGCACAAATAACGCCACCATTACCCGGAGACAGATGCATAAGCCGATACAGATTTTATTATCTATCCCCATGGGGTGCAGAAATGACACTACATGGACGGTAACAGAAGAGAGAAACCTACTCACCGCGGGTGATATAACAAAAGGAAAAGCGAACCTAACTACAAACTCAATAACAGAAGGGAAAAGGAACCAGGCGATCGCCTCAACAATCAAGGGGGAGACCAACCATACCCCNGCCAGCTTTTTGTACTGTTGGATAAACAATTCAGGTTGCATAGGCAATCCTAAAAAATAACTTCAAAAGCAGGACACCTGCTATTTTCCCTCCTCATTGGGTTCTGTCCAAGGTCGGCCAAGCCTGGGAAGAAACTCAAAGAGGAGGAGGCACCTCTATCTGCTTTGGTCTGTTTCTCAGGATAGCTGTGTGCCCATTCCCACAGCTAATTTCCCAGCAGAGAAAAATCCTGTGCTGGTTTCAGTCATACTGTCCAGTTGTTGAGATTCATCTATATGTCAACTTTAATTCAGGGCCTATTGCTCAGGCCCTAGCACTTCACTTGGTCCCCTGACATATGGATGGACCCCAACCTTCACCTACTCCTAGGGGTATGCATGGCCTGGCCTCCCCTCCTGGATGGCTCTCAGAGGAGGCCATCCCTCATATCAAGATCTACTATGGCATGTGTCCTCACCACTCAATGCCTACTGGGTTGCAGCCCGCAGCAGAGCTAAAAGTTCTTCTTGATGGCAAACACAGAGGCCAACCCAGTCTTGCCCTTGACCATAGCAGGAGGCATCTGGCCAGCCTTAATCCTTTCATCTGCTTGTGAGATTCATCCATATGTCAACTTCAATTCAGGGCCTATTGCTCAGGCCCTAGCACTTCAGTATCATAGTAATTGTATTTAAGAATCAGGTATGTGGTTACACCGTATGCTTGCAGTTGAATCTGAATTCATCTCTGCAACCACCAAATGAGTTCAAAGTATCCACTTTACTAATACTTCTGATGTATACTGTTTGATACAGAATGCCACATTACATTATCTCTATCTACTGCTTAATGAGTTCCACCTTGCATAATTATTGTCATAATACTGCCTAATGCTTTTTACAGAAAGCTTGCTTCACAATTCAGTTTACACACCATGACTTCGGTTCTTTTACAACACCAGTCATTTCCTTACTGTTTTTCTGAACCCAGCTGATAAATTATGATAAGAATTCTGCAGAGCTAGTGGAAAATCCCCAAGAGACATACTTTCCCCCTCTCACTGAATATAGAAGCTGCCTATATACAACTCTGCAAGGGAAACTGACTGTATTAAAGCTCAACGCTGGATCTCTGGTTAGGAGGCAATTCTGTCCTAAAACTGGCTTTCAGGATACCGCCAATGTTCTGTAACTGGAAATCTCATCTCTATGTGGCCTGGGTCTGAAGCCAGTATTCTGTCCTTATTCATCTGCTGTACGAAGTCCATACATATAGACATTTTATGTTGATAATTTGAAGCTTATGAGGGTTTGGCAGACTGATTTACAGCTTTGACATTCTGTGGGCATAGGTGCTGAGTCACAGTTGAGAGCTGGTTTAAGAAGCTACTCCTGGTTGCCTCTCAAATGCTAACTGGCATTTCTTCCTTTTGCTCTGTCCTGTTAGCCAAAACTAGATCCTGACAGCGCAAAAAGTACTCGCACATCTGAGCTAGGTTTTAACTGGAAAGAGGCAGCTAAGTCCCAGGGACTGGAAGCAACCAGCCTTGTCTGTAAGGGATATTGTTCAATGCTGCCTTCTGAGAACCAAGGGAAGGACAAGATACTGTGGAGTTCAGTTCTTACCTCAGTTGGAAAAGGTCTGAAATGTCACAATTTGAATATAGAGTGCGTCAAACTAGACTCTAATCCTGCTTCTGGCTTAAACTGTTCAATTAGGAAGCAAGTCCCTTTGCCCTAGTGCTTTGGAACCAATTTGCAAACAACAAAACACCCATGTCAGGAACTGAAGGTATTTGTACAGAGCATATAGTTAAGTGTTTGTAATATGAGATTCTGCTAGTTTTGTTTTGGTTGGTTTTTGGTTTGTTTTTTTTTTTTGCTTTGGTTTTTTTTTTTTTTACAGTAACTTGAAAGTAAATACCTTACTGTTCAGCAGTAATATTTGAGTTGTAAGGGATGAATCTGCAAAGTCACAAGGAGGTTCTCATGTTATACTCATCAATGGAATACCTGTCTAACATCTGTCATCTACTGGTTGCCTTTTTTAATCTGTCCAAATTAAAATGAGTGTTTACAACATAATTCCTTTTGGGAGTGTGTTTTTACTTCAGATGATCGTAATATACACATATACTTACAACATTCAGGACAGACAAACAAACATATCACCCATTTGGAGACTCATTCAGTCTATCTGCAGTCACCCCAAGTACCACAGCACTGCAAAGTAACAATTCATCTTAGTTTCCAGGTAAAGCTCTAAGCTATAAAGCATGCAGTGTTATGAATAAATATGTGAGGCAAAAATGGAAAAATTCTCAGTGTCATTTGGCAAAGAGGTGGAAGTGAATGTCCAAACTTCTAATTCACCTCCTTGCCTTGAGGACTCTATACTAACTCTGCCTTGCAGAACCTCCTTTCATCTTACAGCCTTTGGGTTGGAGGCAATATAGAAAGATAATTTACTTTTGCTAGTGAAGTTTTCCTGAAAACAAGAAAGTGATTATATATGTAACTACAATTAGAATGTAGCCTCTTGCATCACTTCAGTGGCCTGAATTACCTAGCACTTAAAGAACAATCTTACCCAGAAGACTGTTATCAGTATCTTTTTATAGAGAGCTTTTTAAACTTTACTAGAAGAAGGGAGCCTGAAAATAAATGAAGCCTAAAAAGAAATGTCTCTACATAGAAAATTTCAAATTGCGTGAATGTGTTGGTTTAGTAAGGGTTGCGGGGTAGCCGAGCCACG
>VZZY01020282.1:53888-64783 GCA_013400335.1 Eurystomus gularis | reverse complement strand
GGCTGCAGGAGAGTTTCTGCTCTGAAGCAGAACCCTCTTCTCACTAAGGCCACCCCTGCAGCCTCCCCACCTCCACGTAACAAATCCTTACCACATCCTTACCACATCAACCCAATGCAGTTTCTAACTGGAAGGTGACCACTGTGACACCAGCAGCTCTGAGCTTTTTTCACAACAAAGAGTTCCGAGACTCAAAAGAAAGTTTTACTCTCCCCTCAGCCTGACAACATGGAACCAAGATAGGTGTGAAAACGTGAAATAAATACCACCTGCACATTCTTTTCATTTAAGATCATCTTGCTTACAATGTATTATAAAGGTTTTGTGTAACATTTTCATGTACAATGACACCTTCAAGCATTTGGGCTCATGCTTTCTCTGCAGTCTCCATGGCAGGCTTTTTCCACAGACACTTAATGTGGCTCCTTCTGGTTCATCAGGTCTCCAAAGAAGCTGGAGCTGATGTGGAAAACATCATGAAACTCCAAGTAAAGCGCTGGAGGATTCTTTTAGAACCAGCTTTGCGTGTTCCTTCTGCCTGGACTTGCTGGCAGCACAAAGGGTCGTGGTCAAATTCAAGGTGGAGAAGATTCTCCACCAAAAAGCAATCGTTAGAGGCTTTCTCTGTTCTCTTAGTTCAGAACATATAAAAGTTACTTTGCTTCCAAGTGCATTTTTTTTCCTATTATGAGACACTGCAATTTTTCTCTTTGCTTCTCCTTTTGTTCCAGGTTTTGCTGCTTCGTTCCACAGTCCTGCTCTCTCTTTCCTAATTGCTAATGTCCTAAGCCATTCGAGGCTCTCCTCCTCTCAACCCTGACCTCTTGGCAGAGCACTTGGCCTCTACAAGCCATTGGATTCAACATTTCCTTTTACAGTGTCTCCAAAGGGACAGGGATTGAGACCGGCCGGACGAGAGCTGTGGGTGCCCCTTCCCTTTTGGATAGAAACGGGTAAAACACATTTTCTGCAGGTTTCTTTCCAAGCTTTAGAGCCATTGTTACTATGATGTACTTCTGCTTTGCATCATAGAAGTTCACTTGCCTCTCCTCCAAGTCCAGAAGCACCCCGACCACTGGAATATTCTGCTGCTGCTTCTCCATCCTACAGTCTCCTTTGCTAGAGAAAATCTCTCCATGGGACCCGTGCAGAGCCCAGTAGTCCTCCCCAGGGAGGATGCCTTCCTCCTTCTCTTCCCCTTTCTCCCTCACCACCCCCAGCACCCAGTCCTGCTGCTGGCCCACCTCCACCTCCCAGTAGTGTTTCCCAGCTGCAAACCCTTCCTTCCCCACCAGGACAGCGACTGTGCAGACAGTGGTGGTGCCAGCGGGTTCAGATGTGCCGCTCTTCACGTCTGGAGCCTGCGGCACCTGGAGCTCCAGGACTCGGCACTCAGGACTCACAGTAACAGCAACTGGAGGGGAAAAGGAGAATCTCCTGATGAGCAGAGTGGCTCAGGGACCTCTGTCCACACGGGGCTGTGGGCTCAAGTGTTCAAGGGTCTGAGTGTTCCTGGCATGACTCAACAAAGAATTTCAGCATTTCCCTTTAACGGGACATGCAGTCACTGGTGAACAAGAGGAACTGGAGAGCTCCCACAGCCACGTCCTTTCCTGGGCTGCAAGTCCACACGCTTTACTATAAATCTCTTTCTCTTTTCCATAGGGCCACCTGTCCTCTCCAGAATTGTCTCCACATCCCACCCCAGACACCTTTCAGCAACTCCTTTTCTCACTCTTCCCAACAGCCACATCCCAGCCTCACTTCCCGTTAACCAGGCCAGGCCTGTTCCTGTGGCCTCCAGCTCAGTCTGTGCATCTCTAACACCATGGCGTTGTCATTGCTGGGTAGTTTGGAGAGATGACCACGGGATTTTCACACCCTTCTCCCTGCCTGCTTACCTGCGTGGCTCCAGGCTTCCCAGAAATCTGCAGGAAGAAAATGGACTCTATTATGTTTCCATAGGGCAGTTAGATATTTCTTAGACTGAGAGAAGAACCAATGTTCAATTCTTGTCATCGCTGATTCTCAATGTTTTGGCCTTTGTGCTCTTAACCTACCACTGCCAGCGTTCTCCATAATCACCAATATTCTTGAGGCACTTACCCAGCTCTGCTTTCAGCCGACCTGAAAAGGGAAAGATGTTCCCATCACTAACGTTTATTTTCTTTTCCTTTTTCGTTGCAGGTTTTCAAAGCAGGACACCCCCCAAGCATGGAATAGGAGATTATTCTTCTCCATGGCTTGATATTTCACTATATTACTTGGCTTCACATCCCCAGATGACAGAGACCTACTCACCAGAAGTCTTTTCTTATGGTTTCTAAACTTGACAAGAACATCAGATTTACATAAAACATGTTTTCTTACCAAAGCGTCTTTTGAGTTTGGACTTTCCTGGAAAGGAACAGCAGAAATGAGTGATGTGAAAACCCAAGGTAAAACATGAAGAAGACATTTTGATTAAGATGTTAGAATTACATCATCAGCTATTCCTTATGGGAACAGCGCGTACACTTGCATGGGAGATCTCTGTCGTTAGATTTGCAGGATAAAAGCAGTTGCAGTTTTTTCTCAGTAAAGAGAGAAGAGGGGAAAGAGAGAATGAGGAAGCCGAGCTGAGGGTTTTGCCTGTGTGAAATTTGCAGTGGTATCTGGGTGAAACACATGGCAGAGGGACATCTTTTAGTGGTGGACTTGGCAGCATCAGACTAGCAGCTGGACTTGACCATCTTAAGGGTCTTTGCCAACCTAAATGACTCTATGAAAGCACAAGTGAGAGAAGAAACCTAGTGCAGACCCTTGAGAGGCGTACATGGACCATCATCAGGGTCTAAGGCACAACATTACTGCACAGGCAGGTAGAGAAGGAAATATCATTGGCGTCTGCTGTGTAACCACCTCTAGTAACATTTCTGAGAAGTCTTTTAAATAAAAGACAAAGATTGGTTTATTTTCTCTGAGGCTGGACACCGTTCTCAGTGAATATTTTGAGAAAATAAGATTTACCTGCTCGATTCTTGGTTTTATCCCCTTCTGAAAATTCAGAACATAGAATAAAAGAAAAAACATTAACAGAATATTGTGCTTCTACTTCTCTCTTCCTCAGGCAATCCTGCAGAACGCGCTGCTAGCTCTTCTTTTCTCTTTAAACAATCCTGCCAGCTATGCCAATTTTGTTTTGCTAGCTCTCTCTTCTTTTCTTCAGACAATCCAAGGGGGAACACACCACCAAGAAGGAGCTCAGCAAGCTGCAACCAGCCCCAACAGGAAACTACTCTGAGTGGCCTCCCATAAGAACTCTCCTCCCATCAGTTCCTGGTTGATATAGCCCTGGCCTCACCCACCACCCCAACCACAACCACCTGGGGGAGGGCAGGGCCTCACACAGGTGGGCCAGGTTTTGCCTCTGGGGCCTGGAGCCACTTGGGGAACAAAACACGTTGCTAAGTTGTGACTCATCCATAGGTAACTCCATCTCAGGGCCCACAGCCTAGACCCCAGCACTTCAAGTGTTTATTTGCTATAAACTGGAAGTTAAAAGTTACTTAGTGGACTTCTGCAGTCCATGAAGCCTTAAACTTGTGTCACTTTTTTGGGAAACAAACCAACCAACCCCCCAAAGACCCAAAGTGGACATGACTTTATCACAAAGACAATCGCACACAATGAACAACAACGGCATCTTACCTAACATCAACTTCAGTCGGTCTTTTTCTAGAAAAGACAACACAGAGGTATCAGTGTGAGCTCTTTGATGCTGAATGCACTCAAAACACCAATATAGGAACCACATTTACCATATAGCAAGAGCATCCTGGGATTACACGGTCAACTGCTTTGATTTAAATGCAAATCCATGTTTTATCTGTAAATTCACGAGCTACATGTAAATTCAACTGTTTAACCCGTGAGTGTATCTCACTATTTCAACTTTATTTTGTTTTGATAACTCACAAAGTTATTCTTTCAAAACTCACTAAGTGAGGGGGGAAAGAGACTTATGTGTACTGCTGGTAGAGGTCTTCTTTCAAAGCCTGTTTAGATCATGCCTTAACTGACCATATTTAAGAGGGACGTTCAGATGTACAGGCACCTAGCCCATTTGAGATGCCCTGGGGTACCCCAAGTGCCATGTTGGTGTCTCTCTAGAAGATCTCTGGTCTCCTATAGAAGCTCTGTTAGTTCAAATTGTTAGACACACTCAAAGATCAATGAGGTATCTTCTTCCTTCTAGGGTGGCATCTAGGAGATAAGTGGAATGGCCAAGGACACCACAAATACTCCAAGACACCTGAATGTACAGAAGTGGATTGAGCTGTAGGCATCCAAGCTCCCAGTGGAGATCAGTAAAATTCACAGGACCCCTCAGCCGACTAAAGGTAGGCTTGAATAATCTTGAAAAAGGTAGAAGTTCTCACCAGGAAGAGAACTAGAAGCTTGCTAAGAGCTTTCCATCCCACAGCAGGGATTTGGGTGGAGTTTTCAAAAAAGGTCACTCCTGGCCCATGGTACCTCCTTGTAACCACTAGCAGTCTCCACTAGAGAATAGACCTCATGTAGGGCTCGATGTGTGGTTGTCACTGTCTCCTTAATCCTGAGAAGTGCTGCTGCTCCTGCCGTTGCTATATTGATAATCAGTGTTTGAAGATTGTTTCCCTGAATTTACGTCTTTGAGATCTCTAAACATCTTAACATCATTTCAAATGCAAAGGACTTTTACCTTCTTCCATTTCCATCTTTACTTTTACTGAAAAATAAAGAAAATAAATCATAATGTTAATTATTTGTGTAAACTTCTGTGCCATACATTGGCATGCTTTATGTTCAAACAGAAATCAGTGGGGTTAAAACTTCAACTTCATTTAACCTAATAAACTTCCTGAGGCTTCTGGTTAGTCCGAAGAATTTTTATTTTTTATACCAAGATGTCTCATTTTTAATGGAGTTCTTGAAAAAGCAGGTAGCATTCTGAGACATCCCAGTCCTTTCTACGTGAGTCATGTCCCAACCATAACCTACCTGAGGTTCAGAGACCAGGAATAAATCCCCTCTGGCCCCATGGACATAGAATCATAGGACGGTTTGGGTTGTAAAGGACCTTAAATATCATCTCGTTCCAACCCCCCGCCATGGCAGGGACACCTCCCACTAGGCCGGGTTGCTCAAAGCCCCGTCCAACCTGGCCTTGAGCACATCCAGTGGTGGAGCACCCACAACCTCCCTGGGCAGCCTGTGCCAGTGTCTCACTGCCAAACCTAGTTGGGGAACAGAACCAGATGTGCCTCTGGGAATAAAATAATTCATTCAATTCACTTGTCCTCACGGTGGTTGTGGAGCGGGTCAGTTAGTGCACTCCCAAAAAACTGGCTGTTGCCAATAGATGGTTTGGCTGTGAGTACTCTGGCCTGGTGAGCAGAAAGGTTCAGCACGATCCGTATGAGCCACGCCATTTTCTCAACGCATGGCAATGATGTTGGACTGGACGATCTCTAAAGGTCCAACCCAAACCATCCCATGATTCTGTGCCAACTGGGCCATTTAATTTTCAAGTACAGACCTAGGTGGTGAGTACCAACCAGATGTATTCAAAGAATATGTTGCTTTGAGTTTTGAGATGGCCTTGGCTTGGATCCCTGAATCGTCCTTGACTGTTTGGTTCATTCATTTAGTTCTTCCTCTTCTAAAGAATCTGAGGGGTGTTTCTGAACAATTATTTAACTCTTGAACAATTGCAAGCAGAGCTTCTATGTGTCTGACGTGGTAGGGTATGTCAGTCAGCACACAGCAATGACTAGGGCTTAAGGAAAGAAGGAAACAGACTCTATTTATAAAGGACAAAAACTCATTAAGGGACTTATTGTACGATGAAAAAAATAAAATTAAAAACTGCAAAACATTGGGATGCAACTGGAAGTGCTAATTAGTTCTGTAATTTAATAGAAATAAACCTTCTAACTTACAAATTGTCATAATCTTTATATTTGTTTTCCTCATTACTTACCTGAACTAATTGCTTTCTTGTGGTCACCTAGTTAAAAAAAGAGAGAGAGGAAAAAACACTTTTTTGCATGTTTTTGTAAAATAATACTGACAGAAATCAGGTCTCTGATTTTTCATTTAGGCTCTAGTGTCATAGAAACATAGAATGGTTTGGGTTGGAAGGGACCTTAAAGATCATTTCGTTCCAACCCCTCTGCCATGAGCAGGGACACCTCCCACTAGATGAGGTTGCTCAAAGCCCTATCCAACCTGACCTTGAACTCCTCCAGGGATGGAGCATCCACAGCTTCCCTGGGCAGCCTGTGCCAGTGTCTCAGCACCTCAGAGTGAAGAATTTCGTCCTAATTTACAATCTAAATCTCCCCTCTTCCAGTTTGAAGAAACACTCTGGAGTTACGTCCCCAGTGATTATAGAAAGGGAACTAGACACGTAGCGTAGCTCACAGAGCTCCTCTTGTCAGACCTAAAGCCCTCTAAGTTAAGGACATGCAATTTGAATTCCTCCTGGTGCAGACCATGCCTTTCCCTCACCACTTTTTGATCCCATTTCCTGAATTTGGCCATGAATGATCACTTGGGAGCTGTTGTTACAGTCACAGATTTCAGTATGAATTCCCGTGATATTTCTCTGTGTTGACTAAGAAAACAAAGAAAGAAATACTTACTTCTCAGCTTACAAAATACAGTGGAAATTAGGACCAAGCAAACAAACAAAATTACCAGGAAGATAATCAGCCATTTTGAAATTGTGGGGAAGAAAACATCTGCAAAACAAAGGAGTTATATTCTATTAATGACTAAAATCTTATAAAGACAGTTATAACTTAGAATGCAGTCAATACACCCGAGGAGATGGTGAATTTGTGTTTTACTGGAGGTTTTCCAGTGATGTTGCTGAAGAAGAAACCTAGCCTTCCCCAGGAGGATTAGTCCCGTGAGACTCTTTCGGTATCAGATGGCAGAGCTGTTTGAGAGGTTTCCACAGCTCATGAGACACGAGAAAGGCAGAAATTCCGGCTCTCAGGTTTTTATCGCAGATGTGTTGCTTTTCACACTAAACTGAGCAGGTGATGGAATGAAGGAAGAAACCATCACCACTGGACCAGAGAGACATGTTCACTCTTGTTTAATTTGACTCAATGAATAACTGATCCATCCTGATGAGTGTAGTGTGTAAGTCAAGAAGGAGAATAAGATTTAAGACATTCCCCACGTTTGCTGTTTCCTATTTCCTCTTTCCAGGTATCTCCACACTCAATATTCCAGCATTTCTTGATGCTATCCCAAAAGGGACTTCCCTGACACACTTCTTCAAGAGCTTTACACTGCACTCAAGTTCCCATTCCAGACCTAGACATTGGCTCTGTGGTGCTGAAGTTCTTTTTGGAGTCCGGTCCTGTGAGGCCTACTTCAGACTACCTGATGCTTGTCTACATGCCCAGCAAACAGAAATGTGTGAAGTTCTACAGAGTATGGGAAGGCATCACATTGTCCACAACATGACTACACAGCTCATATTAAAAAGAGGGAAGACAAAAACACAGGCTAAAGCCATTTGTGAGATGTTAAAATGATCACTTTAACTCTTGCGACCATAGCTGTTGTTCTCAGCTACGCTCTGTGAAACCCACCAGTGGACATCTTCTTAAACAGCTTGGTGACGTTTCTGGATAGTGAAAGTTTTTGGAGTGCTTGATCATCGCTAAGGAAATAGGTAATTTTTGTACGTGCATACAGTTGTATTCTTAATCCATTTTAATTCAGCTCCAACAAGTTGACTGCCTGAAATTTGAAGAAGGGAACACAGAAAGTCTTGACGCTACCTGACCCCTTTTTAAGAGGAAAAACTGACTTACGAGGTACTGTCAAAGGCTGTGCAGCTAACTAGAAATAAAGGTGGAAGACGTTCTCGTGAACTTTTTTCCAACACTGATTCCAGGAATACACCTTCGGGCCAGCTCGCAACATAAAAATTGGACCCATGCCATTTAGACTGTCTGTCTTTTCAATCTGACAAGCAGGCAACTACAAAGCCCACCTACCTGAGATCAGGACTCTGGACTCGCTCGTTGTATTTAGTAGATAGTTGACTATCCTGCAGGAGACTTCCATGTCAGAGCCTGGTTTTAGGTTCATGGAAGTCACAATGCTGTAGAGGCCTGCAGGCATCATTGTCACCTTTGTGGTCGGTAGTTCCTTCCGGACCTGGCCTTGGCCATCCAGCCACATCACCTCAGGTTTAGGAAACCATCCAGCTGCACGGCAGGTGAGGTCAATGCCCTGCTTCCCATGACTCCTCAGGAAAATGGAAGGCACACCACCTTTAGCTAAGGAAAAGCATAAATATTCTCTTTCTCAACCAGTACTGAGAATGGGAAATTATCTGCTTTAGCTTGAATTCAACGTTTCTTTCTTTGTATCTGTGGAAGTACATTGAAAGATTTGCTGAATTTAAACTGTGACCGAGACTGAGGCCCTGAAGCTTCTTAATGGTCGGCAGTTTGGAGTCTATCAGATTGAGAATAAGGAACAATTTAATGGAGATTACAGTAAACAGATCTAGTTGGGGATGGCAGTTCTGGAATGAAAAAGAAAAAAAAATCCATATACTTATGATGATTAATGGATTACAGGAACAATTGGTGCAATCTGTCCATGAAAACAGAATATTTTAGTGTGTCGGGCTCCTCATTGCATGTAAAAGTTACCGACATGGTACAGATCCAGTCTACAGTTCAAAAAGAATGTGTTATTTATACTCAGGATCTCAGAAGAATAAATTGCAGTGTCGCTTAGATGTTAAACCTTCGCTTCATGTGGAGTTTTAAAGCTACGAAGACATCTTCAGAGGAATCTGGTTGCAATATGAGAAGTCAGCATCCCCATCTAGTGGAAATTGGTTCCTATGTAGTAGGGAAAGCACAGAGGAACACACGTCCACTTCCAAGTCAACTACGTTAACTGAAGCTACCCATGAAGTTGGTATCTATGAACGTGCTGAAATAAAAACAGGAGCAATGAAGTCCTACCAACTGCATTGTTCTCATGCAGTGGGCAAGCAGCAATGTAAGCAGTGAGGTATTGGGATGGGACCAATTGATTATGCTGACCATAGAAAAACTCTAGACAATCAGCTCAGGAATGGAGTAGAAATCTAAATGTAGCTTTACGTTGATCAGCTGAATAATTGCAGAGCTCTCTGAACTTTCTAACTGGGCTTTCACTGGGTATGAAGGGAGATCATACTCTCAGGTCACATACGGCTGCTTGTGTTAGAGAATAACATAATGGCAGAGGTTGGAAGGCACTTCTGTGGGTCACCTAGTCCAACCCCCCTGCTAAAGCAGGGTCACCCAGAGCAGTTTGCCCAAGGTAGCATCTAGGGAGGTTTGGGATCTCTCCAGAGAAGAGGACTGCACAACCTCTCTGGGTAGCCTGGGCCAGGCTCAGATACCCTCAAAGTAAATTATTTTTTCTTCTGTTTAGCTGGCAACTCCTGGGTTCCAGTTTGTGCCTGTTGCCCCTTGTCCTGTCACTGGACACCACTGACAAGATTCTGGCCCCATCTTCTTGACCCCCACACTTTAGATATTGATGAGCATTGAACAGATCTCCTCTCAGCCTTCTCTTGTCCATACTAAACAGACCCAGGGCTCTCAGTGTTTCCTCATCACAGAGATGCTCCAGGCCCCTTAGCATCTCCAGTAGTTCCTTGGCTCCCTTGAACAAGGGAGCCCAGAACTGGACCCAATACTCTAGATATGGCCTCACTAGAGCAGGAGAAGAACCTCTGTCGACCTGCTAGCTACACTCTTCATGCACCCCAGGAGACCATTGGCCTTCTTGGGCATAAGAGGACACTGCTGGCTCATGGTGAACTTGTTGTCCATGAGGACTCCCATGGAGCTGCCTTCCAGCAGGTCAACCCCTCACCTGTACTGATGCATGTTCGAGTACCTAAATACAGGTATCTCAAACCAGAACTAAAACTTAGCTCCAATATTGAGGTAACCATTACTTTAGAGAAAAATTACTCAAATCAAACACATCCCTCCATGAAGACAGTTTATGTGTCAAATTATATTCAAATTTTTTCAGTCAGTGATGGACATCGTGTTTCTGTTCAGCCTCATCTTTGAATGAAAAGAGAGAGATTTACCACTAACCTGCCACTTGCAGTTCAACCAGCACATCATGGTATGTGTCGTTGAAAAAGACCACACAAGTGTATGATCCTTTGTCAGAGCTCCTGATGTTCTTCAAGTGCAGAGACATGTTGCCAGCTCTAAATTCACCATGGAAGAATTCTGTTCTGCCTTGATACCTCTCATCTTGTTCTTCCTTTTTATTCTTTCCGTCATATTTGCTCACAGTTAATTTTCGGGACCGTTCATGAAATATCCACTGGACAGAGAATACCTCAGGAATTTGATCTGCTACCACGTGACAGGGCAGAATGGCCCTTTCTCCAATGACTCCAATGATGGAACTGTTAGGAGGGGAGCTACTAGATTGACCTGGGTAAAGATAAAATAGCAGCAGTTTCTGTTTGTCCATGTCGCATTTTTCATGGCATTACATCAGGCAAGCACTAGAACCAATCTCACTGTCATTAGGAGAGGAATCCAGAAGAAAACTAAAAAAATAACATGGCAGATTACTTAGATGAGGGATGTTCACATATGTGGGGCTCACAAAGTTTACCCTTCAGCACTTTGAACACTAACTTGGGCAATTTCAGGGCCATTAAGTGATAGCTATTGAGAAATCATGGAAAATGGGTGAGTGTTGAGAAGGCTGTAGAAGGTCAAATATGGGATGCAGGATCTATCTAACAAAAATGAGGAGAGGAGAGAGGAGAGAGGAGAGAGGAGAGAGGAGAGAGGAGAGAG
>VZZY01020282.1:10878-53800 GCA_013400335.1 Eurystomus gularis | reverse complement strand
GAGAGGAGACGAGAGGAGACGAGAGGAGACGAGAGGAGACGAGAGGAGACGAGAGGAGACGAGAGGAGACGAGAGGGGAGGGGACATTCTTGTGGCCTTACAGGATCTGAAAGGGGCCTACAAAAAGCTGGCTTGACTACATTCCTACCATAGTCAATGGGGATCTAGCCAATGGTCTATGTTCTACAGTAGACAGTGAGTCTGTTCTTTGGGTAGGATAGAGTTCCTGGAACATCCCTTGAGGTACTCCAGGCACAGGACTGGCAAATGTGACACAGGCTACGTGATATGTCTGTTCTCTTTTGGAAGCAAGAAGATCCTACAGCATCTAGAATACCAGTAGATGTCAATGCATGAGCAACTGAATCTTATCCTAGGTGCTGAGCTCTCATGCAGACACCTGCTTCAAGAAGCTAAACGTGGGGAGATAAATCTGTGAGCTAAATCCAGAACCCTGGGCACAACTCAGCTGGGTATGCTGAGGTGTCTGGTGCTGAGTTATCCTGGAGCTCCCCAGCTGCCTCCAGTCACCACTCTAAAGGGTTATGAGTCTCCTGCAGTCCTATCAGATCATCTAGCCTATGCAGATGTCTCAGGTACCTTAACATGCATCAGGGTTTTATTTGGTGATTTAGTTTGATGTTTTATGTCACCTGACTTAAAAAGAAGAAAGAAGAAAAAGAAGAAAGATGTGTACTAGTTATTTTTTACTTCTACATTTCTGTGAGCCTAGGCAGAAGAAAGTTGTTTTATTAGAATGCCATGGAATCATAGAATGGTTTGTGTTGGAAGGTTCCAACCTGCTGCCATGGCAGGGACACCTCCCACTAGACCAAGTTGCTCAAGGCCCCGTCCAACCTGGCCTTGAACACCTCCAGGGATGGAGCATCCACAGCTTCCCTGGACAACCTGTACCAGTGTCTCACCACCCTCCTAAGTGAAGAACTTCTTCCTAATTTCTAAACTAAATTTCTTCTCTTTCATTTTAAAGCCATTAATCCTCATCCTCTCCCTTGTAAAACGTCCCTCCCCAGCTTTCTTGTAGGCCCCCTTCAGATACTGGAAGGCTGCAAGAAGGTCTCCCTGGAGCCTTCTCTTCTCCAGGCGGAACAATCCCAATATTGGGGTATAATTTTGAATATATTAAAAAATGGAACTATCTTTACCTGTAATCAGGCACCACTTGTGTTGAAAAGTCAGAATGTGAATAACCGTCAGCCACCAAAACTGGGAACCCATCAATATTTTGGCTTCCAAATCATCCACAGGACCCAAAGCAAAGTTTCCAGATGAAATCCCCGTGTGACACCGTCAGTCTCTTCACAGGTTCGTGCAAAAATCACAGGTGTAATTGCAGAGGTAAAAGAGTAGGGAAAAATACAAGTGAACTTACGGATAATGAGTTTGATGCTGTCACAGGCAAAGAGGATTGCAGGACACCTTTCATTTCCTCATCTTGCTGTCAAATTTAACTACATAAAGGGTGGAAAGGAAGTACACTCTTTGCCTCCTCTGTACTTACCTTTGTCTTCTAGAAACTCTTTGTTATGCTCACTGGCTTTTTTTTTTCCTTTCAGTGAGGAGTTCAAAGCATTACATCTGGTCTTTTGATACCACCAGACTACTGTTTGTTCGGGTTTTTTTTTCATATAATAAAACCCCCACAAACAACGTCATTAAATTCCCGGGAGCAATGTCACTACACCCATCTCTGTTGACGTACACCAACATTTTAATGAGAAACTCGTGATTTAACAAATGTGACTCTCTCCATCCCTCCAATAACCTCCCAAGGTCTTTGCTCTCAACTCTCTGCTGAGCTAATCTGTGCTCACAGTAGAGACACGCAACTCAAACTGACTCGGGGGCTGAAAGGGCACAAACCCACTCTATTATAGATGTAACAGCTCCTGATTGCCTCTGATTTTCTGTGTTTTTTCCCCACATCTCCAATCACTGATAAAATCAAGCCCTATCAGAGAGAGGTAGTCCCACCTGAAAATGGCCGTGATGCACCTACACCAGGCAGGTTCACTCCCACCGGTGGAACTGATTAAATCTAAACCAGTTAACTCGAGTAAACAAATGTTTTCTTCATGGATTTAGCAAAAGTATAATTTCTTACCTGAATAGCAAGAACCTAAAGGCTTCTCTGTGGGAGGTTTGTGGCGAACCTTTGTCCTTGTATCTTTATAGCCACTGGAGCTTACGATTGCATTTTCCACATCCAATAGGGCTAAAGAGGACTGGGAGTATGACTCCAATACTTCTACTGCTGTGTCCAACAACATCGCAAGTTAGTAGAAATCTAAAAATTGGCAAACCAGTGGAGACGTCACCAAAGCCAACGCCCTTTTGGAGATGGCAGGAGGTCTTTTCTGCCTAGCATGTAACTTTCTGAGAAGATCTTAATGTCACTCACCAGAACCTCTCTGACATAGACAAAAAGATGCTATTTTGGTATCATCAAAAGTGGGCCTTACCTAGTAGCACATCTGAAAGTTTGAGCTGGATAGCTTTATCAGAGAACTGCAGCTGCAGGCTGGAGGCAGGATTAATGAATAGCCCAGCCCTTCAGCTAACGAGGCAGTAAGACAGCACTTGCTTTTCCACATCCCGGGAAAAAACTCTTTACTCTTTAGGAAAAACAAAAAAGTTGCCACTTAGGGATTTTTTTAGAGTACATCCAGTGAAAGTGATGCCTGTTCCTACGTTCCCATCTCTCTGTTGCACAGAGATGGTGGACATGGAACTTTATAACCGGTTTTGGTATTTTTTTGAGGATGTAGAGTGTGAGGGAACAAACACAAATAGTCAGAAATCTGCAGGTTTTGGTCAGCAGTTTGGCAATGGGAGCCCTGAAAATCCTGATTTAGCTTTCCATTAAATCGTCGTGGTGGTCCCCAATGCCATGTCTGTGGACAGAAGATGGGAGAAAATCTTCATGTAAAGCAAGCGCCTACTTTCCTAGGTTGTGAAAGTCGGTGGAGTTTGAGTTATGATTCATCTCACAGTATGATAAACCACCATGTTTGACTTAAGGGATCATAATCCTGGATTCTTGAGGTGCAATTAAACTGCTATGACCTTGCCTGTTTGAAGAGGTTTCAGGTGCTAATTGGATGTTTATTCTCCCTCTATGGTCAAAGGAGGGGCAAGCAGCTCTACAACATGATTGATCCTGCCTGGAGGCTCTAAAATTTGCCAGAGGTTTAAATCTAGGGAGGGACCTCGTGGCTGCAGGACTTTTGTGTGCAGAATCCATCCCTCTTTACATGCAGGAAACTTGAGCCCTGTCAATTAGTCTTTCTCTCTGCAAAGGGTCTGCATCTTGTCATCAAGTTATTTTCCCCCTCACTACAGATCTTAACTTCCTTTCTCTGACACATTGATAAAGCTGGTAATTGAATCATAAGGTTTTGCACTTTAAGATTCTAAATGGCAGTTTCTAAATTTCCGTGGTTTTCCACCTGGTCTCTGCCTTGTATATTTGCACCTGTAGCTCCAAATCATCCTAGTGGGTACTGGGCTCATGCAAGACCCCGTTTTGGTTTCTCTACCTCCCATTCATGCTGTTTTCTCAGTTTTATTTAATTGTCATGCTAGAAAATGAGTTGCACTCCACAGGTACAAAAGGACACGAAACATAATCCTCCCACTGTACTTTGGATCTAGGTGTGTGGGGAAACTGAGCCTTTCGAGATCTGCTGCTGCAGCTTGCTGGTATCTGCAGGCGTTGGCAGGAATATTCCACCCAAGAGCGAAATAACTGCTTATGGCGAAAGTCCAGTCTCGACACCCGGAAGCTTTATTGTCAAAAAAATAGGGAGTCTGTCCCCTCTGTAGATGTGGAAAAGAAAAGGGTGTACGTTCAGGAGATCCAAGCCAGAAGTCCCTCACTCCCATGATCCATTTGGATTTAAAATGGATGCTTCGGATCTATCTGTTCAGGTAAGGAATTAACGTGTGGATGAAAGAGGCTTGTGCGTGATTAGGTTTTTCGGAGGAGTTTGCATGAATGTGGAGCTAGTGGTTTGCTGTTTGCAGCCCCCAGGGAGCGGTTCCAGTTCAGAACGGAAAAGGTTCTGCCCTGCCTGGGTCAGTGGGAATTTGTTACTGTTGTTTGCAGGTGCCATTTTAATGACCTTGTTAAAGATCATTCAGATTTCTTTTTATTTACTGCCTTGATGTAATGGGCAAAAGAGTCTTTGTTTAGAGTGGCTAAAGCCCAAATCTTATCTATGGTTTTGACTTTGGGTCAGATCTCATCTGCTGGCAACCTGTATTGAAGAAATCAGACACCGAAAGGTTAATTGTTATTTTCTGGGTTGCTTGAAAGAGTTTCTTTGCTGAAGCTGTTCTGATGGATGGGGTTGGTTTCAGGTCTGCAACGTGCTGATTCTGAAACTTCTTTCCGCTTAGAAAAGCAAATTAATTTTCTACATTTTTGGCAGAAGTATAGACTCGTTATATGTTCCTCTGGTAGATATATATGCATTTGTTTTATATATATATTTATCATGTATACCAATTCATTACATATATCAGCACATAGATAATTAATGAAGTATAATCAGTTATAAACTTATTCTGCAGAGAATCAATATGAAGGACATAGATTTTTGCATTCACGTACGTGGAAGCAATAAATCTTTGTGAAATCTTCTAGGTGGCGAGTGGTGCGTGGTTTAGTGGTGACCTGGCAGTGCTGGGCTAATGGTTAGACTCCATGATCTCAAAAGTCCCTTCCAGTGATTCTATGATAGAATAGATATGATTCTATGATAGAATCATAGATTATATGATTCCACTTACATTTTGTATTAAAAAACCCTGTTGGAACACTGGGTGAGCTTCTGTACAGCTGAATTTACATCCCCAGCCTCTGCCTGCCTATGTAGCTCCTCTGACTTTCTTCACAACAATCCATAGGTTGCTTCATCTTACCTATGTATTTCTTTCCAAGTATCCAAATATCCTTACTTAGGTCACATACTTCCCTCTGCTTCAGAGTCTCACCCGCATGAAGTTTCACACATCCCGCTGAATTTAGATTTAGCCTCCTGTCATCTAGAAAAATGTTGCTCTCCTGGTTAGAAGTTTGCTGAACCCTGAGTGTCTCATGGTCTGTGGGGTACATGTGAAGTGCCCCTAAGATCCAATCTGGTGTTCTTCTAAGTTCCTCAAAAATACCTCTCTTTTCTCTGGCGTCCAAATGTGTAGTAAAACCAGCCTGTCCTCTCGTTTTCCTAATTTCACTCAACGGAACCTAAACACCTCTGAGGACTTGTCCTTGTGTCCCTCAATCCCCAGTAATACAGAGAAATGTTTGGCTCGAGTGTGATTGACCCTTCCCATTTTCTGTGCTTGACAAGAACACAGGAGTCTGGTAAGATTTGCCCCATGAGATTTGCTCGCTGATGTCTCACAAAAGCGCAAGGAGATGGGTTCTGGATTCCAGCAGACGACAGCTCTTCACATCGCGATTTTCCTACAGATAATTTGTTCAGGCACAGGTAAGTCTCGGTTCTGTTCCAATAATGATTTGAGTTATAAAAATATCTGAGATGGGAAAACAAGGTGAGATCTGGCCTCTGTGAGCTCCAGGTTTAGAAAACGAGCGAGCCCTTCTGCATGACAGACTTGCCATTGCTACCTCTGGACCAGTCCACAGACTGAGATCTGTGTTTTCAGCAGCACTTCCCTGGAGTCACGCTATGTTCTTAGGATATATGGTAGTGGTGATGAATGGCAGAGACCTTTGGTTACAAAACTGTGCTTCCACATGCTCACAGGGACCTGCAGAGATGCAGTCTGATTGCTGTCACAGGATATCTTCCTCTCCAGGCCTCTTGTCCCACCAGCCTCTGCCTGGTAAACCAGCCTTTACACTGAGAGCTTATGGAACTTGCTCTTGAGACAACACCTTGGTCTAGAGCATGTTCTGATTTATTGATGTTTACCAGAGCAGAATAGCTCCTTTTTCTTGCATTCTGTATGTATTCCAGGTTCCTGTGGGAAGTGCTGATGAGAACATCTGTGACAGTACAGGCTGGAGAAGAGAAGGCTCCAGGGAGGCCTTCTTGTGGCCTTTCAATACTTAAAGGGAATTTACGAGAAAGATTGGGAAGATCTTTTTAGCAGAGCCTGTTGCGATAGGACAAGGGGTGATGGTTTTAAACTAAAAGAGGAGAGATTGAGGCTAGATACATGGAGGAAGTTTTTTTTACAATGAGGGTAGTGAGACCTTGGCCCAGGTTGCCCAGGGAGGTGGTGGATGCCCCATCCCTGGAAACATTCCAGGTCAGGTTGACCGGGGGGGGCTCTGAGCAACCTGCTTTAGGGGAAGATGTCCCTGCTCATTGCAAGGGGCTTGGACTAGATGACCTTGAAAGGTCCCTTCCAACCCATGCTGTTCTATCATGCTGCGACAGGTGAGATTTACATCTGTCTCTTCTTGCAGGCCAATATAAAATTATCCCTCCAGACAAGCCTGTCATTGGAGTAATTGGACAAGCAGTTGCCCTGCCCTGTCAGCTGAGAGTTAAGATAATCCCTCAGTGGCTTTCTGTTCAGTGGATATTTACTGGAAACTCCCAAAAAAAGGATGTGATCATTTATAATGGAAAAAACACAAAAAATCCAGTTCTTGAGGAAAAGACCTACGTGGGGAGGACCAATTTTTTTCAGTCTGAAATTACCAAGGGAAACCTGTCTCTTCACCTGCAAAACGTCATGCTGTCGGACAAAGGGAAATACATCTGCAGTGTCTCCTTTGAGAATTGGTATGATGAAGTGGTGGTTGACCTGGATGTGGCAGGTGAGTGGAATGGCAGGTGTTCACTACCTCCTCCTCAGTCCCGTTGTATAACATCCAAAAGGTCTATGGAGTGCCAGTGGGATGGGTTCATCTCACTTGCTCTTGGCCCTGTGTGAAGGACCAGCTTCCCCTACAGGTTAGGCTGCTTCTACTGCCAACAGACTCACAGATGTCTGCTTACCACGTCTTACAGAGGGAGCGTAGGCAACACCTTAGCTTTAAAACATTTAAAGGTAGGAGGGAGATGAATCCTACAGTAAAACAAGCCTCATTTTGCAGAGGCGGAGCAACTGAAACCTGACTGAGACTGCATTTGGTAGTGCAACCCATTTCTCACAACCCTGCCCTACACATCATCTCATTTTCTCTCCAGTATTCCAATTTTCATCTAATCATGGTGTCATCCAAACTTCGCTTTGCCAACAAATTTCCAGTCAGTGCAATGCTACTTTATTTTAATGCCAGTTGTCTGTGGAGATAACAAAGATCAGTCCGAACCTCTGTCCCTATCAAGACTGTAAAAGGGAAGCTATGTAGAAATGTCCCATTTTAATGTAACACCGGAAGAGCTTATTTACCAGCAATTTATTGAGACCTCAAATGTCAAATCTGATGAATTGACACTCTATGTGTATAGATGAAGCTGGGGAGGACTTTCCCACTGTGTGCTGTTTGGTGAGAGTCTCTTGTCTTCTATTTATTGGAGCTTGTTTGTTTGCTGTTCTATAGCTAAAGGTGCTGGGTCTACAGTTTTCCTGGATGGTCGCTTGGGCCAGGGCATTAGCCTCACCTGCAAGTCACAGGGATGGTTTCCAGAGCCTGAAGTAGTTTGGCTGAACAGCAAAGGAGAGATACGGAAGGAGAAAGTGACCACCCAAAGCAGAAAGACCTTTCCAGGCGTTTATGATGTTGTAAGTTCCATGAATCTCGAACCAGGGTCTGACAAGGAAGTCTCCTGTAGAGTAGTCAACAACCTGCTCAACACAATGTGTGAATCCCGAATCCTAATTTCAGGTGAGTGACCTCCATGATCAATCACTGACAGGACCGGTTGGTAGGCTGCTCTCTGTTGTCTCCTCATTGACCCTGGAGTGATCCAGGACATCCAGCCCAAGCCCACATAGACAACTAGTGTTTAGATGGATGCCAGGAAACCCAGCACAATGACCTGAGACAGCTGGAGGATATTGATAGGAAATGCTCACTATCTGCTCCCACCCCCTTCTCTCTCCCTAACACCACTGTGATGAGTCCAAGGTTCAGCGTGTACCTCCCTCTAGATGGATTCCTAGTCTGGAAAGTAGGCAATTTTATTTCAAAAGAAGAGAGGGATCCTTTTTTCCCTCACCTGAAATACCACTGAAGTTCTGCTCTGCTGAAAACTTCATCTTGTTGTTCAACAGTGTGAATAGTGGTGTCAGGGATGGGCTGCTCAGCACATCTCCCTCAAAGAGGCAGCTTCTCCAAACATGCCTCTACCCATGGCAGGCTGAGTCCAAAGGAGTGCAGGTGGAGCAGCACAGTTTGATTGCCTGCACATAAGCATCTAATACTCTCTCTGATTGCCTGGAACAGCTGCCAGAGCAGAACATGCAAGTTTTGGATTTCAGGGGAGACCTGCAACCCTTAGGGGTGGCAGAAGGAGACTGTAAAAGATACATTACAGCCAATAAAAGGACCCTAGAAACATCTGCTTTGGCCCCTGGAGCCCGTCATAGCTGTTTGACAAACATTCAGTGAAAACACCATTTATGTTTTACAGATGACTTCTTTCCTTCCACATCACCTTGGATGACAGCCTTCCTTGTAATCTTATTTCTTAACGCAGCTGGTGTTGCTGCTGTAGGTTATAAACTAAGTGGTAAGTATTTCTTCTAGCTTTTAGAGATGTGTGAGGCCACTACTCAAATCCTGGGGTCTGTTTTGGGCCCTTCATTCCAAGAAGGACCTTAACGGGCTGGAGCGTGGCCAAAGAAGGGCAACAAAGCTCGGGAAGGGTCTAGAGCAGGAGTGTGGTGAGGAGCAGCTGAGGGACCTGGGGGTGTTGTGCCTGGAGAAAATGAGGCTCAGGGGAGACATTCTCGCTCTCAACAACTCCCTGAAAGGAGGTTGGAGCCAGGTGGGATTGGGCTCTTCTCCCAAGGAACAAGTGATAAGACAAGAACAAATGGCCTCAAGTTGTGCCAGGGATGGTTTAGGCTGGATATCAGGAAAATTTTTTAAAGAAAGGATTGTCAAGCCCTGGCTCAGGCTGCCCAGGACAGTGGTTGAATCACCATCCCTGGACATGTTTAAAAGTCATGTAGATATGATGCTGAGGGACATGGGTTAACAGTGGACTTGGCAGAGTTAGGTTAATGGTTGACCTCAGTGATCTTGAAGGTCTTTTCCAACCAAAGCAATTCTATGGTTTTTGAAAAATTTCTCATTTTAAAATGAAAAAGTTAGAAGTTGTAATTCAACATCATCAATAGACACCTTGTTAAAAGAATAAGAAAATTAAAAGCGTCTTTGTTTTCCAGGTAGTTTTTCACAACTGCGCAAAGCAGGTGAGTAGTGAAGAAGCTGCACATAAACGCACACGAACTTATTTCAGGAGAAAAGTTTATTCTTCTGAGCAAGCAACAGCCTCAGAAGCGGTTTTGTAGGTGCGATAATAATTCCGGCATGATTGGTATTGAAATATTTCAGTTTTTCCGGCACCAAGGTGATGTGGGGGTGTTTGGACACAGCTCAGCTCTGGGGAGTGCCACTGCAGGGAGCTTTAATTCTTTCCCTCACAAGCAGATCTCCTTGTCAGCACAAACCGGGGCCCTCTCCTGCCGTACAGACTGTAATACAACAACGCGGTATTGCTCCAGAGCTCACTCAGATGTTCCTCAAGACAAGAATAAATAAATAAATAAATGTTTGCTGAAAAGTCAACATCAGTTAATGGATCCAATACAAATTTATTTTCATCTGCCCACCTCCTTGCATGTGGCCATTCTCCTTGCCTTCATTCTCCTCACTTCTCCAGATGTGAGGTTATAGAGGGGCTTCTTCAGTAAAGGGTTGCTGTTTCAGTAGCTCTTTTTTTCTTTGTGTGTTTCTGAGGTCTTCTGGCATGGAAATAACCCTCTGTTAAAATGATGTAGTTTTTCTACAGAACTGATGGGTTCAACTAACATTCCGGATCCTTTGACTGCTATAATTTATTTTTTGAGACAAAGAATAATTAATATTACTATTTATCTTTTTTTTTTTTTTTTTTCAGGAAAACTGAAGGAAGATGAGCTAAAAGGTAAATTTTCCTTCAAGTCTATGAGGACATCTTGAAAACAGAAAATCAAAGACACTGTTCTAGAGCATTTTGATTTCTCGGGCATGAATCTCAAAAGTAGTGGCATCAAGGGTTCGATGACAATCGGTCACATTTTCCATTAGAATTAAAAAGTATTGACCCCCTGCATAGGTAGCCTGAAGTAGAGTAATCCTTTGATGCTTGCAAGATGGTGAACAGACTGGTAGGCCGTGCTCCAGTGTGACCGCACTAATATCTTGGGATACAACCTATCGATGCTGTAATTGCTCTGAAGATGCCATTGTTCTAGGCCGCATTTATGCTCCATTTTTGGCATGGCATTCACAGTGTTCTGTGTATTCTGATCTTCTGCCTTCTCTGTTTTAACCTGCCTTATCAATTCCATGACTATTAGAGGGGAAAGAAAATAAATATTGAGCCTTGAACTGCTTACTGCTAAATTGCACCTCATGGCTTGGACTGTGATCCTCTCATCCAGGCAGTCTAGCCTGAAAAAACAAGGAACAATTCCTGCTGCAATCTCTGCAGGTTCTGTGTGTCTTCAGCATACATTTCTTGTCAAATAATGGTAACAGCAAACAAGACACAGTCTAGAGGAGCCCAGTTATCTCACTTTGGCCTTCCAACTTACCAGTGAGATTCAATATATTTAGATTTCTAAAATCATAGAAGTCTCAGGTTTCTTCCTGAGGGTCTCGTCTTTGTGGTCAGCTAAGAGAAATGGGAACAATCAGAGAGATGAGATTCCACCTGCCTGAGAAAGCTGTAACTGGGAAGAAGACTTGGGAGGTGGGGGATGGACTTCCTACATTGGCTACAAGGGACCTACTGAGCAACTAGATGTAGGCACCTAAAAGAGGTCAGATGAAGGTCATCTTATCTTTATGGCCAGTTAAGGTCACTTCCAAATGTGTGTGCTAATCACCTGTTTGTTTACTTTCTTTCATCAATCTCTGCTCAACTTTCTTCACTTCACCAGAAAGACGAAGTCGATCCTGTATCTATGTTAAGTATCTATGTTAAGATACTGTGGAAGAAAAAGAAAGTAGAAGTATTCAAGAAAAGATTGTAATTAAACTTTTTGAGACTGAAACTAATGAATCGATAATCTACCATTTCTTTCAGAAAAAGAACGTCTGAAGACAGAACTAAGTAAGAATACACTTTTCCTGTTCCTTCCAGTACTTTCGGGTGCAAACCATTTATACTCCAAAAGAGTAAATGAGATGTGAATTTTTATAGGAAGCAGTTCTGGATGTGTCTGTTCCCTTTAACAAACATTTTAATGACCTGTTTTCAAGTTTAATTATAAATGTAAAAATGGTCCATTTTCCAATAACTTGTTGGATCTTTTGTAATTGAGGACAATGAAATAATTGAAAAGCTCATCTCACCCTTTTTAACTTGTAAATTGAATAATGTTGTTGGATTTTTTCTTCCTTTTTTTTTTTTGTTTGTTGATCAACTTAGAAACAACAAAGATAACAAGGAAAGCAGGTAAATATTGTTCTATAATTAAGACGAAGTTAATCAACTTTTATAAGTAGGTACATATGAGACAATGAAAATCAGCTGCTTCATAAGAAATCTTAGTGGCTTGCCCTTCTTCTCATGATTGTTGCTTCTCTTTGATTTTTAGACACCACTAAAACATATTATTTGGTGTGGGTCTACTTCTAAGAGGCTTGTTCCTCAGCTCTGCTTCACTTCTTGAAGCTCTGACCTGCTGCTTCTGTTCTTTTTCACTTTCCAATCGTTCCACAGCTGTAACTTGCACCACAAAGCCAAAAAATGCCCAGCTGGGACTCTGTATCCTGAGAAATGTTGGCTTGGACCTTTAGCTACACACCCAATAAGTACTTAGAAAAATGCCATGCCATGCTTCCCCCTGTCTTCCTGCTTCATGCCTCAAACAAGGTACCCATCAGGAGAGGACACATACATTGAAGGCCCTCCTGGAGATCAAGGCCATTGGGATGAATAGGCCTCCTGAACCCAAGGCAGGAGACTTTCAGAATCACAGAATGCTAGGGGTTGGAAGAGGCCTCTGGAGATCATCTCATCCAACCTCCCTACTAAAGCAGGTCACCCAGAGCAGGCTGCATAGGAACATGTCCAGGAAGGTTTGGAATCTCCCCAGTGGAGGAGATTCTGGAGAATCTCTCTGGACAGCCTGGGCCAGGCTCTGGCACCCTCACAGGAAAGAAGTTTTTCCTCATGTTTAGATGGAACTTCCTGGGTTCCAGTTTGTGCCCATTGAACTGCTGATCACAACCTTCTCAACTTTGTCATTCAGCCGGTTCTCAATGGACCTCACTGTGCACTCCTCTAACCCACACTTCCTGGGCTTACCTACGAGGATGTTATGGGAGCCAGTGTCAAAAGCCTCGCTGAAATTGAGTAGACAACATCCACTGCTCTCCCATCATCTATCCAGGCAGTCACACCACCACAGAAGGCTAGAACATGAGACAGCTTGTGCTTCTGAACAGACAGGTGGACAAGTAACATCAGAAAACTTGTGCTGCAATAAGGAGGATACTATTGGTGCCATTGGTGTTGATCAGCAATATTACTAATTACACCTGGAGAGCTCAGACACCTGCATTTGGTCACCCCAGCCTGCAGGCCAAGCCAGTTTGACTCTGTTCGTTTGGGCTGATTTTGGCTGTTTATACCAGGATATCTAGATTCCGTTGAGATGCCATGAGCTTTCCTGCCCAGGGCACCACTTCAGACAGCACTGGAGAGTACAACTAAGGGAAGAAGGGTAAGAAAAAGACAAAAAAGAGTGACTCCAGAGCAGAGAAAGAGTGTGGTAGAGTTGTGTTCATTTACACCTGACTTTTATATCCAGCATATCCTTTTAAGAATGTAAGTTGACAAATTTTCACATGATGGATTTTAAAAGGAAAAAAATTCACATAACTATTTGCACAGAGGTAGAACTGTTTCCTTTGGATCTCATCCCTTGGTCGTTTTCTCCTCAAGTTTTCATCTCACTTATTATTCTTTTACAGCGGTGACTGAAAAGACATCTCACCTTGGTAAGAAAACATCTTATATAAATCTTATCTTTTTATAAACTCAGTAAAAATAAAGCATTAGGATGAGCCCAACTATGCCTATGCAAATATCTCCGCACAGCAAGGTTCAATTTTCTAGGTCAAGAGATTGCTGTAAGGCCTCTCTGGACTATCAATAATCCTCCTTAGCAGAAGTTTTTACTACCTAAAAATCTACCTGAAAGCTACAGAAGCCTCTGTTGCATCATGTGCTCTTTTTCTTACAAATAGCATCTACCTGAACCATTACAGTGACAACCAATAAACTAGTTTCCTCCATGCAGCCCAACCTGGCTGACTTAATGGCCTCCAAAACACTTACTACACGTGAACAAATGCAGACCTTCTCTGGAGGCCCAGCTTGTGTCCCTCACCTTACAACAAAGTCTCAAAAATTAAAATTACACAAAAAAAGTCCTCATACTGACACATGGCTTTGCTTGATCTTATCATGTTTGGGGGTTCTTCTGATGTTTGGGGTGGTCCAACTTTGACGAAATTTTTACTAAATAAGTGTTAGTAACTGGAATATCTTTGCCTTTCAGAAAGGAAGAAAGCAGAGCTGGGTAAGTGGTGTAAAAGTTTTATTTCATTCCTATATGTATTGGTGCATTAAGTTGGGTCAACCCTGGGGCAGAAGAGAAGGAAGGACAATAATTGCACATCAATAGATGGAAACACTGTAGGCTGACAAGTATCTACCTGCCCAATGGATTTATGACACATTACTTACTTCCTGTTTCCTTTCCGTAGGGTTCTGGGAAGCCTGGAGCCACGCAGGTAAGCAGGCAGGGAGAAGGGTTTGAAAATCCCATGGTCATCTCTCCAAACTACCCAGCAATGACAACGCCATGGTGTTAGAGATGCACAGACTGAGCTGGAGGCCACAGGAACAGGCCTGGCCTGGTTAACGGGAAGTGAGGCTGGGATGTGGCTGTTGGGAAGAGTGAGAAAAGGAGTTGCTGAAAGGTGTCTGGGGTGGGATGTGGAGACAATTCTGGAGAGGACAGGTGGCCCTATGGAAAAGAGAAAGAGATTTATAGTAAAGCGTGTGGACTTGCAGCCCAGGAAAGGACGTGGCTGTGGGAGCTCCCCAGTTCCTCTTGTTCACCAGTGACTGCATGTCCCGTTAAAGGGAAATGCTGAAATTCTTTGTTGAGTCATGCCAGGAACACTCAGACCCTTGAACACTTGAGCCCACAGCCCCGTGTGGACAGAGGTCCCTGAGCCACTCTGCTCATCAGGAGATTCTCCTTTTCCCCTCCAGTTGCTGTTACTGTGAGTCCTGAGTGCCGAGTCCTGGAGCTCCAGGTGCCGCAGGCTCCAGACGTGAAGAGCGGCACATCTGAACCCGCTGGCACCACCACTGTCTGCACAGTCGCTGTCCTGGTGGGGAAGGAAGGGTTTGCAGCTGGGAAACACTACTGGGAGGTGGAGGTGGGCCAGCAGCAGGACTGGGTGCTGGGGGTGGTGAGGGAGAAAGGGGAAGAGAAGGAGGAAGGCATCCTCCCTGGGGAGGACTACTGGGCTCTGCACGGGTCCCATGGAGAGATTTTCTCTAGCAAAGGAGACTGTAGGATGGAGAAGCAGCAGCAGAATATTCCAGTGGTCGGGGTGCTTCTGGACTTGGAGGAGAGGCAAGTGAACTTCTATGATGCAAAGCAGAAGTACATCATAGTAACAATGGCTCTAAAGCTTGGAAAGAAACCTGCAGAAAATGTGTTTTACCCGTTTCTATCCAAAAGGGAAGGGGCACCCACAGCTCTCGTCCGGCCGGTCTCAATCCCTGTCCCTTTGGAGACACTGTAAAAGGAAATGTTGAATCCAATGGCTTGTAGAGGCCAAGTGCTCTGCCAAGAGGTCAGGGTTGAGAGGAGGAGAGCCTCGAATGGCTTAGGACATTAGCAATTAGGAAAGAGAGAGAGCAGGACTGTGGAATGAAGCAGCAAAACCTGGAACAAAAGGAGAAGCAAAGAGAGAAAATTGCAGTGTCTCAAAATAGGAAAAAAATGCACTTGGAAGCAAAGTAACTTTTATATGTTCTGAACTAAGAGAACAGAGAAAGCCTCTAACGATTGCTTTTTGGTGGAGAATCTTCTCCACCTTGAATTTGACCACGACCCTTTGTGCTGCCAGCAAGTCCAGGCAGAAGGAACACGCAAAGCTGGTTCTAAAAGAATCCTCCAGCGCTTTACTTGGAGTTTCATGATGTTTTCCACATCATCTCCAGCTTCTTTGGAGACCTGATGAACCAGAAGGAGCCACATTAAGTGTCTGTGGAAAAAGCCTGCCATAGATACTGCAGAGAAAGCATGAGCCCAAATGCTTGAAGGTGTCATTGTACATGAAAATGTTACACAAAACCTTTATAATAAATTGTAAGCAAGATGATCTTAATACCACCTGCACCTGAAAATTCTTTTCATTTGATTTCACGTTTTCACACCTATCTTGGTTCCATGTTGTCAGGCTGAGGGGAGAGTAAAACTTTCTTTTCAGTCTCGGAACTCTTTGTTGTGAAAAAAGCTCAGAGCTGCTGGTGTCACAGTGGTCACCTTCCAGTTAGAAACTGCATTGGGTTGATGTGGTAAGGATTTGTTACGTGGAGGTGGGGAGGCTGCAGGGGTGGCCTTAGGAAGAAGAGGGGCAGGAAGGAGCCTGCCCAAATGGATTCATGTGTCGCCTGGGTGCGTTCCCTTCCTGAACAGGGTGCATCGGGCAAAAGGTTGGTCCAAGAATAGAAGGGCAATGAACAGACTTGAACAGCGAAAGGAGCTGAGCAAATACAGAGTGTTTTCATCCATGTTCAGTCTGGAACATCTCTGTGCTGAGGAAAGGCTGAGAGCCCTGGGGCTGGTGAGCTGCAGAAGAGAAGCCTCAGAGGGGATCTGATCAATGCTGATCAAGAGCTAAAGGGCCCATGGGGGGCAAGAGGATGGGGCCAGACTCTTGTCAGTGGTGCCCAGCGCCAGGACAGGGGGCAACCAGGACAGGCATGAACTGGAACCCAGGAGGTTCCATCTGAGCAGGAGGAGAAACTTGTTTGTTGTGAGGGTGTGGGAGCCTGGCCCAGGCTGCCCAGAGAGGTTGTGGAGTCTCCTTCTCTGCAGAGATTCCAAATGCTCCTGGACGTGATCCTGGGCACCCTGCTCTGGGTGACCTGCTGGAGCAGGGGGTTTGGATGACATGATCTGCAGAGGTCCCTTCCAACCACCACGCTGGGATTCTGGGATTCTGTAAAAGGCATTTCTTATCAGTTTCCCAGGAGCGCAGAATTGCTCCTCCTACTTCAGTGGTAACTTGAGTTGTTGTGTTCCTTCCTGTATTTTTTTAAATCTCCGGCAAGAGACTCCTTTCAACAGGTAAGAGCAGAAGGGTTTTTTAATGCTAGAAAGACTGCACAAATCAAAAGAGCAAAAGTATGTATTGTAGATGTCTTTTCAGGGCACTTATATTTTCTTTATGACTTCACCAGTGATATCTGAGGGTATCACCGAGGAGGAAGAGAATGAGGAGGAAGAAAGAGGAGGAAGAAAGAATGTGGAGGATATCTAAGTGTTAGTAAGGAGGGAATATTTGTATAACTAAACCTATTTATGTTATAATAATGAAACCTATGGGTATTTATGTTATTTAATCTGTCACTCTCCTGTGATTTCTGCTGTAGTTTTAGTTACTTTATCTCATTGAGCTTTATGGATATGCGATGTTCTTCCAACGTGCTCGGTTGAAAATGTCACATCCTCAGCTTTGGAATGGTAAAGATCTGTTAAAATGATCTTTGTAATGTGGTATAAAGATTTAGAACAGCTAAAGCTAAACCCGAAATTAAGGGTTGTAGAAGAAGAGTGCAAAAATACACCAAATAGTGACAGCCAGAAGCACGTTTTGCTGTTTTCATTCAACTCATTGAATGGTTGAGCCTTAAGTGTTAATGCTCGGTCCTTCAAATGAACTGTTATGAAGAGACGTTGTAAACGCCTGTTGGTGGGTAACTGCGCGTTTTGAAACGTGGTTGAGCGTTTGCCCCAAGCAGCTCATGGTGCCTCTGGGGTTCACTAAAGCAAAGGGAGGGGGCCCCATTGTCCTCTCAGGTGATTAGTGTCATGTCCCGTGTTTTCCTGAGCTGTGCTTGCATTGCCCCCCTCTAATACTCCACGTGGTTAGAATAAAAGAGAGACCCTTGCAAGCCGTGTTGTACTCCCCAGGTGCTTCCTTACACCACTAACCATCCTCCAGTTTTATTACCCTACCAAGCAACGTTTTTTCCTGCCCTTCAGCAGCTCACAGATAAGAGAGGCCAAGAGGACAAGTTTCTTGCAGGTTTAGGTAGATTGCAGGTGCAAGATAAGGCAGCCACAGAGTTAGGGAATGGGGTGTGCTAATCGATTTCACCAGGCTGTGGGGAGGAACTGTTGAAGACTGAAGAGAGGGGCTGGTGGCAGTAAAGCCACAGCTGATGGGGCACGGATGAGCTGCAGTGTTGCACCTCTGTGGAATCCAATGTGGAATACCTGGCTTTTCTCAAGCCTTTGGAGATGGGAACCTGGGAAACTTTCCAAGGAGGCTGTGGGAGAAGCTGAACAGGCAGAAGCTCCCATTGTCTCTCATTTTCGCATGAGGACCATCCAACAAGGGAGTCATTGCATGAGAGCCTAGCAACATGCATACAGGGTTGGGAGTGGGCATGCTGGACTTCCGGTCTGCCATCCAAATTTGTTTGAAGTCAGATGTTCCTGTGCCCAAGAACAGGGACTGTCAGGGAATGGGAATGGGCAGCTCTTCCCTCAGAGAAAGGAGCCAGGAGCTGTGGGTGACCTCACCAATGTGACACAGTCCCACGGGATCTGGACACAGCAGGCAGAGCCAGGCATGGCCTTTGTGTTTCTGTCTTTAGCAAGATCCAGTCCTTTCCGTTTCACTCCTCTCAGGAATTCTTTCTTATTTTCACAGTGCACCATCCATTTCCAGGGCAAATAGAAGCAATTTCACTTGACCCACATGACGTTTTTGGAGGATTTACGTAATACATGCTCAGAGAGGAAGCTCCTACTAGTTCTGGCCCTTGCTGTTTCAGCATGTGTTTTAAGGTGGCTCACAGGTAAGGAACTCCCTATGGTATCCAGTTATCCTGAGATATCCCACCTGCACTTCCGTGTAGAGTCCCTAAAGGAACAAAAGCTCTGCAGATCCTATGTGGTGCCTGGCACCTCCAGGCCCAACTTTGGGATAACATCAGGCATCTGGACGATGTGGGACACCCCAGTCCTGCTCTGGGGTGTCAGCTATGTCAGGGGAGTGGTGTAGGTGTATGATCTTACCGCAGACAAGAGGGAGGTGTGTTCAGTCTCCCGTGGGTCACAGAGACAGGGTCTGTGGAGAACAAGAAGCTGAGCAGATTGTTTTGCGCTTGTAAATATGGGGAGCGCCTAGATCATGGCACAGATCTTTGCACCTCCTGTGTGGTGACTTGCTCCCAGCTGTGAGAGCTTTGGTTTGCAGTCCTTGCACTAGTGAACCTATTGTCTTCCTGAAGAAATCACTGTCTGCAATGCCCATGAGTGTCCTCCACGAGTGTCACGCAGCTGACATATATAAAACCAGGAAATTTGGTAACAGTAAAGCGTGTCTGTGCCTGGGGGAGCTGGTAGCAATGACTCAAGCCCCAGTCCTCACTATCATAAAGGACTATGAGGCTCTATCCTAGAGCTCAGCTTTCTGGTCTGGGTTCAGCCTAACACCAGCTGGCCAGCACCTTGAGGGAATTGATTCTGCCCCTCTACCACGCTCTTGTGAGACCCCACCTGCAGCGCTGTGTCCAGCTCTGGAGCCCCCAGCACAAGAATGACATGAACCTGTTGGAGATGGTCCAGAGGAGGGCTACAAAGATGTTCTGAGGGCTGGAACACCATTCCTATGAAGACAGGCTGAGAGAGTTGAGGTTGTTCAGCCTGGAGAAGAGAAGGCTCCAGGGAGACCTACTTGTGGCCTTCCAGTATCTGAAAGGGGCCTGCAAGAAAGCTGAGGAGGGACTTTTTACAAAGGCCTGTAATGATAGGATAAGGGGTGATGGATTCAAACTGGAAGAGGGGAGATTTATATTAGAAATTAGGAGGACATTCTTCACTGTGAGGGTGATGAAACACTGGAATAGGTTGCCCAGGGTGGTTGTGGATGCTCCATCCCTGGAGGAATTCAAGGGCAGGCTGGATGGGGCCTTGAGCAACCTGGTCTAGCAGGAGGTGTCCCTGCCATGGCAGCAGGGTTGGAACTAGACGATCTTTGATGTTCCTTCCAACCTAAACCATTCTATGATTCTTTGACCTGGCTTTCTTCCCTCTATGCAAAGTTGACACTCAGGAGGAAAACCAACACATCTGCTTCCACCTCTTCCTTGCAGGTGAAGGGCCTCTCACTGTCAGCATTGAACCATCGGTTGTCCGTGTTGGAGAGCAGGTCACTCTGTCATGCCGGCTGACAAACAGTGTCCCCTCTAACACAAACGTGCTTTGGTACAAAAGGGAAAAGGGGCGGGATACTCTACTGTGCTCTTCCTCCAGCGTGGGTGGGGTGGTGGAGCAGTGCCAGGGTGAAGAAGGGAGGAGGACTGCAGGACACTGGCAGAGAAGAGCACTTCTCCTGGTTATCCGGCAAGTGCAAGTAGCTGACGAGGGGACCTATGTCTGTGCAGTGAATGGCAGCGATGTCACGCAGGAGGCTACTACTGACCTGGATGTTGCAGGTAAGCAGGGAGAAGTTCACAGTGAAATGTGACCTGCTGTGACCATGCTGAGCTCAGTTGTCATCATGACCCTGTGGCTCTGCCTATTCCTCGCTGGACAGCTGGGATCTTGCCATGGTTTAAGCCCAGCAGGCAGCAGAGCATCACACAGTCTCTTGTTCACTCCCTGTGCCAGTGGGATGGGGGAGAGATTCAGAAGGGCAAAGGTACAAGAACTTGTGGGTTGAGATAAAGACAGTTTAACAGGTGAAGCCAAAGTGGTGGAAGTGTCCATTCCCACCCCTCTCATTCCATGATTCTGTGAAATCTGGCATCAGCCTATTCCACCGATCAGTGCTACATGTGAAGGGCCTTCTCATTTGCTTCTCTCAAACTTATCATGTGCTAGGCTGACTTGATGCCTCCCGTTTTGGCGTTGGACAGGACAGGGAACAATTCCTTACTCTTCTTCCTCGCCGCACCGTTCCTTTCTTATGTACTTGTATCATACCCCCCTCCATCACATGGAGAGTGCTCATCTGCTTTGCTTTTCTTGACCTTTGATCATCCCAGCTTGCTGGGGTCCAATGTGTCTCTGGGATAAGACACTCTAGTGCTCACCATTGCTGGAATCCAGGTAAGGACACCTTTGATCTGACCAGGTGTGGCTGTTTTTATGAGCAGTGAGTCCTTAGATCGACAATCTTGAGGCTTTCTGAGGTTTGTTTTGGTGTTGTTTTGCAGCAACACTGAGTCTGTTCCATACTCACTGACTGATTCTGTTGCAGCAATTGGGCATAAGCCAACAGTGAACAGGGACGTGCAAGAGGCGAGGACGTGTCGCTACACGTGCAAGTCAAAACAATGGTACCCAAAGCCTGAAGTCGTTTGGACGAACTATGGTGGAGACAGAGTATATGTGGAGGCCGAGACCAAAGTAACCTGGAGTGAGAGAGACCATTTCACTGTGCAAAGCAACATCACGGTGCCCTGTGACAGTGTTGATGTGGTGTGCGTAGTCCAACTCAACAAATACAAGATAAGTCTCTCAGGTAGGTCACATTTTTATACCTGCGTCTGCTTTGTTGAGGGAATCAGACCCTTCCATTGTTGCCAGAAGAGCTGAAATGGAACAGGTCTTTGCACCTCCTCTGAAGTCCCAAGCATCCTGCAGCCTCTTACCCTTAAGGAGCAATCCTTGTTATTGGACAATGGAGGTCTGCATATGCCTTGCGGCATCTTCAGAGGAACACCATGAAATAATGAACCAAGGAGGTGCTGAGAGCCATCTTCTTACTGCTCTGCATCTTTGAGCTGAGTTCAGCTGTAGCTTAAGGTGCTCAGAGCTTTCCTCCGTCTGAAACTGAGGATTGTTATCCCTTTAGCATCACTTCTGGTTTCCATCTTCTCACCTGCAGCGACAGGCTCTATCACTTATGGTTTGGGGAGAGCATCTTGCAGACAATCCTGTCTGGTTTCATGTCTTTTAGCAGTTTCTCTTACACAACGAAAGCTGATAGGACTCTTTCAAGTGTGGAATTATTACAAATTAAATGCTCAGAAGCCAGGTTAGAGATGAAAGAAGAAAAGTTTAGGTGTTCTGTGAGATTTCTTTCATGGCATACTCAGTGTTGGGCCAGATGTGGCAGTGTTAAATTGTCTCTGTTACAGGTTCCATGAATGAAATTATGGTGTCCCGGTCAGACACTTGTACATACAAGTGTAGAATAAGAGGTTCTTATGTAAAGCCCCAAGTGATGTGGGTTAATCCCCAAGGAGAAGATCTATCTTCACTGGCCCAGACAAGTGTTCTAGAGGAGATGGACGATAGTTTTGCAATAGAAAGCTCCATTGAGGTACCCTGTGGGCAACCACCACATTCTTTTGTGACCGTGGAGAGGGAACGCAGTCCACAGATCCATCAACTCTCAGGTATGCGGCAGTGAAGAGTTATATCACGTGTTGGGCATTCTGTGAGCAAGTGAAGTGCAGCGTCACTCGGATACTGCATCATCCTTTGTCCTGGAGGAGGCTGGGCCTAATGCTGTGAATTATTTCACTCAGCTGCCCACAACACTCAACAGTTGAATCCAGTGGGACAGTCATGAAAATTCACAACTGGCCTATGCTGACCAAGGAGAAAGGCTGGGACAGAAAGTCTATAATTGTAAGAGTAATTCCCTGATTCATGTGCATGAGGTGTCCCAGCTGAAGTGGGAAACCTGAATGTGGTTTTACATGTGGTTCTTACATCTTTGAAGCCTTCAGTTACAACGTGATTTGACTAATCGCTACTTAACACATGCTGCTGTTTGCAAAGCATTGATAATTCCGTGGTGTCATCATCCACCCGCTTCTCTAATGATCTAGATGTCCCTGGAGTCAGTCTTGCTACACTTGCTTATCCTAGAATTGTATTGGTTTGAAAAGACCTTTAAGATTGCTGAGTCCAATCTCTAACCCAGCACTGCCAGGTCACCACCAAACCGTGTCCCCCAGCAGCACATCTCCATGGCTTTTAAATCCCTTCAGGAATGGGGACTCCACCACTGCCCTGGGCAGCCTGTTCCAATGACCTACAGCCCTTTCTGTGAAGAAATTTTTCCTAATATCCAATCTAAACCTCTCCTGGCACAACCTGAGGCCATTTCCTCTTGTCTTATTGCTTATTACAAAAGGCAGGAAGGCAGCGGGCTCCTCAGAGAAGGGCTCACCAGCCTGGTTCCCAGCAGGAACCTCTCTTTTTCAATGCTGTCAGAGAAGTTTTTCTGGAAGACCTTCAGAGTGTCAACTGCTGAGACGAGCACCAGCAAGGAAAGACTTGGCCATTAGGCTACTGGAGGGTTAGCGTGCCTGAAGGGTCGTGTTCAACAGCAAGGCCAAGGTTGAGCTTTCCTCTGAAATTTCTTCTCACTCAAAGCTCCAAAGTCAACCTGGCTTAAGCTGAAGTGTTTTTATCATATCACTCACAACAAGATTGCTCACATCAGAGAAAGTGGCCTCCTGAATAAAAATAGACACCAATTGCAAGGAATAAAAATAATTTAAAAACTTCCAAAGGAAAAAAAAATCATGTCTCCCAGTTTGTCTCAAACCTGGTTTTCTGTGTGTGTGTGTGTATGTAAGACTTTGGGACACAGGACAGTGAATTTAAACTGAAACTATCAGTGTCTATTTTCAGCTTTGCTTAAGACTTTGTGCTCCTCACCACATTTCCAGATGAAGGAATTTAATGAAAATGTGCTTCTGCTAATCATGCCCAAATAGTGCGGATTATGGGACCCCCCCGCCCCGGCCACTTCATGTGTGCTATACTACAAGAATTTTTTCTTTTTCATTTTTTTTTAATTTTTCAGCAAACAAGGTGTTCTGGATTTTGTGCCCTCTTCTGCTCGTTGTTTTAGCAGGTAAGCTATTTCCCTGTGCCAGAGATGCCATTATCCAGTTCTTCTTCCAGAACAGAAGAATAAACCCCACAGCCAGCTGTGGGCTGGCTTTTCACTCCTTTTTGTGGAGGTCACCCAATAGCTGCTGTGGAGTTACTCTTGATGGTGTCTTTGCCTTTCAGCACACCTTCAGAGGCAGATTGGTAAGTGGGGATGTTCAGGGTTTGGAGTCCTTGCCTGCCCATGGTGAGAGCTCCTCAGTAAAGAGTTGATTGGGCCAGGATGGTCCTATTACTGTGGTCCTTGGCTGTTCCCCTGGCCAGGGTGCACTTGGCAGACCTGACGAGATGTCCTCATTACCTGTGGCCGTGTCGCTGACTGGTCTGCTTTGTGCAGGCTCTTTGTTCCTTGCTGTTCAGTCAAGGGGGCAAGTGGTGGCCCGAGAGAGAGAATCCATCCCTGGGGAAAGGGAACCTGGTCCCCTGGGAAGCAGGAAACTGCCAGGCTGAATTCCTGGGGCAGGGGGGTTGCGTTGGGCCTTCTCCAGCTTCTGGGTTGACAGGTGCTGGTTGTGAGGGGAGGTGCTGTGTCCCTCAGCAGCTGACATGTCAGCGAGGACATGTGGCTGTGATACTGGTGGAGGCAGCAGCCATGCCAGGGCTCCGTGTGAGGCAGGGGCATTGCCGTGAGGTGTGCGGAGTGAGTGGGTCTCCACCAACGTGGCTGCTGGATGCTGCTGTGCCCAGAGGCGAGGGAGCCCCTGTCCCTTCAGCTGGCAGCAGCTCCTGCCTGGGCAGCCCTGATTGTCTCCCTTTTTTCTACCTCTCCCTCCTGTCCAGAGAAGCTCCAGTCACAGCAGAAGAGAGCGTGCGATGCTGAGAAGGGTGAGTGCGAGCAGCATGGTGCCACAATGGCTCCATGCCCAAGGGAGCCCTGGCTGGGGGGTGGGTTCTTCATGGAGGTCAAGTCCGACTTGTTAAAGATGTCCCATGCTGTGCTGAGCAGGGCTGTGGTGGGAGTGGTGCAGCATGGGCAGCCAGGCAGGGAACGTGGGCTGGGTCTGGCTCCAATGAGTGCCAGGAGGCCAGAGCAGATGCTCTCTGCAAGAGACTTGGGCTGTGGCCCTGTCCTCCCTTGTTCCTGGTTGAGGACTCATGGGGCAAGGCTTCCCTGAAGATCCCAGTGGCAATGATGTTACGTGAGATGAGGGCTTTGCTGCTGCTGACACGCCCATGGTCCCTGGTGGAGGATTTTCCCCAAGTTCTTGGAGCTGTGCTGCTAAGCAAGGTGCTCATTCTTCCCTTTCTTTTCTTACAGAGTACCAGAAGGAGATTGGTGAGTGTCACTGACTTTGTGGGGCCATGTGTGCAAGTGGGTCATGGGATGTGGTGCCTGGATGGGGCAGTGGAGGACTAGCCGCTCCTGACCCCATGAAGTAGCCAGGAGACCCTGCAGCGCCAATGTGACTGGTGCCAGGAATGCTGGGAGACAGCTGGGTTGGAGGCAACCTTCTCCCTCCTTCCTCTCTTTGCCCTTCCACCTGAACTCCCTGGGGAAAGGATCTGTAATGGCAGGCATTGTCCTTGCAGGTAGTGAGACGTGGGGATGCCATGGCTGGTGGCTGATGCTTTCCCAGCTGGTGGACATTTGGTTCAAGCAGGAGCATGTGGGAAGAAGATGTTGAGGGAAGGGTGTGGTGTGGCTGGTGGAGTGGAGAGCCTGGCTCCCCATGCAGCCCTGGGTTCTGCTAAGGACCTGGGTGTTTGTGGTTGGTGGCAGCAATCCCGTTCAGAGCATGTGATGAGTAGCTCCAATGAGGGTGAACCATGCACCACACCTGAGGATTTTTTCCCCCCTCCCTGGGGTGGACAGTCCCAGAGTGGACTAGCTTGCAAGGGCCTTCAGGGTCTTGTCCTGATGTCGTGTCTTCTTCTTCTGTGACCGCGGTGACTTGGCAGAGGAACTGCGTGCAAGGAATGGTGAGTCTTTCTGCTTGCCCAAAAGCCTTTCCCGCTGGGATAGAGGCCTATTGGTGGGTGGGGAGGGATGCTCCAGCAATGCCAGCTGCTCCCTGGGTGCCATGTTGAGATATGCTGCCAATGCCCAAGGCTCAACATGGCAGCAGGTGCTCCCTGGCATGGCCTTTGCAAGGTAGGGCCACACATCCCATTTTGGGTTGGTTTTTGACTGTTCCTTTTTTGTGGAGGTCACCCAATAGCTGCTGTGGAGTTACTCTTGATGGTGTCTTTGCCTTTCAGCACACCTTCAGAGGCAGATTGGTAAGTGAGGGTGTTCAGGGTTTGGTGTCCTTGCCTGCCCATGGCGAGAGCTCCTCAGTAAAGAGTTGATTGGGCCAGGATGGTCCTATTACTGTGGTCCTTGGCTGTTCCCCTGGCCAGGGTGCACTTGGCAGACCTGACGAGATGTCCTCATTACCTGTGGCCGTGTTGCTGACTGGTCTGCTTTGTGCAGGCTCTTTGTTCCTTGCTGTTCAGTCAAGGGGGCAAGTGGTGGCCCGAGAGAGAGAATCCATCCCTGGGGAAAGGGAACCTGGTCCCCTGGGAAGCAGGAAACTGCCAGGCTGAATTCCTGGGGCAGGGGGGTTGCGTTGGGCCTTCTCCAGCTTCTGGGTTGACAGGTGCTGGTTGTGAGGGGAGGTGCTGTGTCCCTCAGCAGCTGACATGTCAGCGAGGACATGTGGCTGTGATACTGGTGGAGGCAGCAGCCATGCCAGGGCTCCGTGTGAGGCAGGGGCATTGCCGTGAGGTGTGCGGAGTGAGTGGGTCTCCACCAACGTGGCTGCTGGATGCTGCTGTGCCCAGAGGCGAGGGAGCCCCTGTCCCTTCAGCTGGCAGCAGCTCCTGCCTGGGCAGCCCTGATTGTCTCCCTTTTTTCTACCTCTCCCTCCTGTCCAGAGAAGCTCCAGTCACAGCAGAAGAGAGCGTGCGATGCTGAGAAGGGTGAGTGCGAGCAGCATGGTGCCACAATGGCTCCATGCCCAAGGGAGCCCTGGCTGGGGGGTGGGTTCTTCATGGAGGTCAAGTCCGACTTGTTAAAGATGTCCCATGCTGTGCTGAGCAGGGCTGTGGTGGGAGTGGTGCAGCATGGGCAGCCAGGCAGGGAACGTGGGCTGGGTCTGGCTCCAATGAGTGCCAGGAGGCCAGAGCAGATGCTCTCTGCAAGAGACTTGGGCTGTGGCCCTGTCCTCCCTTGTTCCTGGTTGAGGACTCATGGGGCAAGGCTTCCCTGAAGATCCCAGTGGCAATGATGTTACGTGAGATGAGGGCTTTGCTGCTGCTGACACGCCCATGGTCCCTGGTGGAGGATTTTCCCCAAGTTCTTGGAGCTGTGCTGCTAAGCAAGGTGCTCATTCTTCCCTTTCTTTTCTTACAGAGTACCAGAAGGAGATTGGTGAGTGTCACTGACTTTGTGGGGCCATGTGTGCAAGTGGGTCATGGGATGTGGTGCCTGGATGGGGCAGTGGAGGACTAGCCGCTCCTGACCCCATGAAGTAGCCAGGAGACCCTGCAGCGCCAATGTGACTGGTGCCAGGAATGCTGGGAGACAGCTGGGTTGGAGGCAACCTCTCCCTCCTTCCTCTCTTTGCCCTTCCACCTGAACTCCCTGGGGAAAGGATCTGTAATGGCAGGCATGGTCTTTGCAACTAATGAGATGTGGGGATGCCATGGCTGCTCCGTTCCAGATTTCCAGGCTGATTTCTCTGTGGGAGCCAGAAAGAAGGGACAGAGAGGTCGTATTGGGGCTGCTCCAGCTTCTGGCTTGCATGGCTCTGGTCAAGGGGAAGTGTCATGTCCCTCAGCACCTGACATGCCAGTGAGGACATGATTGCTCTCTTTTCTCCAGGCTCCTCATTTGCTGAGGAGCTGCAGCTTCAAGGTTGGAAGGGGTGCCAAGAGGGGGGGACTACGTGCAGCGCACTCCCACCATGGCTTTGTCCTGGGGGAAGCCCTAGCTGGGGAACAGGTGCTGGTGGAGGACAAGTCTGCCTTGCCAAATGAGATCCAGTCTATTCCCGTGACTTCCTTGGAGTCAAAATGCTAAGCAAAGTGTTCTCCCTTCTCCCTCTAATATTGCAGAGAACCAGAAGAAAGAGATTGGTAAGTGTTGATGTCTCTCCTGGAGCCATGTGTGCAAGGGCATTGTGGGATGCTGTGCCAGGGTGGGACCGTGGAGAGCAGGTCACCCCTGATCCCACAAGAGTGTGAGCCATCCTCCATGCCAGAAGAATTTTTCATCGCTCAGTGGGGTGGACAGTGCCAGAAGGGACTGGCTTTTGGAGGTGGATTAGTAACTGTAGATGTTCAGGCTTGGCATCCTTGCCTCCCCATGGTGTGAGCTCAGCAATGGAGAGTTGATTTTGCCAGAGTTGTCCTATCACTGGTGTCTTTGGCTGCTCTCCTCTCCCAGCGTGCATTCAGAAGTGCTGGGGGATGTTCCTTGTGACTGAGACCCTCCTGTGTCCCTGTGAGGCATGGTGCTAAGTAAGGTGTTCCCTCTCTCTTCTTGCAGAGAACCAGAAGCATGAGATTGGTGAGTGTCAATTTCTCCCTGGAGGCCATGTGTACTAGATAATTGTGAAGTTTAGGGGTGTTGCTCGTGGCGTTCTGGCTGGTGAAGGCTTTGGGGTTGATAGGGAAAAATATAGTGAGGGAAGAACTCATCCCAGCTTCAGAATCTTCTTCAGATCTTGCATGTAATCACAGGGCTTGAGAGAGCAAGAAGTAACTGAGTATCTGTTGACCTGCATAGCTTAAGTGTACACTCAGTCTGAAATGTCCCAACTTGGAGCTGGAAAATACTTTCATTGAGTATGGTGTTCAGTTTTGGGCACCTCAATACAAAGACATTAAAGGGCTGGAGTGGGTCCAAAGAAAGGCAACAAAGCAGATGAAGGGCCTAGAGAAGAAGTCTTATGAAGACTGGCTGAGGGACCTGGGGTTGTTTAGTCTGAAAAAGGAGGCTCAGCGGAGACCTTGCTCTCCACAACTCCCTGAAAGGAGGTTGGAGCCAGCTCGGTGCTGGACTCTTCTCATGAGTCACAGATGATAAGATGAGAGGAAACATCCTCAAGTTGTGCCAGGGGAGGTTTAGGTTGGACATTAGGAAAGATTTTTTCACTGGAAGTGTTGTCAAGAACTGGAACAGGCTGCCCAGGGCAGTGGTTGAATCACCATCCCTGCATGTGTTTAAAAGCCATGTAGATGTGGTGCTGAGGGACATGGGTTGGCAGCGGACTTGGAGGAGCAGGGATATGGTTGGACTGAATGATTTTGGAGGCCATTTCCAACCTAAATGATTCTAATGTTTGGAGTTTGGTTTTTCTTACCATTTTTTCCTCCCCTTATTTGCTTTCAGAATTCAGAAAGGCTCGTGACAATGCAGGTAAAGTCATCTATTTGCTTGTGTCTGTAACGCGATGGTTTGAAATCTGCGAATGCTCCTGAAGCAGTGCTGAGCACAGCTTGGATGACTGTGAGTCTACCAAAGCCTTTTGTTCCAGTGAGATGGAGATATTCACTTGACAGTGAAATACTTGACAGCTGAAGTGTGATTTTTATGTCTGAGCGCAGTCCTTCTTCACTTCAGGCTTAGACATCTTCGCGGGCTAGTTGCAGGGCAACTTTCATGATGAACACAGTAGAGTTTCCTTTTCTTCGCATTTATTTGCTTTAAAGTAGTGTTTATAAATCCCCAAATATCTCTTTGTTGTAGATGACATCAAGGTTGATGCAAGCACAGCCCATCCACACTTGTCTATTGCTGCGGACAAGAAGAGCTTTACGCATAAATCACAGGTCCAGAAAGTGACTCAAAGTGAAGGGAGCTTTGACTCCTCCGTCTGTGTGCTGGGCTCAGAAGGTTTCTCCTCTGGGAAGCATTACTGGGTGGTAGATGTTGAGAAAAGCAATGACTGGGACGTGGGAGTAGCCAGAAAATCCGCCCCGAGGAAAGGAGTATTGTCTCTGTCACCTAAAGAAGGATTCTGGGTTCTGGGCTTAAATTTTAAAGATTACTGGGCAAGAACTGACCCGTGGACACGGTTAACAGTGCAGAAAAATCCCAGGGAAGTCGGAGTTTACCTTAACTGTGAGGAGAAGACTTTGACTTTTTTCAATGCTACTGACATGTCTGTGATGTTCACATTCAGAGACTGCGCCTTCTCAGAAGAGGTTTACCCATTCTTTAGAAACTCACACAGAGAGTCAATCATGAGAATTTGTTCAGTCAGGGAGGAATAATCTTTTAAAAGATATGTTAATTTTGTTGCAACATGATTATATGATTTTCTTAGATGAATTTAATGCCTAATTGCGATTTATGCATTGCGCGTTTTTCAATACATTCTGTGTTATTCATAGTTTAATACCTTAGCTTTAAATATTTACCTTTCCCCAGCCTTTTCTGTGTGCATTTTGTCCAGTGCTTGCAGCGTGTCTGCAGAAGTGAGCTCTCCTCTTCCATGATTCGATAAACGACGTGTTTCTTCCAGTAACATTTTCTGTAGAGTCTTTTTTTTTCTGAAAATAGTTTCAGTTTCCACATCTGGAAGTTTTCCACATCTTACGTTTGCATTATAGAGAATATTTTCCCTTTCCCGAAAAGGAAAGCATTTCCAATGTGAGCATTGGTTTTTAGTGGTCAATATTACTGATGACACGGGAGCAATGCAATGAGGGTCAGTACGTTAAATAGGCATAACGCTGCTAGCGCTCTGGAAGAGCGGCTGTGCATCGCTGTGGCTTTTGGAGCCTTAAAGACAACCGCTAATACAAAACACACTCTCAGCAAGAGGAAAATCTCATTATTTTTCACTTTTCCACCAAAGATGTGGCCTTTTCAGAGAAGACAGCATCTCTTTCTATGCGCTATAAACTCAAAACTGTTTCAAGGCGAGGTTGGGACAGCAAAACAAAGGAAGGAAATTCTCCCTTGTTCAGTTTCAGTCAGAATCATATAAAATTACCACTCTCGCACACCAGAGATCTGTTCGTGTCTTGCTAAAAAAACAATCATTTCGATTTCTTAGCTTGAAGGCGGTTTCTTACCTGGAGAGCCGCCATCCCAAGCACTCCTTGGGTTCAGAACTGGACTTTGGTACCAAGAAATAGATGGATATTATTAACATCTGCTTATCTTGCTTTCACAGCCTGCACAGTCATAAAGTTGGTTATTAACCAGGGACTTGGGTAAGCAGATATTACTCTAATAAAAGCAATACCTTTTTTTTTTTTCCCCCCCAACCATGACAGAGGGCTCTGCCATCCCAGCTGAAATGTCAAGCTACAAGCTAACACTGTCGCATCCTTTCACAGGATAGTCTTCCCTGGTACCTCAAGATGTGGATTATTTGCTGCATGAACATCTAGTTCCACCCTCCCACCACAGCAGGGACACCTCCCATTAGACCAGGTTGCTCAATCTAAGAATTTTCATAATGCTTAAAAATCTTTTAAAAATCCCAACCTTTATTTTTCTGAAGACCAGTGGGTTTTTTTGTTTGTTTGTTTTAAATAAAGGTCAATTTATTCTTTCAGAGTACTGTAACACCTCACCTATGAGGACAGGCTGAGAGAGTTGGGGTTGTTCAGCCTGGAGAAGAGAAGGCTCCAGGGGGAGCTCATTGAGGCCTTCCAGTATCTAGAACTGGAAGTATCTGGAACTAGATGATCTTTAAGGTCCCTTTCCACCCAAACCACTCTATGATACTGAGATTCTATGATTTGGGCACCTGAGTCTAACTCTTGACTCCCACCCCTTAAGTCAAACAAACATAACCATCTGCTTACATAGAAGCAGTTTTTCCTGAGTTTTGTCCCACCCAGCATGTGATCTGTGGATTTCACCCTTATCACTTAACATCTCTTATAAGCAGACCTCCAGAAGGACTTCTTGCATTTCACAGTTTGATTGCTATTAATTGTTTCCTGACTTTGTCTAAAATTTGACATTTGTGTTAGTACTCTTCTCAGTAGATTGTCCTGATGGGTTTATTATTAAAAAATGAATACAATACAAATGTAAAAATTATTTCAATAAATCCATGTTTCTTTAGCCTGGGTAAAATGAAAGAAAATTGCAATATTTGACAGGTCTGGATTTTTACAAAATTACTTCATAGTACAAGACAAATCCCTAAGAAGTACTTCAGACGCTACTTCTTCCTTGACCATGGTTTTAAAAGCCAATATCACCTTTTTATTTTTCCTTCCTCTCTGCTTTCACATCATCTTCAATACACTAAATTACTTTCCTGGCTCTCTGGAAGGAGGTCTCTGAGAGGATGTTTTAAATTTACACAGGGCGTACTCCCAACCACTTGCCATCAGAGCCTGGACTGAAGAACGGGTACAGATTCCCAGACAAATCCATGGAGAGAGACTCAAGAAGACACTTTTCTTCAACATTAAAGAACGAAAGCTTTTTCTGTTCCTGATCTAGCAGAACACCCACCACGCTGCAGGGATCGCCCTTTCTTACACTTTCCCCACTTGCTAAGATGTATTCTCCCTTAGAAAACTGAAGGCTGAGGAACATCTCCCTTGGGAAAAGATTGATTGTGCTGTTCCTCAGTTTATTTCTAAGTCCCTCGCACATCACGCCCAGCTCCCAGTCTGATGTATCCCCCACCTCCACTTCCCAATAATGTTTCTTTTCTGAAAACCCTTCAATAGCCACCACAACTGGTTTGGGTGTGATGTTCTTCTGGGTGGAACACCTGACTCTGTTTTTCTCCTTAATGATGAGGCTGGAATGTTTGCAGTTCTCATCCAGAGTGATATTAACTTGAGAAAGGAAGGGAAGGAAAAAAAAATACAAAACATCAAGTTATTTCTGATTTTCAGGATAATAAGTGGTAATCAAAGGAAGCAAATACAGGAGAAAAACAATCAAAGCAAATAATAAAACAAAAAACCAAACAAACCCCCCCAGATTCCCCAGGAATACACTCTATGCTTTTGACAGACAAAAACCCAACAGCAGAAAAATGTAATGTGGGTATGCGCCTTTGTCCATTCATCTTTGACTAAGGGGACCCAGGCTCCCTGGTCAGACCCATCTGGCAGTCTCATTTTTTGGAATAAAACACAAAGCTGAATATCTCAAAGCCATATAACATGTAAAAAGCTCCCAGCTGGTACAGAAGTGATTGAGCCCACTCATGACACTGAGAACTGTGTAGAATCATGGAATGGTTTGGCTTGGAAGAGACCTTTAAAGGTCATTGAGTCCCCTTCCACTGAGCAGGGACATCTGCAACTAGAGCAGGGTGCTCTGAGCCCCAGCCAACCTCACCTGGAATGGTTCCAGGGATGGAGCAACCACAATCCCCCCAGGCAACCTGTGCCAGTGTCTCACCACCCTCACAGTGAAGAATTTCCTCCTAATTTCCAGTTTAAATCTCCCCTCCTCCAGCTTGACCCCATTACCCCTTGTCCTTCCGCTACAGGCCTTTGTAAAAAGTCCCTCCCCAGCCTTCTTGTAGGCCCCATTCAGATACTGGAAGGCTGCCATAAGGTCTCCCCAGAACCTTCTCTTCTCCAGGCAGAAGAAACCCAGTTCTCTCAGCCTATCTTTGTAGGAGAGGTGCTCCAGCCCTCTGATCATTTTTGTGGCCCTCCTCTAGACCCTCTCCAACAGATAGGTATCTATAGGTAGATGGAAGATAGCCAAGAAACCTGGGTGCCTGTTTCAACCAAAAGGCTCCAGAATTTTCCTAAATTCTGGCAGCCTGGGATTTTTTCATAGTACAAAGTATGTGCTGGAAACAATGCAAGGTTAATGGTAGGCGAGACTTGACTTACCTGCGTTGCTACGAGCTCTCCTGAACTCTGCAAGAGAAGAAATGAATGATTAGTCAAAATTACTACAGAACACTACCTGATTTTAGTACAGTGTAAGGTTGGAGGGGCAAAGGTTTAATAAAATTGGTTTTCAGCTTTCAACTCACCCAGCTCCTTCTGGACTTTTTCTGAAAAGGACAGAAAGTTACGTTACCCTCATGTGTGGCAAGGCTCCTCTGTAGGCAATCTGTGCTACTAAGAGTATTTCCAATGCTACATTAAGTCTGACCTGATTCTAGGACTCAGGAAATGGTGGCCAGAGGTTGTCTAAACCCAAGCTGGTCACCTGGGCTCTGGGTAGAGTCAGGAGAAAGAGAATGAGAAAGAACATCAAAAAGTTTCTGCTGTTTCAACCACCTATCTGAAATGACTCTGGGATGTCTTCATCTCTCAACAAAGGAGCCAAGAGAATTCTCTCAATGAAGGAGCCCCAATGCCCTAAATTGAGAGATCTCATTGGGTGAGCTGAATCACCTGTAGGTACTCACAGGAGCTGTGGCCACTCTTCCAGACCCTACCAGGTGACAAACAGAATCTTCAGAAAGCCAAGAGTCAAAATGCATATAAAAGTGGTTATTTCTCCTTGCTTTCAAAATATCTACTGGTAGGAAGGGAAATCTGTTTTTCACTCAGGCACAGCAAAAATTAAATCCTTAAGGGTCTGGAATTATGTTCCCTTGTCATGGAAACAGGTGTTCTAGAGCTCAAGATAGTGTCAGAAAAACACTTTTTTTTTTTTTTTAGGGACACCAAGTTTCACTGTGGGAGGGAATGCAGTGCTGTGATGACCCTCAAATGGTGGCATAACATCGTTCCAAAATGGTGTTTCTCATCACAAATACATTAAATTATTCTAAGGACCAAAGTTAACTTAATATCCTTACCCATTTTGTTTGTCATATCCTCATTTTCTACAGAGAAACACAATTAAAAATTAGGTCAACTAAAGCTGGCAAAATACGGTACACTCACTATGCATTTTGAAATATCAATATATAGGTTATATATTAATCAGTATATTAATCTGTTTATATCTTTAGATATATAGATATCTACAGGATTAATATGTTTATCTCTGTAGAATAATAAACATACATTATTATATTATCTGGTACTAAATAACATGTTGCACTGATATTCCTGAACACAAGACATGACAAAATAAAGGAAAATATAAGAAACAACCAGGGAATGATTCAGAACAAACAGCTCACATGTTTATAGTCCGTAGAGCGTTGTAAGAGAAGGGGAGTAGAACCACTCCCCATAACACAAAGCTTGGGATTATATTTTTCTTTTGTACACAAATAGAATCCAGTGTTATCCATTTAATGGTTCTTAGCTTCACCTGGGGACACAGCTTGTCACATTGGCTCTTTTATTCTCAATGTCCACAGGAATTGTGTGGGGTTTTTTTTCCCCATTATATTCTTTTCAATGCTGTGATCATAGAATTGTTTTGGTTGGAGGAGACCTTTAAGATCATTGAGTCCAACTATGAGCCCAGCACTGCCAGGGCACCACTAACCCATGCCAGTCAGCACCACATCTCCGTGGCTTTGAAACCCCTCCAGGGTTGGTGACTCCACCACTGCCCTGGGCAGCCTGGTCCAGCCCTTGACAACCCTTCTGGGGAAGAAATTGTTCCTCATGTTCAAGCTAAACCTCCCCTGGCACAACCTGAGGCCATTTCCTCTTGTCCTGTTGCTTGTTTCTTGGAAGAAGAGACCAACCCTCACCTCTTTTCAGGGAGTCATCAAGAGTGATAAGGTCTTCCCTGAGTCTCCTTTCCTCCACACTCAACAACCCCAGGTCCCTCAGCCACTCCTCACCAGGCTTCTGCTCTAGACCCTTCCCCAGCTTTGTTGCTTTTCTCTGGACACACTCCAGTCCCTCAATGTCCTACTCAGAGTGAAGGGCCCAAAACTGACCCCAGGATTTGAGGGGCGGTCTCCCCAGTGCCCAGTCCAGGGCACTAGCGCTGATCCAGGCCAGGATGTTGGGTGGCCTTCTTGGCCACCTGGGCACACATTGGCTCATCTTCAGCTGCCTGTTGACCAATACCCCCAGGTCCTTTTCCACCGGGCAGTTTCCAGCCACTCTTCCTCTAGCCTGGAGTATTGCAGGGTGCTGTTGTGGCCCAAGTGCAGGACCTGGCCCTTGGCCTTGTTGAACCTCATCCCATTGGCCTCAGCCCTTTGACCCAGCCTGGCCAGGTCCCTGTGTAGAGCCTCCTTACCTTCAAGCAGTGTGACTGGATGCTTTAGTCATTATATTTTTCTGAGATGCAATAAATACAATTTTCCAGTTTTTCTGGCATATTTTCTAGCAGTAGAAAAATAATTTTATATATCATTAAGGGGAGTGATAAATATTTGTATATACTCTCTACATATGGATATATAAATATACACCTATAGATTAAAAGATAGAAACTGTGCACAGACATTACACAACTTTTCAATTACCTTTTTAGCTGGAATAGGGGAGTTAATCTTTGCAAATGTGAGGTTTTGAGAGTGTTTTCCAACTCCAGTATCAAAAATTGTATATAACAGCTCTATTGTATTAAAACAATCACCTGCAAAGCATCTTTTAGGTTACAATAATAGTGTGTGGTACTAAAAGCAGAGAGGAAAAAAGTTATTTTACCCTTCTGAAAGATGTCCACCTCCTCATCTGAAAAATGAAAGAAAAAACGGAGAAATTGCAGAGCATGTTACGTTTTTCAAGACAAAACCTCACAAAATATAACTGAGAATTTCAGTGTTAAATAATTAGTCCATTTAGGGAGCTGGGGATTGGTATTAAGATCAGAATATAAATTCAAAATGGATGGAGGTAAACTGTCCTCTGAAGATGCTCATCCTCCTCTACTTACTGTAGGAAGAGTCTAGCTGATCAGCTTATACTAGACATGTGAAGTTCACTGGCTAAAACCAGGTGATTTGGAAGACATTAATACTGGATATCATTAATTTAATCAAAAACTCTACCTTTAGAATAGAAGAGTATTTTCAATATGATCCCTCTTTCATGATAGTATAACTTTTGGAAACATGGAGGATTCTTCTAATCTCAAAGCCAACATAACAAAGAAGTCACAATATGCTCTTACCCAGTTCCTTCTTGAGTTGATTTATCTCTGAAAGAGATTGTTTAAATATTAAAACACCATTTCATTTTCTTTTTTCTTTTTTTTTTGACACAAATACATTGGATTTTCCACATGTTCCACTGTGTTCTGCATCACGAAAGCCAAGACCGAATTGATGAAAATGACCACATATTCCCCTGCCATAAGGCAGACAGAGCTATTGGCTTTGTTCTGCTGGTACCTTCTCTTAAGGTGGGAACAAAAATGCCAGTCAAAAAATTCACCTTGGTAAGATCAAGTACTTCAGATGAGTCAACCAAGGGGAAATCCCAAATTAAAACTGTATCAAGGGTGTGGTCAAATGACATCAGTGTGTGGTTGAATGGCATCAGCACATCCACCTGTAGATGATGTTTAGTACTTAGGTTGAAACAACTGAACCATGCCCAGATAGTCTTAAACATGGCTTATAAAAACTATATTTCTCTATACTAAAAGTTTCTCTATACTAAAAAATTACAAAAAGTTAAATGAATTAACCAATAGATAAATTACAAGCTCAAACAGTGAGAAAAAAATACCAGCCATAGGTCAAACTTCTCCATGTAATTAGTCCTCTTATTTGGAGTAGGCATCAATTATCCTTAAATGGTTAATATAGGGTGTACTGCAATGATATTTATTTTGTTTTATTGTATTGTATTTTATTTTACAAAAGCACAACAGATTCTAATATTTCCTGAGCTTGGCTTTTCTCTGGTTCTGAATGACCAGTGAGATTTATAGATGGAAAGCACTGAAAAAAGCAGCTGTTAACACTTACCTTCTTTAATGTCCTTTAGTGCATTTCCTGTGAACGAAGAAATATTTTTATATCCTAAAAAGAATTCTTCATGCACTTAACATCCAGTTTTAAAGGCTACACAGAAATGATTAAGCTATAATGACTTGTACAGAATCATAGAATCATTAGTGTGGAAAAGGCCTTAAGACCATCAAGTCCAACCATTAATCCAACACTACCATGACCACTAAACCATGTCTTCAACACCACTTCTCCATGGCTTTGAAACCCCTCCAGGGATGGGGACTCCACTACTGCCCTGGTGTTGTGCTGGTTCAGCCATCATCATTTCATGCTGCCATCAGCTGCCTGATCACACAGCCCAACACTGAAGTCAGCAACATCCCCTCAAAAGTCTTCTTTCAGACAGTCCTGCCATAAGTTCTTGTAGGACCAGCTCCTCTGCTGCCCACTGAGGTGCCAGCATCGCCCGCTGGACACAACGGACAGAGATGGCTCCTCAGGGGCCCTTCACATGGAAGGACACCACCATGAGAGCTCAGCAAGATGCAGCCAACCCTAACAGAAGCCACACCCAACAGGAAGATCCTCCAACTCCTTGGCTCCTGGTTAATGTAATCCTGGCCTCACCCACCACCCCAAACATGACCACCTGGGTGAAGGCAGAGCCACAGAGACACAGGTGGGTCAGGTTCTGCCTCTGGAACATGAAGCCAACAGAAACAACAAAACATTCTGCTAGGTTGTGACTCATCCACAGGTCAACTCCAACTTGGGGCCCACAACTCAGGCCCCAGCACTTCACCTGCGTAGCCTGGGCTAGGTTTTGGCAGCCCTTTCCAGGAAGAAATTGTTCCTCATGTCCAATCTAAATCTGCCCTGAAGCAACTTGAGGCTGTTTCCTTGAGAGAAAAGACCGACTCCACCTGGCTCCAACCTCCTTTCAGGGAGTTGTCAAGAGCAAGAAGGTCTCCCCTGAGCCTCCTTGCTAAACAGCCCCAGGTCCCCCAGCTGCTCCTCACCAGACCTGTGCTCTACACTCTTCCCCAGCTTCATTGCCCTTTTCTGGAGATGCTCCAGCCCTCTTCCTGTTGGAGTGAGGGGCCCAAAACTGAACCTAGGATTCAAGGTGTGGCCTCCCCACTGCTGAGTCCAGGGGGAAAATCCCTGCCCTGGTCCTGCTGGACACACTAGTGCTGATCCAAGCCAGGATGCTGGTGGCCAGTAGAATAGAATAGAACAGAACAGAATAGAATAGAACATAACATAATAGAATAGAATAGAATAGAAATGTGGCTACTATTGACCTATATATGTATATACAGTTGTATGTATTTGAATGCATATATAAACTATATTTTTATTTTTTTATTTGTATGCGAGGTAACTAGACTTCAAAAGCAACATTTCTTTATGGGCTGGGTTTAAACTAGGCAGGACTAAATGGACTGAAAACAGGCATGGACTGAATCAAAAGTAAAAATATTGTTTCCTCAGGTTAAGCCTGAGCATTTGGAAGAAAAATAGGGGGGATCAAGCACAAAACCCATTGTGACCTCTAGCCTTGCTTCATCTTCTGTTTTAAACTCACAGACATTCAGGAGCCAACAGCTAAGATGATATTTTATGGAGTCACAGAAGGGCTGAGGTTGGAAGGGGATCTCTGGAGATCCATCCAGTTCGCCCACCCTGGAGGACTGTCCAGTCCACCTCAAGCAGGGGTAGCCCAGGGCTGTGTCCAGTTGGGTTTTGAACGTCTCCAAGGATGGAGATGCTGTAAACTCTCCAGGGCAACCTGTGCCAGTATTCAAAAAGTGAAAAAAGAGATGTTTTTCTATTCTCTGGTAATTTAGAACATACTCAGTTTTACTTCACAAGTCATACTGACTTATCATCTGACAGGTGGCAAAATAAAAAAAAAAACCCAGGTTGGACGGGGCCTTGAGCAACCTGGTCTAGTGGGAGGTGTCTCTGCCCATGGCAGGGGTTTGGAACTAAGTAATTTTTGAGGTCCCTTCCAACCCAGACCATTCTATGATTCTATGATTCTAACATGACTTTTAAATGTGGTATTAATACGACTTACTTTCACAAGTAGTTGTCTTCTTGTTCTCTGAAAGAAAGAGAAGAGAGAGGCAGGGAAAAGGAAAACGTTATTTTACTTTCTTCTTACTTGTAGGTTTTCAAATGAAACTTTCAAGAATTTCATGTTTGGTAAGGACAAAACTTATTTTCCAAATATCTTGGTTTGCTTATACTTGTATCTGCCATTAAAATAATGAGAAATCATACAGAATTTAATTAATAAAACCAGCGATGTTGAAAGCGGAAAAAATGCAGACTTGGGAAGCTGTCCTGGCAACAGATTTGTGTTGCAGAACTGTCTTAATTAGAAAATAGCTTATAAAGCCCTAAAATGGCTTGAAAATAAATTAAGCCAGGGGGTACATTTGGCTACACTAACATTTCAGTTATTTGCAAAAATAATTTTATTTCAATAATGATATTAGTATATATACTATAATTTCACTATAGTACTACGCCAATTCGTACTGGTGAATGTGGTTCTACAGGTTTATACCCCAAGATGTTGGAGTAGTTAAAAAATGTTTAAAATGAAGTAAGAAAAGCAAAAATGAAGTAAAAAGCCGTAGTTGAAGAGTCACGTGATTGTCCATAATCCTGCACCATCCTCCCCATAGAACTGGTGACATGGGGATGTCATCCTTCATGAAGGTTGGATGAAGCATTCCTCACTTTAGCATTAAGGCTGAAACTTACTTCTGAGTTTGTAAATTGCCAAGATCACCAGGAAGACGCTCAAGAGCAGGATCACGACAAAAGCCGCCACCCAAGGGGATGTGGCCGGAAAGAAGACATCTGCAAATTATTTCAGACGGTCAGTTATAACTTCCCTTGAACTATCAACTTTACACTTTAATTGCATGCCTAAACAAACAAATGAAACAAAAGGCATTTGGGTCTAAATTTCATCCTAGACACTTGCAGGAGCACGTCAGTGGGACTTTTACAACCCTGGACTCTTTTACAAATCACTGTTGGTGATCTGTGAAAAACACTTCATGAGATGTCACAGCAACAGAAACAGAAGAAAAGGAGCAAGAAGGGTGAAGCAGCATCCTCCATCCTTGCAAGTGAGAACAGGCAATGCCTGATGACAAGACTTCATTTCCCCCAGGTGGTATCACACCCATGAAAGGGTGTTTTTGTTATAAATATTTTGACAACGTTTGGGAGTTGCTCATGGAAACTAATGGTGGTTCAGTGCAAAGGTCAGGAAGTATCATGGAAGAAAACTGTGAAAACTGATTAGTCTATTCCACTAGAAATTTGGGTTCCTGGGACAACCTGCTCTGTATGCATCAGCTCACTAGTCTTCCTCCCAGGACACAAGATCATACTCACCTGCAATGACAACTGAAGATTCCGTTGATGTTTTCAGCCATTTATCAATTATTTTGCAGGATGCAGAGTTTCCAGATCCTGGTTTTAGAATGATGGAGCTGCTAGCACTAGTGGTGTTGTCGGTGGTGAGAGGGCTTCCGATGATATTGTCTCCTCTACCATCTGTCCACAACACCTGGACTTCAGCAAGCCACCTCTCAGAGAAACATTTGAGTCGAATACCATCACCCTCATAGCCATCCAAGACAAGTAATGGGTCATGGCCACCACCTACAGAAGCGAGACACAAAGGGGTGAACTCTGCTTCTTGCACCTACAAGAAAGCTGGGGAGGGACTTTTTACAAGGCCTTCTAGTGATAGGACGAGGGGTAATGGGTTCAGACTGGAAGAGGGGAGATTTACATTACAAATTAGGAAGAAGTTCTTCACTCTGAGGGTGGTGAGACACTGGCATAAGTTGCACAGTGAGGCTGTAGATGTCCCAGCACTGAATGCATTCATGAGTAGGTTGGATGGGACTTTGAGTAACATTATCTAGTGGGAAGTGTTCCTGCCCATGGCAGGGGGTTGGAACTAGATGATCTTCGAGGTCCCTTTCAACTAAAACCACTCTACGATTCTATGTGCTCAGCAATCACAGTGGTTTTGAAGTCTGTGAGAAGTTTTGCCTTTATGATGCCCTATAAGTGCTTTCCCCACTGATCCTATGACATAAACACATCCTCACAGAATCACAGAATCGTTATGGTTGGAAAGGACCTCCAGGGTCATCAAGTCCAACCTTTCTCCTAGCATCTCTCTAACCACTACACCACATCCTCAAGCACTGCATCTATTCGTTCTTTATCCTCCCACATCTCTGATCAGGAGCAGCAGCTGCAAATTGGAGGATGAAGAAAAAACTCATAGATGCATTTGAAACACAAGTCACTAGAAGCCACTCCCATTTAAAATGACCAGCATCCATCATGCAAGTCAAAATTACCTATCACCTTCCTTTGTAGTGTAGGTTATCTCAGTATGTTCATCTCAGCAAATTTGAGGTCACCTAAAAGATAAGTGCCTTTTTGAGGCAACCACCTTGCAGAGAAACCATGGAGAAACTGCATCCCCTACAGAGCAATTCCTTCCCTGCTAAGATGGGAATCTGAGAGACATGAGATGCTCTGGAGGGCCCATCTTCTCCTAATGACTGTACACTGGACCATGCATGTACCTTAGACAAAGAGCTCTCAGATGCTCAATTTTAATGCCCACAGCTGAGCACACTGAATCCCAGAACGTACATCTGTGTTCACATAAAATCCAAAGAAATCACCTAAATGTGGACCTCCTTCACTGGAGAAGAAAGTCATGGGGGAATAAGTTAAAATCTGTTCATGGTCTCTGAAACAGATTTAGTACAGCGTGAAATTAATCCATACAGAGAAAAATTACCTGCAGTGGGATGGTACATAGATACCAACACCAAGGCGATGACTGCTATCAGGTGGACCGAGAGCCCCATACCTACATGGAAGACAAAAGTCTGTGTCTGAATGAAAATTAAAAGACATAGTGTCCTGCACAGCGGAGTTACATCATACCCAGCTTAACTCCAACACCCTGTTGCCTGCCCACATGCTTGGCTGCACCGCAGATGAACCTGGAGACTTATTCAGCAGCCAGATTCTCGTGGTCTGTATGGAGCCACTCCAGCACTGGTGAGAGTCATTGGTTATGAGATGAGCAAATCTTGAGCTGGGCAGATGCATCTTAGTAGTAGTACGAGTAACGGGACTTGAGATGGTTCCTTGGAGTTAAAAGGCAAAGAAAATAGAGATACAAAAGCCCAAAATATAAATTCTGCCCTTTTTTTGCAATACAAAATGGAACCTCTCTTTAGTTATGGCCCATCCAATGCTTCCTAAGGATTTTCAGAGTTTTCGCTAGTCATCATAACTAAGACAACTAATAATTTTGCAATTAATCAATTAATTGCTCAACTAATAATTTCTCAACATGAGCTTTCACAGGAGGAGAAAATACATCACTATCCCGAGGTGGCTGTTTTTCTTCACCGCTAGTAAAGGGAGACCAGGAAACTAAATTATAAGCCAAACACTTGGTGAGCTGACTATGCATAGTATGCTACCTGCTTCATTTTTAATTTTTGAGGCACAATCTAGTCTGTTCCTAGAGCCATTAAGAATGTGAGATTTGAACACGTTGTATTTGTTTTCATAATTTCCTCTTGTTTTTGAGCCTTCACATACCATCATCAGGTCTTCCTCTGCTGCTAAGATAACTAGAGGGATTGTTTCTTCTTTTGTTTTTAATTGTGGCTGAGTCTGATAGAGCTACAAATAGTGAGCAGGGGGATTCAGGGAAATAGGAAAAATTGAAGGGAAGGGAAGGGAAGGGAAGGGAAGGGAAGGGAAGGGAAGGGAAGAGA